>LPNX010317127.1:645446-724737 GCA_001517045.1 Pseudotsuga menziesii | reverse complement strand
TTTCCACAATTTGGGCCAGGGTGTTGTTGTTTTGATAGTTAACAATAAGTAGAGTGTGGGCACTTTTGAAACTGCTACTTCCTCTGGACCTTTCCAACTGCTTGGCTCTGATAATTCCAATTGAGAGAGGCTTAGAAGTTCGTTGTGTCCTTGCATGTTGGTGGCATGATTAATGTTCCATGCCACAACATCAATGATTGAAGTGAGACGTCCTTTTCCAACATGGCAGAGAATGATCAAATAGATCATTTGATTAATCTTTTCTGTCATCTGATTTGGACATCTAGGAAACCTTTCCTCAAGTCGAAGCAAGGGCGGCCAAGAAAAAAAGGAGGCAGCACTTGACGTAGAATGAAATGACAGCTTACCACTAGCTAACAACCTCATGAGTCAGAACCTTACTCTGCTCTAATATGCATACAAATGCAGCACTGCTGGAAGCAACAGAAAGCACATGCATGCAATTACACACAACTGGAAAAAATAAACATGCATAATTCTTTTTATTAACTGCAACTAATTTACATAGTGCATATGCAGCCTCTGAACCTCTTTCCATTACAATAATCACAACAGGGCTTGCATGGGCTTCTGCTTTTACAGCCACGGAACTTGCCAGAATTGCAAGGCTGAATGCCATTTTCACAAAACACAGAACACCCACCGGTTTCAATCTCGATTGGGTTTACAACATGCAGAACCAAAATTCACTTGACAACTAGAATTCTAAGTTTGTTGGTCTGCTATAGCTCCTTTCTTTCTTCATCTTCTTCTCTGCTGGTAATTTTTGAGCTGATGGTTTTCTTTGTCTAGAGCTGCAGGCTTTTATTCTACATCATGAATCTGCTGCAAGTTTGTGTCTCTTTTTCCCAAGATCTCCATCTTCTTGGATTTCTCTATCACTCTATCATCTTCTTCTTCTCACCATGATTCTTCCCAGCAAGCCAATTGTTGGAATTGTGTCCTCTTTGATTCAAGAGCTATGGGCTTTTCCGTCCTCTACAAGTTATGAAGGGTGACCCCCTTCATATAGCATCATTGTGGATGGCCCAGGCACCCTCTTGAATATTCTTCTTGACATCATTCCATTCAGAGTTTCTTTCATTCGGCATCGGATGCTAGGAGAAATGGATCTAGTGGACCATGACACACCAACAACACCATCACGTTTTGGGTTCCATTACATATTGACAGACAGTTTTCCCTTTTAGTAGAACTATATATATGAGATAATACAACATTCCTTCACAATTTAAATCCCTGCTTAGCTTCTTCTACATATACAAAAATGGATTATGCATATCATAGGTTTTTATGAATCAACATGCTCCTTTCGAACCAACGCTTTTGAAGCCATTACAAGGCATCCATTTCATCCTGTCTATTATGCTGCCTAGTTTGTGAACAAGAACCTAAGATCATCTTCTGTTAACCTTCCCAAAGCCTCTGAAGAACCTCCTACAGTGCTGAATTTCAAAGCAGTAGAAACATGAGAATTTATTTAGCAACTCCCTACATACTGCAATTACTTTCAAAACATCAAACATGTAGAAGCAACTGATGGCTATAACATTTACCCTTCAAAAACGAGTTGCTTTTTCTCCTGTAATCTAAGAATTATATATTCAATTGTATTTGCAATGACAAATCTCATGACCCTGAGGAATGTATATACTATAAACAGGATTTACAATAGTCAGTTGTTGTATTAAAAGACTAGTTAATTAAACAAACTATTGAACTTTATGATCATAGATGCAACAGAATGCATTTCAAAAAGGCTTTCAAGAGCACAGCCTAAAAACTCTACAAAAGGGCCAATTGCAACAGAATGTATTTAAGAAATGTTTACAATGGTTGGCCTTTAAAAACTTTGCAGATGACCAAAGAATTAAGCAATTTGACTTCTCCGGAAAATTTTATATATTTTTAGCATCAGCAAAAATTTCAAAGTTCAAATTTGTACTAATGAATTGGTTCACAAAAGTTGTGTTATGGTACCAAAAAGGTTATCTTAGTATCCTTTATTTCTTGATCAAAGAAGCTTGAATGAGACTATAGAAACCTAAAACTAAGCTACTTCCAAAGCAACCTGACGGCAATGTATCAAAAACCTATGGTTAATGATTATTAGCAATTTACTGTTGCATGAATACCATTATTACATTTTGATAAGCCTTTTTAAAATTTCAAAACTTGTTTTGACCTAATCATATATTATTCTTTGAGGAACGTATAGATAACCGTTTAATTAACATTGGTTCAAAATAAACTACCAAGGAGAGGAAACAGTGGTCCAAAATTCAAATATACCCCACTATGTGTAATTCACTAATAGCATGCGAGCTGCTTCAAATAGGCAACAGGATAAACTAATACTACCACAGTTGTATTACAAAAACTAGAAACGAGCATGGTTTCATTGTTATGAGATTTATTTTTCTAGGGCAACAGAACAAACCAAACCCAAACAAAGATATAGTTACTTACAAACCGACTAGACTGTAAACAAAGTACCTGATTGGTTTATACTATCCAAGCCGATGAATGCGATCCTGAGCCTGCTGTTCCACTGCTGGATTCCACCAAGGATCCATCAAAAAAACCTGAAAATGATGCAGATAAAATTATATCTTGGATTAGAAAATTCACTTGCCTATTTGCTAGGCACATTGCGAAGTTGAGCTGAAAAAGATACAAACTAGAAATTTATTGTCTTCAGCGGAAAAGGATCAAACATACAAAAGAAAAATACAGTACCAGACAGGGAAGGTTATTACATGAGAAGCTACTGTCAAATTCAGGGCCACACCTCCTGCCTTCAAACTCATCAAGAAAATCTACAAGACAAATAAATGTTAACACCCAGATCATAAATAGATGATCAAAGTCATAATTTTTAGAGATTAACGACAACAAAGGAAATACCTTGCAATCCGGATCATTTGAAAACTTCTCAATTGTTTGATCTCTCGCCTGAATACTCATACTTCCATTCAGTTGAGTGCATTTTATCCCTGACTGCATCATTTGACATATATTTATGTTCAAGCATTTTCTATTGACATAAAGAACAATCCACAGACTTTAACTAGAATATCTTTTAAAGCATAGCACCATAGTGATAACACACATTAAGAAAATCCATGCCAACCACAAAAAAGGACAAAGGTGTGGAAAATATGCAAAGGCAACATAAAATAAACATTGTTAAACCTACCAATGGTTCACGAAATATTCAATGTGGGAAAGACAAGGTTAGAGATCACTATGATTTAAAAAGAAATGATTTTTTTCCAATATGAATGCAATATATTTTTACTTTAAATCATTGCAGTCAACAAATATGACTTTAGAGTAATAAGTTATAACCAACAACAATTACAGAAACTGTTTTTGAACACTCTGGACTATATTTCCATCATGCTTTAACATAATGCTTAGAATTTATGTACGGAGAAAGTATACCTTCTGTAGAGAAAAAGTAATTAAATCCAAAAATGATGTAAACTGGCTAAAGACTATTGCCTTTGTAGCAACATCGTTCTGTAGCATAAGCACGATCTCTTCCCTTTGAAAACATCAACCTAAGTAAGTTCCCATCTGATAACTGAGAATAAAAGGATCCATAATTAAGACAACCAACATCATCATAAGCAACAAAACATATATAATTCCTAAATCATACACTAAGCAGGGATTATGCAAAACATTGTTCCAAAAGTGTTTCTATAAAAAGCAATGAGCCACAATTACTTAATAAACGTGTACCAAATAGCTAAATAAAGAAAAGAAAAATCTGATTGATTAAACTTTAAGCATATTAGGTGATCTTAAAGAACTCAAGCCTATGGATGAGTTTATTCAATCAACTATATAGTTGTCCAAATACTGTGAAAATAAATACAAACCCCATGGAGGCTGCAGATTCTTGATGGAGGTTGTGAAACAACAAAAAATAGCACCTTGGCCACTTGGTCGCATACAGTAAGGAGTTAATATTCGCTGACATTTAAGTCAGAAGCATGCCATCTGATATTTAAATTCATATGACCTTTAAGTCTCCCATTTTCTTGTCCACGGGACTGTGGTCTAGCAACAAACAGTAAGTTGATCAGGGTTGGATTAAAACAGAGACTTGAGTTCAACCCCCTAGAGTGGGTGCAGATAAGGCTAAGTGCAAGTCTTGGGTGATCTTGACAACATAGCTACACCCTTCATAGCAAAGTAATTTAGCCAAAGGGACAGCTCCAAGTTTCTATAAGCAGTATTTCCCCAAATGAAAGTCTCCCACTATCTAAAAACTGAAGGATAATCCTCAACTGTTTCTTACACCTCAGTCAGGTACAGTGATTGTAAAATTCTTATGTTAGCTTAAATATTTTAAAGTTACAATACTTCCTTAAGCCTCCATAAAATGTAAATTCATCAAGGTACAATGTTGCAAGGAGGCCCTAAATCATCTCTGCCTTTAATGTAACATATACTACTCAAGTCCAATGGGCTAGTTCCATGACAAGAGGTGCCCAGTTCGAATCTCCCTGGGTGAGGCATGTTAACCCTTTTTCAGCAAGGGGCGATATATCGATCAGATTTGGTTTGTGATCATATCGCTGACATGTGATCCTGAGTTGAAATATGTGGCTTCCCCATAGATCATTCGTCAAAGGTCCTTCAAGACTATCAAATGGTCCATATGCCTTGGATGTGCCTAGTCAAAGACAGTGTCAGATGCTCTATGTGTTGTGATATCTCTAAACCCTCGTTGACAATTTAATGTTTTCTTATATGATGAATCCTAAGGAAATCCTATGGAGGCAAGAGATTCTTCATAAGTATATAGAACCATTGTCAATGGAAGACAGGATCAGGCAGGCTGTTAAGCCTATTCTGTCAAATATATGGAAGGCTATAGTACATCCATTCCCACTAGTGGGTAACTGGATGGCTTGGAATGTTGTTAACGGAGTTAAAGTAAGGATAGGGGTAGACCCCTGGGTGGGAAGTGGTGAAGAACATATACTCTCTGAGGAGCTGGTTGTCACATTGCAGAACAAGGGAATCCATTACTTGGCACAAACAGCAGATCCAATTTCCACAACTATTTGTAAGCAGGGATGTAAAAGTGAGGTAGAGTTAAGGTTATCAGAGAGGGAGGCAGAAAGGTGTAAGGAATATGTAGCTCAGTTTCAAAAGAATAACATTAGGCTTAGAGAGGATGATTCTTTAGTCTGGTCAAAGAATCTTACCTTGGGGTTACATACTCCAAGGATAGGATATAAAGCTATGTTTGTAGATAATTCATGAGAAGTAGAAACCTGGTGGTGGAAGAAGGTCTGGAAATTCAAAGCTCCTCTAAAGCTAAGGTCTATATGTGGCTCACCAAACAAGGCTTTATCTTGGGAAGAGATCCAAGGGCATAGTAGGTTAGGTCCTGGTTGTTGTGTTTCATGCAAGCAAGCCCTAGAATCAATAGATCACCTATTGACTAGATGCATAGATGCCTGTGAGGTCTGGTCATAGATTGAAACTTTACCTGGGGATTTCTGTTAAGACTAGCAGTAGTGGAGAAGATGGCTGAACTCCAGGTCTTTCGGAAATCCTTGGCCATCAATTGGATGATTAGTAGATTTAGGGTGGATGTGTTCTCTCAACCCATTATGGAGAAGATTAAAATGGTGGAGGCGCAGTCATTCCATCAGATTTACAGAGAATTTAACTCAGAGACGGTTGAACTCTCTAAAAAGGGATTACTGATGACATAAAACTCTGGTTTAGTATGGGAAAGCAGGAAAGGTGTAAGCCTCCCGGAGAGGTCATTGCAAGGACAGGGCCTGTGACTTTATATTTATATTTCTGGTTTGAGTACTGATGTTGTTTCACATTATAGATGGAATTCTGCTCTATTTTCAAGTCGAAGTTGGTAGAAAGACTGCATTTAAGGACCATAGTGCTATGTGGAAGCCAGTGATATTTTTTTACAATGTTTTTTTTAATGTATTAGTCACAGCACTATGGTCAAATGACCCTGTCAAAAATGCGTGCAGGCATTAGTAAAAGAAATATTAGATAGAAGCTCTTTTTTAGATAGCTTTCTGGTGAGTTTAACTTTTTTATATGTAAACTCTTCACTTTTTACATCTAATCAGAAGTAACGATTTTTTAGGAGGACAAAAATCATCTGAGGCCCTGTAAGAAATTTATCAAACACAATTACATATTAACCATGTCAGTCCTGAATTATATGTAGAAATACATTGATTATCTATTATAAACTTCATAATTTCATCAAACCAATCACAAATTAGGGAAATCACCATATATGCACTTGAGGCGTGAAGTCTCTGTAAGCCTGCCTTAATTATTTTCTTAATTTCATGATTATTTAAATTGACCTCTAACTTCCCCTGGAGCTCAACCGAGGCAAAGCCAGTCAGAAAGATCGCTCTTTACAGCCCGGGAGAGTGTCACGTTTGTTAAATAGAGCTCAAAGCTTTCGTGGTCTTGCACAAAGACTTCATTTCCCTAACTAAAAAGTGTGAATTCTCATTTATTTTGCAGCACGGCCTCACTCTCGCGAAGTAGGTGCCAAAATTCTCTCTTCATTTGCCAGACGGTTAAAGATGCCTCTCTACCGCTCAGGATAGTCTCGCTTTTGCAAAATAGAGCTCAAAGCTTCGTTATCTTGCACAAAGTTCTCATTTCAGAAACTATCACCTCGCGGAGCAAGTATCAAAATTATCTATTTATTTGCCAGCAAGCTAAAGATGCATTAAATCCCAACCTCCCAGGGCAAAGCATTCAGTTATAAAGCCAGAAACCGGATCCGACATCACAGTAAATAAGTTAACCTCAAATACTGAAACTGAACCTCAGAGAACAACAAATATTTACCTGAAAATGTCCCAACAGCTCTCAACGCCCGACTGAGGGCTCGAAAATCCGTCCTTGGCGTCAATACTGTGGTAAACATGCCCAATCGAAGGCCTACCATTGAAGGGTAGGGTCCCATTTCATGAGAAATTGAACATATAAAAATAAATCATTCTTTTCATTTGAAACTGGAAGTGTACAACAAAATTTTATTATTTACTAAAAACAGTGTATAGAAGAAAATGGCAATAAGAAGAAATCCCAAGTGATTCAACATTTACATGGAATTAGTGAGGTAACAATGTACTCTCTCAGTCCTTGGAGCATATAGTTTATTGAACTTAGATAAGGGACAATTTTGTCGGGCCAATGAAATACTCAGTTGTTAGGCCATTGATAAAATAAGGCATTGGAATTTGGAAGGACCTTTGAATGGAGGATTGATTCAACTTGATGGCGGCTCTATTGGTCAAGTGTGATTGGGCCTACCTAAAAGATAAACCTAGAATGTAATACCTAATGCTTTCATGGAGAAACTTTTTTATTAACCCTAAATTTAGAAGTTATTTTTAGAATTGAATCATGTCCTCCCCACATGCTTGAATCAAAGTGATCAAACAAAGGCCCCAATTTTAGGTGGATTATGGATAGTCCCTCCAATGTATATCAAGTTTATACCCCAATTCGAAGTGATCAAACAAAATCCCCAATTTTAGGTAGATTATGGATAGTCCCTCCAATCTATATCGAGTTTATCAGCCCTATCAAAAAGGTTAAGTATTTATTAGTCCACTATAAGGAAGAACTTTAAATTCTCCAACAAATATCACTACAAGTTGGGTGTCTAGTTTCTACCAAAGTCAATAAGGAAGACGAATAATAAACACATGTTTGGGAGGTTTGTGACAATGAAGATGTTGCAATCATGTTCTTTGCTAGATCATTGCACTCCCAGTCCCTCATTCATGAACGTCCGTTGAGGGATTCCCTTGTTTAGATATATTGGTAGACAATTTGTACTTCTTGTTTCCATTATTAGAAGGATGAAACGAAGGGGTCAGAGTCTACAACATTTATAGTGTCGATTGTTAAATATTTTATCCTTTCAACTATTTGTTTCATCAAGGAAATTGGAACAATTCAAACACTTATATTCAAATATTGTTCTTTCTTTCAACCTAATGTTTACAATTCACGGCAGATAAATAACATTAACAGATTTGGAACTCAGATACAAGGCTCTTTCTTCTTACTCCTCCATCCAAACGAAGTTGTGGTCCTAGACTATGAAAAGTATAGATTATTTTGGTTGTGATTTCATTTAAATACTAGGTTTTCTAAGGTTACATCTATTGAGTATTGGAGACTTAGTCTGGCGGAAATGCAACAACATAATACATTACAAATTTCAAACAACATTTTGGATGGAGAAATTTTAAACCCTTATATTTATAGAACCAGAAGGGACTCCAACAAGAAACACATTTAAATTTTATCCACATATAAAATGTTACACAAGTGTAAAATGCTATACATACCTGTAAACTCACGACAGCCAGGTCGACAGCTTAGCTCTGCATAATCTTTTGGAGGAAATAGAAATTAGGGAGACACTGAAGCATAGAATTGGAGAGTTGAGAGTCTGAGTCCCGACCTCCAACTGTCCTATACTCGTAAACCCAAAATAAAAATTTTTCATAGACTTCACCAATCTCTTTAAGTTCAGGGAAGCTCATTAATCCAACCTACCCAACGTTCTACCTTTGCTTCTCTTTCTCCTACCTGTGAAAAAGGAGGAACCTTTGAGTTGGCCATCGCAGAAGACAACGAGGAATTAGAGTGTGCAACCATTTCCTTCTACAGAAAGATGATTGGAAGCAACGCCATCTCAATTCCACAATATCCTGACGCTCCTGAGTTGGTTTATCTTGCCCGAGGTAGGAAAATGCATGTTTGTGTATTTCACATGATTACAAAAAAATCATTTTATAATTGCTTCTACGTCATAACATAGATATATCTGTGCAGGTGAGGGAAAACTGGGTATTGTTTTCCTAAGGTTTCCAGATACTTTCAGAGATCATTCTTCGTTATGAGGGCACTTGGGGCGTAGATCAGAGAGCCCATAGGAGGAAGAAGAAGAAGAAGAAGAAGACTCAATTAAAAAGGTGAGGTGAGTGAGGAGGGGAGACATAATAGCGATATTTGTAGGAGAAATCCACTAGTGCTTTGAATGATGGGAACGAGCCTCTCTAAATCGTAGCCATTGTAGACATAGGAAACCCTCATAAACAGCTCAAGTGCAAGAGTTACCATGTAAGCATCTCGACAAATTAAGTAATGATAATATTCAGTTAAGTATATGACAAATTCATTCGTTTCTTTTAGAGATGACTATATGCATATTGTACAACCATTCTCTATGGCTGGCCCTCCATTCCAGTTGCCTTTGTCTCTACTACCTAACCCCCTTCCTTCGATGAGACAGGTAGACTAAGTGGCCTAGGTGGACTGTGGGAGACTAGGAGTGATGATTCAAATGATTATGACCCCAGTAAATGAATGGAAATTGGATTAAATCCTAGAATACTGGACTAACTAGTATAGGATATGGTTCATGAGCACAAGCAAAGGGCGGCATGCTGCTAGCCTGCTACCAAAGATCCGTCATCCCAGTCTTGTGGTGTTCATAATAGAAATGTCTAGCACTGGGTGAAACCCTGGCCTGGAAACTTACATACCCATTGGACCAGGTTAGGTTCAAATCTAGAAAAGATTGCTCAATGCATTGTAAATTGCAACTTGTAAGTTGTAACCCAAAAAACAACACAATTAGTTTTTCCTTACATAGCCTTGACAGTGGAGGGTTATCAAATCAATTCACCATCCTTAGATATGACTCATATGAGTATTTAATTTCACATTATATACTCAAATACTCAAGTGACTTGTAAGTTGTGATATCAAGTGACTCGGTGAACAATAAGATGACAGATGGAAAATCAAGTTGGCAGGTGGCATCATCTCATACCAAGATTTAATGAAGTTGGTGAATCAGTAATGCATGCTAATGCCATTAAATGCTTTGAAAGTGAACATCGAATCGTGAGTCACAGTCCTGACTCACCAACTTGAACTTGGCACTAGGAAGCGTAGTGGCCCACCATGGTCCATGTCGATTGGGACTGAGATCCTCATCCATGATCCGACTATTCAAGGGCACTTGGGAAGACTCTGAGTCTCGAATCTCCCATAGTCCACTGAATCCCTGGATAGGCAAATTTTGTAGCTGCCCTTCTGTTGCAAATTTACTGAGGCTTACTCAATTTCATTATTGAAGTGCTGGGAATGAAACTAATTTTTTTTTGCATGGTAAAATTCCTTGTGGCCTTCTATGACATTTAAAATGGCCTTTGAAGGGCTCTGAAGGCTTCAAATTTGAAGCCTGCTACCAACTCGAGACTCTTTGGATTCCCCGACCTTCACACTGTAACTTCCCGCATCCACGTTTGTTATCTATATTTTTCTTTGTGTGTTGTCCTTGTTATCTCGCCTTTTCCTTGTGTGTTTGTTGCAACGTTTATATGCTGATACTTTGGATCAATAGTTTAATTATTTATTTTTATTTTTATGATTGTTAATTTCTTCTCATCAACATTATGACATGTTGAATTTTTGTATCCATGGAAGTGTTCCTTTAGTGATTTTGTGCTTTGGTCACTAAAATGGGGACAAGTTATATGATCCTTGTATTAATAATTAACCGAAAGAGGTTCATGAGGCCTATAAGAGGTCGAGGAATCGAAATATTTCCCTGAAACTCGGATATGGGGTCAAGCCTCTACCTTTATACTGCATATTGATCTAAGACTGGTTCTGGGTCAGCACCCCAGTTTAATTATAATTGGATCAACTGCTACAATGTTTAAAGGAACTGAGCTTGGTGAAGCTACGTTGACTGGTGCAGCTAGTTCGATGGTCACAGATCATAATACTTATACTGAAATTACAAAAGCACCTCAGTATAGGACTTCCAAGGACTCTTACATTGAAGGACCAACAACTAGCTATGATGCTTCTAGGTATCAATATGGTACTAGTTCTAGTACCTAATTCATAATTGACGTATAAGGAACGTAATTTTCCTTTGGCACACGCTTAACCGGGTTTGCTTCATTAATGGTGCAGCAAGGATAAAGATGGTTAAGAGAAAATTCATGCAATTGCTTTGTTGGATCTCTGAAGATTGAGGTGCATGGCACCAATATTACTAATAGAAGGTAGACAATTTACAAAATTTTGACTTTATTGTCAAAATTGCAATTTTCCATGACACAATTAAAAATGACTAACATAAATGACTAATTCATATTCTTCTAGCTAGTCATTTTTTATGTCGTGACTAAATTAGTCACTTATTTTAGTCATTTTTAACTCTGTCACTTATTATCTAGTCATATTTGTTAACTGGTGACTAAATTAGTCGTTAATTTTAGTCGTTTATAGTTGGGTCAATCAAAATTGCTCATATTTAGTAGTAAATCACTTGAAAAACCAGTGGTGACTAGAATTTTTAGTCACGTAGTAGCTAATTCCTCATTTTGTACTAGTGAGCTAATCGTCTAAAACCTATCCTTCCCAAGCTCATTAGCCCTGAACAGTCGTGGTTTGTGGAAGGAAGGAAGATTCTGGATGGTGTTATTCTTTCCCATGAGGTCCTACACTCACTAAAAAGCACAAGGCAACCAGGTATGATGATTAAGCTAGACATAGCAAAGGCTTATGATAAATTGAGTTGGTAGTTTATGGATAAAATGTTGGAGGCCTATGGATTTTTCCAGGGCTGGGTGGAATGGGTTATGAGTTTGGTCACAAGTCTGTTCTTCAACATCCTCCTTAATTGGTTTCCAACTAGTGTATTCCAGCCATCCTGGGGTATCAGACAAGGTGATCCTTTGTCCCCTTTCCTCTTCATTCTTATGGCTGAAGGTCTGAGTCGCCTTATCCTTAATCAGGCGAAGAGAGGAGAGTTGAGGGGGATAATATTCCATGATGGAATGACCCCTCAGACCCACCAGCAATTTGTAGATGATACCATGCTCATGGGGCACCCTTCAGTCCAAGAAGCACATCATACATATGAGCCTTGGGACACGTTGTGGCACATTAAATATGCTCATGATAGGCCCATCCATCAGTTGGTTAGATTCAACGAGGCACTAAGCAGAACCCCCATATGGATGAAAATGATGACTGGAAGAAATATTGTACAAAACCATAGCTTCTGGGAGATCAGGGATGGTAGTAATGTGAAATTCTGGGATGATTCATGGAATCAGCTACCCATCCTAAGGAGAGACCTAAGATGGTTACATATTAAGGAGAAGGCCCTTGAGGAGGGCAAGGTTTAGGTGAGCCAATTTTGGATGATCAGAAATCTACAAAATTATCGACAGTGGGATTTTCAGGAAAAACCAGAGCTTACAAGTGATGAGGATTGGGGGGCTTTCCAGGAGGAAATTCTCATGCGCTTCGTTAGGGTTAAGGAAGGCCCGAATATACTGAGATGGGGATATACGGATAGGGGATCCTTTAACATAAAGGAAGCTTATGATAGCAGGCTAGGAAACCAAATGGAGGCTGATGGAACCTGGAAGAAGATATGGACATCGAACCTGTGGCCCAAGGTGCCGCTTTTTGTGCGGTTGGTGGTCAGAGGAAGAATCCTGACCAGCGAAAACCTAAGAAGGCATAGTATTTAGGGACTCTCTCAATGTTTTCTGTGTTATCAATAGGAGGAATCCATGGGTCACCTCCTGGATAAATGTCCCTTCGCAGCCTTCATATGGTACAAAGGAGTGATGGGGTTCAGAAGAAGCCACAAAAGGAGAGGCTGTCGGGCCCTAACCCTGAAAGAGTGGCACCCAAAAGCCTTTAAGAACCCAATAATCTGAACAGTGTGGGATGCCTTCACGGGCATGGCAATGTGGTGTATTTGGAAAGAGCAGAATGCTAGAATCTTCAGGGATCAACGTAGTGATGCAGAGACGGTCTAGAAGACAATGAAGGATAACTTGCTCTCATCCATTCAGAGCATGTAGTGGCATGATCAAGATAAGTTGATCCATGTAGAGGAAACTCACATTGTTTCCAGTTGGGGACTTGATAACTCCTAGATGGCAGGCCTACGAAGACGTGATAAGATATGAAAGATTTCCATCCCAACCTTCTAGTCCGCCCCACCTCCGCAGGTTTTCAAGCTTAACTTCGATGGAGCATCTAGGGGCAATCTTAGGCCTGCGGGATATGGTGGTCTATGCCAGGATCATAATGGATGAATCATGATTGTTTTCCTGGGAGAAATCGGCAATGAAACTAATAAATCAACCGAATTAGAAGGTATCATTCGCGGTTTTGAAGTTATGATCAGAGGTCATTGCTTCCCTGCGATTGTCAAAGGAGACACAAGCATTCTCATTCAGATGGCCAAACGAATGGTGAGTGGACAGGTACCTAGCTAGTAGATTAGACTACCTTCACACCCTTCTCCTTGTTCACACAGTGGTTTCCTTCAGTCATGTCAGACGCAATGCCAACAAAGCAGCTGACCTGCTAGCCAATGCTAATGTGGAAGGTGAAACAGGTTCTCGTTGTGGCACGTTGGAGGTTTTCGGGGCAGAAGTGTGGTCCCGACAATGTAGACAAGTGATCTCTAGGGAACTAAACAGTAGGCCACAGGTGGCTCATCTGGATGATGGCACCACATATGGGGACAGGAGGCATGAGCACGCCTAGGACAACTCTTCCTAAATGCCTCGCAGGAGCGACAGTTTAACTGCCCAGACCAGATGGTGGTTGACCTTTGCTGTCATTATGGTTTATGCCGCAAAGACTGACGAGACAGGCGAAATGAGGCAAGATCGATGGAAGGATTTGGTTTTTAATTCTCATAGGTTGTACATAGCAGGCGAAGGTACGAGGGATCATGTTATTATGATCAATATGACGCAAGCAATGTAGAGGGTTAGGAGGGAATTCATGCCTCCCCCCTCCTTTTATTCGAGGTCAGCTTGGCCACCCACCACCTGTCGTCGTTGTGAGGTTTTTGTGATTCAGAGCTATGTCTTCTCTCTGGTTTCCCCCTGGGTGTCTGTTGTTCAGGGTGAGTCTTTGTTCCTCATCCTATATTAGCTCTGTCCCCCTTCTCTTCACCTTATGGCTCCCAAGCGATCGATTAGAATGGAATTGGGCTTTGGGGAAGCTTCCACTAGTCTGGATCAAAAGGGTAAGGGTATCTTACGATGGACTCATCAAGAAACAAGGGCTCAACTTCAGGCCCAGGAAGCAGCAGAGTTTTTGAAGGAGCATGTATCGTTAGGCATTCATCTGGAAGTTGAAAAGGTGGTAGGGGATCTTTGGGAGGAGGTGAAGCTTATGCCGACGGAGACCCTACACAAGGAGGTTGCATACTGGGTCCTTGACCCAGGAACCATGCTAGGTAGGGCCTTAGCTTATGACCACCTGCTAATGATATATTGGGTGACCATGCGATTGGTGGGACATTCCTCAGTTGCGAGAGAAGCCAAGTGTGAAGGGGATGAGGAACCAGTGAAGGTCTGGAAGGAACATAACAATGAATGCCACCTTATGCACCAGAAGATTGGTGTTATCATGGCTAAGCTAGGCGTCCCCTTCTATCCAGCTAGGAGGGGACCGGTGGAGTATGCTCGACCACGGGCGAAGGGTAGTGGCTGCGGAAAATCGCTTGGTGGAGAATGCGTAGGAAATCAGAGCAGAGCAGTCCCCTAGAATGTCATTGCGATTCCGACCTCTCCTGTCTGTCCCAGTTTGGGCAATGCTCCCTCAGGTCAGGTTTCAGGTTTTTCTGTCTTTCCTTCTAGTAATTTATGTTTTGAAAATTATAGGGGGTTTCTTTAGTCAACCAGTAGTAGATGGTTTGATGTGCAGTCAGTTTATAAGGGGTATCGGTTACTTAAGCTATCTAAAGTCTCTGTCATTTTGTGGGAAGGGAATCTCTGTAATATGGTAGTTGTAATGGGTGTGGGTAGAAGGCTTGGGGAATCTCTGTATTTTTTTGGGAAGGAAGAACAGGTCTGGAACCAGAAGGTATCGAGGACACTCCAGATTTTTGATAGACAGATACGTTATCTAATATGTAATGTTGTTTCTGTAAAGTAATGCAATGTTTTATTTACAACAAAAAATATAAAGATATTGGTATTCTTGATCTTCATTTCCATACTATGAATATGAAATATCCATAGACACAAAATCATATGAATTTGGAATATATTGAACATTCATACCTTCCTTTTTAGTTGGTTGTCTTTCATGCAGCGAATCTTCATTAAATTGGAAACTCCTCTCTATGAAGCATCTTCTAGTTTCAATCTCCATCAACTTGTAATACTTTTCATCATCTGCATATCCCAACATAATGCATTCACTACTTTGAGATTGGAAGGATTTCCTCTTGTCAGATGGAATTGAATCCCATGATTTGGAGCCAAAAACCATCAAATATGAGAAATTAGGCTTATGTCCCATCAGTGCTTCGAATGGAGTGACCCCAACCACTGATTTGTGAGGTATTATGTTATGTATGTATGAAGGACTATTCATTGCTTCAGACCACATATATGATGGAATATATCTTACTTCAAGAATTCCAGTAGTCGTCTCCATCAATGATCAGTTCTTCCTCTCAGTTACACCATTTTGTTGTGGTGTGTATGGGACTAAATTTTGCATATGAATACCTTTTGAAGCACACAACTATTGGAAATCTCTTTTGATGTACTCTCCTCCATTGTATGATCTAAGTGATTTGATATTCTTCCCAAGAGTGTTCTCAACTAAGGATTTGAAAATTTTGAAGGTTTCAAACACCTGAAACTTAGGCTTAAGAAAGGTGATCCAACAATACCTTGAGTAGTCATCAATGACGGTCATAAAGTATCTGGATCCATTCATGTGTGTTGTAGGCATTGGTCTAGATACATCAATATATACCAAATCAAGTGTATAGGAAGCTCTTCTTACCTTTCCAATCTCATACCTTCGCTCTAAATTCTTACCTACCAAGAAACCATGCAGACACCTTCAGAGGACTTAATGATAGGAAATCCCTCAACCATCTTTGCATTATGTAGCTGCTGGAGGTATTTGAAATTTAGATGGTCAAATCTTTCATGTCAAATTTTGCTTGTATTGTTAGCATGAGTCAATAGGGCACTTGGATATGAGTGAGGAAGAAAATGTGAGAATTCATATGCCTTGAAGTCATAATTTGCAACTCCTTTTAGCTATCAGGTTCCCAATAGATATTTATAAGAGATCCATTGAGTAAGGATCAAATGTGACTTGCTTTGGTGATCCTGTATGTGTCATATGATATACATACAACAGATTTGTTGCTAGGGAAGGCACATCAAGGACATTTTTGAACACCCCATGCTTAAATTGAATTGAACCTTTCCCAAGAGTTGGGATTTGAGAGTCATATCCCATGGGTATGCTCGAACCACCAAAGAGATCCAAAGAAGAGAATGATTCCTTGTAGGCGACCATGTGGTTGGAGGCTCCAGAATCAATGAGAAAATATTGTGACTGAGAGAAACCTACCTTCAATCCATCGCATCTCTCATGATCTTCAATCTTGGGTCTAGGATCAAGCTTCCTTACGCCTTCAGGAAGAGAAATATTATTGTGTTCAACGAGTTTAGAAATTTGGTCTATGGTTTTCTTCATACATAGGTTCTATGGAAGATTCCCTCTCTTGCAGTATGAGCACTTGGATTTTTCAAACCTTTTATGCTTGTCCTTATTAGAACCTAAGGCTCCTTATGAAGGATTCTGCTTCTCCTTAGGTTTGATATCAAATTTATTTTTATCATTTCCTTTTTGTTTCCCTTTGTCTTGCACATTCTTGGTCTCCCCAACCAAGAAATATTTTTTTTGGAGGATTTTAGGTCTCCCATCTGTATCAATTATGTGAATGCATCGAGAGATGGAATTCTCCAATTTGGAGTTGTCAGTATCCTGGAATGAAAGGTGGACACGAATAATGAGAATTCTAGTCCAAGTTTTCTCAGAATGGAGAGCACCAATTGCTCATCCTTCTTGTCAATCCCACACTTATTGCATTGGATGACCAAGGATTTGAATTTGGAGAAGAATTGTTGGATGGTTTTCAAATTGTTGGGTTGAAGAGAAATTAACTCATTCTCTAGAGTATGGCCTCTTAGCTCATTATGCTTTCCAAACAGTGATTCGAGCTTCTATCATACTTCCTTTAGATATTTTAATCCATGAAGGTGGAAGAGTAGCTCCCTAGAGATATGAATGCACATGAAACCAAAGGGTTCATCCAATTTTTTCAGATACTTTGACTTCTCTAAAGGTTGTTTGGGTTCAACCTCCTTTCCCACACTAACCCTATACAAGCATTTATTCTGAAACACAATATGCATATCATTCCTCCAATCAAGATAATTGAAGGGTGTGAGGATCCTCGGTGTCAAGGTTGTTGAGTTCTCCATTTTGCAGCTTCCAGAACAACACAACTCTTATGAATTCTTTAGTTTACCTACAAAAAAAAACTTTCAATTAGAAGTCAAAAAAATTAAATCACTCTCTACTTCAACAAGTGCACATTATCAAGGTGATTCATATCTATCGATACTTCTCTGGATAAATACAGATGGAGCAAGGCATAGATACTGAGAATTATGTGGAACCCAGTTGCTTCTTGCATGGAAGTTTTTGAGGATTCAAATTGGCCTAAGAACATGCTCTGATACCATGTTAAATTTAGCAAATATATAGGATTATCATGAAGGATTGAACCTTGTCGTGAAAGAATAATGAATGAGGAAGAATGCTTTCAATGTTAGAATGATCAAACAATCATGTTGAAATTATTTAGACAAGAGGTAAAAATTTGATAACATAACCATAATTTCATAATCATTAACCTATATGTAATAAAACCATGATACAATAAAGGGAATTTGAATCATCTAGGAGTAATTCAAATCCTGTGACTTGGTATGACTCCAAATATCACTAACTATGGAAAATCACCACCAAAGACTTACTATTGTATCTATGAACAACTGAAACACCTCACAATTAGTTAACTAACCTTGGTAGGTGAGAAAAGGTGCCCAATCTCCTTAAATCATGCAAAGTTGGCACTACGTTAACTAAAAGTGAACTAATTGATGCCCATTGGAGCATAACTCAATATAGACTAGGGTGAACTGATGGTGTGACTCCCATGACTCAATGTGGTTTCCTAAATTATATGGATTGGCCTATGGAGATTACAAACTCATGCAAACTGGCGCATCAAGTGGTCGGTGGGACCTAGTTAATTTCGCCATGGAATTAATGAAGTGGAAACATACTTCTAATCTAGGAAACTGACATTTAGACTATGGTGGTCAAGAGAGGATTACAAATAATCCTTATAGGAGCTTCATCTCAGAGAGAATCTAATCATCGTGCATCGAAGTCTCTTGAATCAACAAAATATGAGGATAATTGGTCTCAAGAAATATCACTAGGGGAAATTTTTTAGAGGGATTCCCTATCCCTCACACATTGAGGGACATAATTAACATTAAGTCACAATTGAATTGGGAATACTTTCTCTAAGGTTCCATGCTAGAAATCGTTGTGTACTAGAGAAAACATCCAAATCAAGGTTTTCTCTGGATGATTTCATAATAGATCACCTCCCTCGAATCCTAGAAGAGATTAGTAAAGAATATAGAAACAACCCCCCTACTTGAATTAGGATTCACCTTAGCCATGGTACTTCTCAGCATATATATGCTTTTCGCAGAGAAAATTACAGGAATAGGTCTCGGAATCATGTCATGGAAGGAGTGATTCAATCTGGTTTCTTTGCACAAAAAAGAGATGGTATAGAAGGGAGCTACAACATGATCCTTCGGGCTCGAGGAAAAAGAACTCTTATCAGGTGGATATCCTGAAAGACAAAAACCCTCCATCATAGTCATGTCAAAATGGAGACGAATATCATCCTAAAAAGGAGGATAATCTCTCAAAGGGTAGAGATCCTACTCAATAGGGTATAACAAAGATACTTCAAAATATAACATCCTTACAAGGTGCTTGGCTGAAGGTTCATACATGCTCAAATCTGATATTCGATTAAGAAAAGAAAAATCCCTGAAGGATGGGGTCGATGGGGGTGGGATTCCTGAAAGAAAGGCTAGGTAATGGATTCTCTTTTGAAAAAAGTGAGAAAAATCCCATATAGGAGAACAACAACATCAATATTAGGAGGGGAACATGAAACCATCTCTATTGGATAAACCCTAAAAGATAGGGACCCCTGAAAGCTATATTTAGAATAGATCTTAGATTCAGAGGTAATGAAGGATTGGACTTGCTAGTGGAATCTATTGGAGAAAATAGGGAATCCTTAATCATGGATAGAGTATCTTTAGAAACACTTCCATCTTCTTTGTGCATTAGAATATCGTCAATGTATCATGCATTGTCTTCAACATACCAACCATCTTTATTCTTCTTTATCCCATATTCCATGTAGATGATACCCTTGGTGGTAGGGTTTGATACAAATCCAATGCAAGAAACTTTGAACTCTGCTACAATATCATGTTTATACCTCCAGTAAGACTTGATATATGACTTGGTGTATTATTTGAGCAAATGGACATATCTGTGGGACTTGTTGCATCGAAAGGGTATGTTAATGTAGTCAAGGATCTAAACATGTGAAAAATACCCTTTCAAAATCACCATCAATTCTCATAGGTCGTCCCTCAATTCTAAATCTACTATAATTTTAGTAAAATACATTTGTCCTATTTGGAGGAAGGACGAGTCTGGAGATGAAAAAAAACTAGTGAATTTCCAATTAGCTTAAAAATATATTTTGTCCATAATTCTAGTGGTAGTCTAGAAATCTTGACCCATGTTGGATGGATGTAATTCTTATGCCTTAAAGAATCAAAGGTAGGGTTCCATCGACGAATAATCAAGATGGTAAAGTATTTACTCCAAACTCCATTCAATAATGTAACCACATTATGTGGCTATTCAAGAAAATGCCCTACCAACCTTTAGCTAATGAGATACTCTGTGGTATATACCCTAGTATGTATTTCCAAGTAACAAAAACCCATATTATAAAAGATGACAAGGACATATTATAGCCACTAAATCATCCAACGAGGGCATATTCCATCACAAAAAAAAACCTAGTACATATATATATCTTCCCCAAGACCCCGATTAAGCTAACCAAACTTCCTCATCTGCGAGATATAGAACAGTTGGTGGCAGGGCATGGTTAAAACGCCCCCTAAGCTGAAAGGTCGTCGATTCTAATCCCATCGAATACCAAAAATCCAACCATGTTAAGGGTTGGTGTGGTCTAGGTCGAGTGCGATCCTCGGGTGATTTTGACGGCTTAGATGCCCCTGGTTCGTGGTTTCTTAGCCAATGTTCTGTCACTTTGCCAAAAAAAAAAACTAACCAGACTTCCTCTTATTGCATTTTGATTTAATATTTTCTACATAGTCTATAGGACATTTATATGGGAATGGGTGAGGGTTAGAGCAGTGGGGATTTTGAATAGGAGGGTCATAATGGACCTCATGATTAGGTGCATTAGCTGGAAACTTAGGAGAGTTCACAAAATTAAACCTAGAGTGGTTACTAGGAGACTTACCAAAGATGGTGTCACAAATAACATCTCTATAATCCTTATGTGGCCCATGTCCTCCAAAACACCCAAGATGTATAACACAAATAGATTGCACATTTGAATCAACACCTTGACAAAAACCTGATGGATAGCACCCTCTTAAGAGACCCTTCCCATGAACAACATTCCTAGGTTTTTTCTTTTCCATACCCAGTGGGTTCTTCGATCAGGTTAACCGAGAAACATGCTACTAATGCCACACATCGCACTATATGTTAAGACAATATGCAATAACCTCGGGAGAATACAAAATTAAAATAAATACCACACTACGACAAATATTCATCAGTATGCATGTTAAGGGAGCCTGTTAAAAACTCGAGAGAATATTTAAATGAAAAAAACAAAATGCAGCTATGGTTAAAGGATGTTCCCACGTTTTTAGAAAATGTTGGTACTGGGATCATAAGAGCTTGACTCCTTGTATATTTCTAAGTTCATGCCAAGAATCCTTGGTTAGGAGAGATACTTTCATTCCAGAAGAAACCCTAGTCGCCATAGTTGCAAAGTGAGTGAATGAAACTCCTATGAGCAAGGAAAGAAATTTTATATCACTTGTAGGAGTCCTTAAACCTTAAACTTGAAACACAACCATGTATTCAGAGAATATAAATGTATAAAAGTTTATACAAGAGACCAATAGATGAAAAATGTGAAATATACCATTGTACTAGAATAAATAAAGCATATTTCACTTTCCTCTTAGGTAGGGAGAGATCTTATTGAGTCGAGATCCAATTACAACAATACTTGAGGAAACATTTCATATATTCCTATCTCTTTAAATATTGTCACAATAGAAAAACCATAACTACTTGTGGTTCCATGATTAATGGGAACCAACTACCTACTAGACCTTATTTAATAAACATTAAGCTTTTACATTTAACAACTATTCATTGCTATCTAGTGGGCCTTATTCAAAGAAAATGACCACTTACATTAATTAACGAACTCTTAGGTAACCTAAAGTAGGGAGGTTATGGTAGGACCCTAACATAAGATCTTAGATATGAATTTTACATGTGTGATGAATTGGGTGCTTGGGTATTTAATACCAACAATGAAGGCTTCTAAGGACATTGTGTAGTTAAGGGAAGGTTTTCACTCCATAACCTACTCTATGTGTTTCCATCTTGCATGTATATTTCCAAAGTGTGTGTATTCCATGGCGCACAACCACTATAGGAACTGATGTTTCCTCCAATTTGTTTTGGAGAATATTTTAAAAATGTGAGAGGGGTGTAGCTAATGTTGATGGCAACATGACCTTCTAAGCTTAGTAATGGACTAGATGGGAAGAGGGGCTTGAATGGTAAATGAAAGAGTTTAGTAAAATTTGGGATCAATGTGCCATAAAAATAAGTGAACATATTCTTAATATGCGTCAATGGGAGTAGGGGTATTGTGCTTTATTGACATTTCAATTGAGAAAATAGATTGAGATGGGATTTTCCATTGCATTTCTCAAGTCCCAAGTGGGGCATATACTGGTACACCTAAATATTTCTTTTGAGTTCATGGTTTATCCTCACCCTAATTAAATGGATACTTTGTAGACTCTGCGTTCTCAAACTAAGCTTAAAACTTTTGTGGATCATGACACAACTCACTTAGTGTAAGTTATGGAAACCCCAACTACCCATTGAGTCACCTTTTCTACATTGACTGTGGCTTAAAATACCATCAATACCTACCAAGAAGATGATGCCCTTTTAAGGCTTAATTTAGTTTAATTTACTTTTAGATGTTTTATTATTCAAATGTCTGCACTAATACACTTTATATTGAAGTTAACCCATGGTTTTTAATACTCGTATTTTTTAACTAATTATTACCTATATTTTATATGAACTTTTGGAACTATAAGATACCTTTTTATTATACAAACCTCTAATTATTACTTTAAAAAAAATCAACACAACAATTTCAAACTTTAGATTATATTAAACACATAATATAAAATACTTATTTAAAAGTTTACATCATCAATGTCTTTCCTTTTTATTTGTAAAACAAAATCATAGAATCCCCAATCACTAAAATAATGGCTTTGAGAAACTCTAACGAATTCAAACATATTATCTATAAATTCCTCATCATTAACATACTATACACAGAGGGTTCAAACAACTAAATTAAGTTTATAGCTTATTATATCAAATTCTAATTGCATAAATAATTATAAAAATTTTGAAATATACATTATCCACTATCTCTCTCTTTAATATGTATAATTGTTTTCGTAAACCTGTAGCATATTGTGTGTCTACCATTATCTATCTAAACTTTGAATGTCCACATCAAATAAAAAGTTACATTATTTATTAATCACATACCAATAATCTTTATTTATCATTATCTATTAAAACCTTGAAGTGACACATTAAATAAAATAATTAGATTATTTATTACTTATCTTTAAATAAAAAATTAGATTATTTATAATTTAACTTTAAATAATGAAGTTACGCTTAGAAAAGATAAGATCATTAAAAAACAAATTAATCTTCAAACTTTAACATTTCACATTTTATTTGATTTATATAAATAATTATTATATATGATTAATAATATTCTTTATTATATATATATAATTAATTAAATTGATCTCAATAAAAATTAATGATCATCTCATCATAAACTTTAAAATGATACTTAAAATAAATTAAACAAAACAATATTCATCACCTATCTAAACCTTTTAAAATATTTATTATTTATATGATACACTAAATTAATCTAAATAAATAATACACATCATCATAAACTTTAAAATAACAAATTAAACCATAAATCTATCTTTAACACATAAAACAATTAAAACAACATTCATCATCTATCAACTTTAAAGTCACAAGACTATATTTATTATCTACTTCAACTTTGAAGTAAATCATTAAAATAAGTTTTAAAACTTTTTTTTTAAATATTATTTTTCATTAATTCATTTTTATCTTAATATTTTAAAATTATATCTATATTAATAATTAAAAATATAAATAATATAATAAATATTATTTTTTTATTAATCCATTTTTATCTTAATATTTTAAAATTTTATTTATATTATTAATAATAATAACATAATTAATATAATAAAATAATTTTTAAAAAAATCATCATAATAAAATATATTTATTTCATCATACTAAAATAATATATATATATATATATATATTTTTATATATAAAAGTTTTGAGATAACTCTCACAATTTATTCCAAAATTTTCTTCTTAGTAATCAAATGGTATTCTTACTAAATTGAGAAACTATTTATTCTTAGTAATCAAATTTGTTTCCGTTTAGGAGTTGCAAGTTTTGCAAGTTTAAATTGAGAGGAGTAGGTTATTTACACTTCTATGGAAATATGGAATGTTTATTAATTTCAATTTAATGAATTTTCTATTAATTAATTACAATGAAATACTCTTTTTTTCCTAGAAAAATAGCTTATTTTTGCTATTAATTTAATCAAATTATAAAGTACATTCTTGAAAGATACATATTGTAGCAATAGGCCTATTAAAAACTAGTTAATTCTTACAAAAATACATCTATCCAAGATCCATACTGTTCCCATTTAACACAAGAAACAAAATTATACAATAAGATAACCAAGAGAGTATGCAATCTTACACAAGAAACAAAAAAACAAAAAAAAACTCCAAAAAAAAAACTAAAGGCTTGAACCGAAAATTGTAGAAATATACTAGCGTGCATAAAAAGAGCCTCTAGAAACCACCATCATGTGTTGAAGCTCTTCAAAATAGAGAGAACCTTCCAATAGAGATAAGGCCGCCTTTAATAGGCTGTCTACTTGGGATTTAAATTCCCTATAAACATGTGAAGATTGAATATCCATGAATCCTTCCTGATGAGCTCAAATTCTCCATTGCCACCTTTTCAAGTTTAAATCCATGAGTCTAGTCCTTCCAAAAGCACACTCTATAATTATTTTGGAATCTCCTAAAACCATAAAGTGAGAGACTCCTTTAGAAGAAACAGACAACACTAGGCCCCACAATACAATAAGCTTCGCTCAGCTGTTTAAGCCACAACCACCACCCAATTTAAGCTGAAAGACAAGACTGTCCAACAAACATAAACACATTCCAACTCCACAAGAGCCTTCTAAACCTTGACAAGGCCCATCAAAGCACCCATATGTCATTGTCCAAATTAATCGTATTATGTCTTGTGTATACATATAAATACACCATCAAAACAATTTACATGATTCAGTTTTATTTTTGTGAACATAAATGCTAACATATTCTTCCAGACTTGAAGGTGTTATCTAATTTATGTATTAATATTGCAATGTTTGTATTTTATGATGCTTTTGTTATTAATAACGTTAAGAATTATAATTGCATTAATTTATGACATTTTTGCTAGATTAATGTAATGTTTTTTTTTATATGATTCGATTAAGTTCAATTAATTTATGGCCTTTAATTATGACTTAATTTATGGTCTTCATAACAATAAAATTTACAAAAAAAGTTAAGGTGCTTTACAATGAATTAATTTATGGCCTTGATAGCAATAAAATTTACAAGAAAATTTAAGCTAGTGCTCTTTAATTTTTCCATTTGTATTTCATGATGGTTTTGTTATAAATTATAATGCTATGAATTATAATTGCATTAATTTATGACACTTTGTTATAATGTTTGCAAAAAACATTAATGGCAATAAAAGAGAAAAAAATGGATTTAAGGATGAAGGTGTAGATATGGAATCTTCTTTAGGAGAAAAAAATGGCTTCAAGACAAAATTTTATTTTCCCTTTGTAATTAAAAAAAAATATGTTATATTAATTAAGTTGGATTGAATTCTACATTTTTAGGAGTTTAAACTCCATCTTAGAATTGGTTGAGATAATAAGGATTTATATGAAGTAGTTAACAAAAATGTATGTTTAATATTTATTCACCTTATCTTATGGTTTATAAATAGGTACATGATTTTGATTTGTAAATTAAAGCAATGGTTGTATGTTTCACTAAAAATATTTCATATATGTGTTAATATATAAAAATTGGTTTAGATTTAATAATTAATGTAAATTTAGAATAAGATAACCCTATGTTAATCTAATTTATATAAATAATATGAATCTATACTATTTTAGAAATTAGATATATTAATTGACAAACTCAAATTACATGAATATGCGATATCTTAAATCTTGCAGAGTTTTGAAATTATTATTCAATACGAAAATATTCTAATGTTATTAAACAAAATTTGCAATAATAATATTAGCAAAGTAATAAACAATCCTTTCAAAATAATAACATTAATAAAAGTAATAAAACATCAATAACTAAATGCAATTCTTTGAACACTGGCTAGATTTAAACCTCATTGTTATAGGGTATAACATATGTTCCTTGAATGTGGGGTGGCAGGAGCAGGGGGGATCCTCCTGGATCCCAGAGGACATGTAGAACAAACCTTCGCGTGGGGACTAGGAACTAGAACAAACAATGAAGCTGAGTGGCTGGCACTTCTTCAGGGTCTACATCTCTTAAACTCTAAAAAACTCCGGAAGGTAATGATATTCGGAGACTCCAAACATGTCATCTACAAACTGATCAACGGATACCCCTCTGGATCAGTCAATTGTCGCCACCTGTTTGACAAAGCCAAGCCTCTCATGTCTAAATCCTATGAGACATTCCACATCCTTCGTCACAATAATTCTGCAGTGGACGCTCTGGCTAACATGGGAGCCTCTTTTCCACAAGGCCATTATAGTCAGAACAGAAACCCTCCTATCTTCAAATTCATCCCTTAATGTTTTGTCGGAAGCTTCCCCTGCGATTTCAAATTATGCGGCTTATCTCATTGGTATTTCTATCCTTCCCTCTCTTCAAAAGAAGCCCTAAAGGCACCCCTCCTCTACCTCCTTTTCTCTTCTTCCTTCCCCCTTCCTTATCCCCTTTCCCTTATCCCTCCTTCCCCCTCACTCTTCAACCCCTTTTCAATCCTTTTCCCCTTACCCTTATCCCTCCACACTCCCCCTCTCCCATCGCCTTGTGTCACCTCCCACCAGCTGGCCTCCATTCCACGCTACTTCCCGACGATTCCTCCCATTTACTCCCTTGTCCTGCCTTCCCTCCTCCCTCCGTCGTGTGGTATAACCTCTGTCCACTCCCTCTCTCGATTTTTGTTGGATTAATGGCTCACCGGTATTGGGTTAAATGCCCCTCCTCCTCGCACGCTCCAAGCCCCCTCAACTATTACGGTATGTCTTCTCCCCACAGCAACATGCAAATTCATTCCACTCCCTCTCTCAGCTCTGCTTCTCATGAGGTTGCGCGAGTTCTTCTGAATGTAGTTGCAGGTGTTGGAGAAGGGTGGCTGAAGGATATCCCATGGGAAGCACTCCCTCTCACCCAATCCTTCATGAAGGAAAGGATTGCTCTCGCAGCCTTCTCCACTTGCTCTTGCAGCTCCCTCTCCACGTTGTGGTATTCAAACCTCAGCTCTGATACAACTCTTACGCCTGAAGCACATTCTGGTAATTTGGAGAGAAGCACGATCCTGGGTTGCCATTGCATGGGGTGGAAGGAAGGTGCTATGGGCACTTTGGTCTGTAAATAAAGGAAAGAAGGTTCCTCTTTGTAGCAGGAGCTCATAGTGCTCAGTTGCATTCTAAGTGGTCTCTCGGCCGAGAACCAGGCTTGTGTCCTCACTGGCTCTGTTCGTGCCTTGCACAGTAATTTTGCACGTAGAGATATCTCTACAAGAGCGGGAAGAATTTCTCAGGCTGGTGAAAGTGCAGGAATAATGGACGTAAAAAAGAACCTTAGGCGTCTGTATGAAATGCTATCAATTGGCATAATGGACAACAAAGAAATTGAGCGAGAGGTTAAGAGCGTAGGGGAAACGGTGAGCTACACCTCTCTGCAGATCAGCAATCACGACGCAAGGATTGATGATAATGAGAGCAACCTTAGAGAGATAATGGGCAAAGTTGACAGGATTCAGGAAGATCTACAGCATCTAATTACCATGAACCAGGGTAGCAGGGTGAATGGAACCACTGCAGCAGCTGAGCATCCAATGGAGGAAGAGTTTGTAGTTCAGCCCAAGAATTTTAGAGGCAATCCTTAATCAATTTTATTTTAATTATGGTTAAATGTTTTACTGTCTTTTACTATGTAATCAGTTTATAAGGGTATACACTACCCGTGACATTAGATGTTTTGGAAAAACTCTGTGTGTAGTTTTTTGGAAAACTCCTCGGATAAGCTTTTTGTGCAGCAATTTTGATCTGCATGAACACTTTGTTATGCTACATCTGTACTGAATGGCTGTGCACAGCTTGTTTTATTAAAACCATTTATAGTTTCTGTTAAAAAAAAAACATATGTTCCTTGAATGTGGACTAATGTTATATTATATAATGAATATCGTCATGATTAATAATAATAAGTTTGGAGAATGCAACTTTTGGGTTTACAATTGAGAGAAAATTTTGTTCTTTTAATTGTCTCTCTTTCTTCCTATTGGAGCTTTGATATGTGTCATTGTAAAGTGACTTATTGAAAGAAAAAAAATGTTGAATGATACGTTAATAGATCATATTGATATTGATATTTACATTTTTTGTGATGTTCATATTCATATATTATAATAATATTACATGGTAATACTTGAATTTTTGTTATGATATTGTTTGTCAATTAAAATTATAAATTAAACAAGATTCATTTATGTTTATCATTTGAATATAAAATTAGGTTATATGCAACATTATACGATGAAGAGTTAATTTCCTTAATAAAAATCATTATATATTATTTCATACTGCTGAACATATCATTGCAACAAAATAAATATATTAGTATATAAGTATAATAATATGAAAAATACTACTACATTATTAAGAAAAATACAATAAATTATAATATCCATAAAAATTATATAAGAACAATATAAACAAAATTATTACATAAACATAATACTGTGAAAAACTATAAACAATTATAAACATGATATTATGAAAAGTTATACAACAATCATAAATGATAGAGTTGCTACAAATTCATCCATTATCAATACAAAATTTATAAAAATATTTAATTCAATGATATTTTAAATTCAATTATATTATGTAAAAATAAAATATTAATTTATATTACGATAATTAATGAAACATTAATTTTCAACATTTTCAATGACCATTACTCCAATCCATATTTTCAAATTTATGTTGACTTGACAACCAACAACCCATACTTTCAAATTCATTTTCTAACCATTGTACCAACCTATATATGAAACCATACTTCAAATGTCTACAAAATTTAGGTTGAAATTATTTAATATGAAAAAAGGTCGAAAGGATGCTAAAATATAGACCAAAATTAAAAACACAATAACTTTCTTTACAAAGGTCTAATACTTTGAAAACTGGTTAAGTCATACAACAAATTGTGTTATATCAAAATTTACAATGCAAATAGAGATGTTTTTGTCGACTAAATTAATACTTAGTGATTTAAACATCCACATGATTTTGATAGTACAAAGTTCTTTTACATAAGAATACAATCATCATCATTTTCAACACATAATAAACATTAACGTAATGATCATGCCATCATAAACATAAACATAAATATCATCATACTAGCATAAACATAACCATAAGTCTTAACAAAAATTTACATGCATCATCTCATTTTCACGACATAAACAAAAACATACCATTATTATAATCGTCAATATCTAATAAACACCACCATATATACCATCATTAACATATATAAAAAAAATAAAAATAAAACATGAACGTACCATCATAAACATTACGTCACATATTCAAGTAAAATATACAACTAACAAATTTAAACATCATCTAACATAGATAACTAATAATACACGTAAACATAATTAGTGTTCAATAATCATCATTTTCACCACATAAATAAATAAACATCAACATAAACATGAAAAATGTAGTATATATATAGCCCAGTGGGATAACTCAAGTGGTCGAGTGTTGCAAGTTTATAAGCAGAAGGTCTTGGGGTTAAATCCTCGGGTGGCTATACATTGCTATATAAGGGCCTCACTTGATGTCCCCATCAGGTTAGCTCTATAATCAGAGCGAATGGGGTGAAGCCCCTTCGGGTGGGCCCCCTATGACTTGTCCCCATGGACATAGCAAGCCCTGTTGAGGGTAGGTGAACCACATTTGAAAAAATATAGATATGAACATATATAACATCAATGTCATGATACAATATGTAAAATATAATATATCTCCAGTGAAAAAACTGCTATGACATATCTACTCCACCTCCGCTAGTGGAGGCATCATCAATGTCTCTTCGACCAGAGCTAGATGCATCATCACTTCTACCAATAGATCCAGAGGTTGTATCAACACCTCTTCCAACATATCCAAAGGCATTAGTACCTATACCAAAAATAAAAATATATATGAGAGTAGGAGGAATAGATCCATCAAGACAAAGTCTACGACCCTTTTTTAGCATCTCTAAAATAGAAATGAGTGAAGTAGGAACTAGTGGATGGTCGATCTTATGAGTAGGATTGAAGGGTTGGTCAACAAGGAGTAGAGGAGATAATGATGTAGGATCAAGAGGAAATTCGATTAGGATTAGAGGACTAGACGATGAAGGAGGTGGAGGTGGTGGATGAGATGTAGAAGGTGGAGTAGGAGGAGTTGGATGAGATGTCAAAGGTGGAGGAGGAGGAGGAGGTGCAGCAGATGTGGAGGCTATCACTAATTGAAGTAGATGGTGGTGAAGGACATAGACTATCTTGTGGAGGATCTTCGCCCTCGTCTGGCAATGAACTACTACGATGGATACCATTTAAAATATTGCAAGCACCAAAAAAGTGTTGCACCAAGCTCTTCATATCACGAGGAAGCATCCTCCACAAATATACATGGTGAGGGTCCTAGATAATGTACCTCACTTATACAATATGAAATCCTCAATCCTCCAACATTATATACATCATGTCTGCGATGTCTTCACGAAACCTCTCATATTGTTCAGCATCGAAGGCCAAGTATAGCTAAATGGGGTGCCTTAGGATGAGTTGCATCCAGATCCATATCATCCTCATTCTGAACCAGAGGAGGTGACACATCGCCATCAAATGTCCCAACATCTGCAAAATATATAGTACACAATAATAATTAGACAATTTCATTAAACATGAATTTAATATAACAATTCAAAATAATTTTATTTTTCATTAAGTATAAAAAGAATAAAATGCAACTAGATTAATTCAAACATAACATTAAATTTACCTCTATAATTTATTGGTTTGTCCTAAGTGAATAAGATGTTGGGACACCCTCTCCAATATAAGCCTGCATATGGATATGGAACCATGTCTAATCTAGGTGGGTCCTCCCTGCCTAACATCTTGATCACATCCACGGTAATCCTCGTTGAAAAGTCAGGTTGCCCCCTCTTGGGCATCATCTAACCACACATGCGCATACACACATATGTTATCAACCTAGGAGAGTGTTGGTCCAAAAAGATGGATTGGTGGTCAGAAATATCTCAAAAAATAAACAAAACAACTCTAAACTAAAAGGGAATTTTTCCCTCCTGCCAATACATGAACAACATCGACTAAGAGCATAACAAAATTGTCATAAAAAAAATAGAAGACCACCTAATGCATCTAGGTTCCTACAGTAATGAATCGATATAATATAATAGAGGGAAGCTAATGCACTGCCCATCACTAGTGATATGCATGATGATCGCCACCAACAAAGAGAGGAACCTAACATCCTCTCTACCAAAAGAAGCAATGGAGATCTTCCCACTGCTGACCTGAAACTAAGCAGGTTCGAGGATGTTGGAATCAAGATATCTCTAAACATATACTATCTGAGTCAATGCTACAGATCCAACTAGGACCTCGGGGAACTGAGGAAATTCCTCACCTATCCTAGAGATCCCTATGATAAAATATATGTCCTCCTTATTGGGTTGTAACCATTTATCAGGACCAACTCGAAACACCTTCCTATGATGATCACATCATGTGATCTGTTGGAGTATCATTCCAATCGCAAGGTGTAACCACCACACCACTAGGAATATAAAAATGTGGATTAATTGCTAGTCCTAATAATAGGGCCTTGTGCTTGGTTTCAAATGTTCATCAACATATCCAGGTTTCGGTGCAACAACAAACCTTACATGGTATCAGAGTTGAGGTCACAGGTTCAATTCCCTCAAGCTACGCCGAAGGGGGTGTGTTGGAGTATCACTACAATCGCATGGTATAACCGTCGCAACTCTGGGAATATAAAAATGTGGACTAACTGCCACTCTTGGTAATAGGGCCTTATGCTTGGTTTCAAATGTTCATCAACATCTGCAGGTTTTGGTGTAACGAAAAACCTTACACGATCAGCTGGGTGAAGAATGTAGTGTTCCCCTTAAGTGATGTGGTCTCTTCATAGAACTTGAGGAGGTTGAAAACTATCAAAAGGTGTCGCATATGTGGAGTAATAGGACGAGGGTATGAGTATCTCTCCCTCTTCCTGGCCTCCAACTCTTTGTGGAAGTTATACTAATCAACTTGAGATTCTTGTTGTTGTGTCGCCTCACAGTGTTCACATCTTTGTTTCACATATAACATGAATTAATTAGTCTCATCAAAATAAATATAAAAAAATTATACAAAATTATATGTATTAAAATAAAAATATATTGACAGTCGATGTGCTTATATAAACATAACACACCAATGAGCGGTGTGTTATATAGAAATATAATGCACAATGGTCGGTGCACTTCTATAATTACCGCAGAATGAATGGTTCTCTATACTAACAGAATGCATCATTAATATATTTCTACAAATTTAAAATTTAATTATCAATATAGTACGTTATAATGTATACACACTAATACGTTATAATGGACAATACAAAAACTAAGTTCGCATCAATATGAAACTCTAATTGAAATTTTGACAATATGGGTTTAATTCAAAATCGGGAAAAAACTTAAAAGGCATTTTTTCACCATTCAAGGATATTGTATGATTGTAAACCTTCCCTCATGCTTAAAATTTTTGCTTGGATTTATATTAGAATTGTGGTCAGAAAGAGGGTTAGTTTGCAACAAGATTAGCTTACTCCCTTGTGGTCAGAAAGAGGGTTAGTTTGCAACAAGATTAGCTTACTCCCTCTTCCTACTAGTTTTGCAACTATGCAAATAGAAGATAATCAACCTAGTACATTTCAACTTAAGGAACTAACTTCTAATACATGGTCAGATAATGTCAACATCCTATTATTATTTGCATGTCATGTTAGAGATTATCTCTATACTGACATATTTCTATGTTAAGATTTCATTGCACATTGATACTTTTCCTTTACTTCTATTTAAAAATCATCCGCACATTTTTAGTAATAACGTAAATATTTTCTTGATAATATATGAAGTATTTCTCAATTTTAAAAATTATAAAAATTATTATTAATAGAAAAAAATCAGTTTATGGCATAAAATATCCAACTTCAGTTAATGATTATAATAATTTATGTGAAGTAAATGATGTCCCATATATTACTTCAAGTAATTAAACACAATTGAAAAAATAACAATATCTACCCTCTTTGACTAAACCTCATCATAAAGATACCAACATAGATCCATCTTGACTCCACATCTATCAAGCACTAAGAGGGATCAAATCTCTATCTAGTTCTTTCAATACCTACTTTGTATAAGAGAAATGCATTCGCACGTGATCAATAATAATCTCATTGAATTCCTTACATATAATGCACCATGCTTGACCATGCATACCTCTTTCTTCCAAACAACCCTCCATAACTAGTCTTTATCCCCCTACCTCCCACCCTTCCACAAATCTTCAACTTCAAATATTGTTTGGTAACCCAATTTGTGAATGTAAACCTGATTTACAAGGTTATTTTACCATATGTGATCATCTTCATTATCCCTTATTCTAGCATGACTAGATTTAAGAATGAATATATTTTTCTCATTCTTTAACATTTTTCTGTAACACCCCGGTTTTTCCCCATGGTATTAAAATTGTACATGATGTATATATTGTATTTAAATCATGGAAAGAAGATCAAGGCCAAGGCCCTGCCATCGATTTGTTGTCTTGTGTATAGTTGATCAAGGTTGACACCTATGGTTATAGTGCTAGTCAAGCACAACATATTTTGAGATATAATGTAAGTAAACAATTTAATAAAATACCACAACTAGCTATACACTGCAATGAAAGAGATGGGAGAATGATTTCACAAGGAATAGGGAGGGGAGTCAGTCAAACCCTTGAGCCAATAGGGTGAGACCAGATGTCAATGAGGGAACCCATAAACCCTCAGTTACCTTTTTGTCCTCTACACTCAATCATTCAATCCTTCCAGAAGGGCGCTTGAGGCAATTAATTCCTTGGGTAGCGTAAGGCATGATAGTCGGTTTTGTGATTGATCCTTCCTGTAGCCTACAGTCTGGGAAGACGTATTCTTTCTTATGAAGAAAGTAATCGTGGGGATGTGTGCCCAATCCGTCATCCTGGTTTTCACCTGAATGGTTTGGCCATTCTCGCATTCCATTCGATTCCATTCTACCAGGGGATTTTGATCCATTATGCATCGTTGTTCACTATCCTGGATCACAGAAGGGGTTGTCCATTGTTGTTCATGGTTTTTCACCATCCCGAGAATTAGAGCATTTTTCTCACACAGATTTCTTCCTCCTCGTGTAGAGCTAGCAGAGTGTTGTTAAGCATTTCTGCAAGTATTTTCCTTTGCCAGGACCCTGGTTGATGGGTTACATTGTTATTTTGAACTACATAGTGGTATGAAACCTTGTGTCTCTATGTTACAGAGTGGAGCCCTATGTTGTTGTGTCTCCTTGTGGTTTTTTGTGATGTGCACCCTAGTTCGGGTCTGAACTGTATGCAAGACTTAGGAGTGGAAGAGATGCTGAATGTGCTTGATAAACCTAGTGAAGAGAAGAACCTCACAAAAAGATAAGAGTGGTTGGTGAATATTATTTGCACATCCTGATAGCACTGGAAAGGAAGGTATAGCCCGAGGTACTGTGGAGCAGAGAAGGGGATACTTCCTTGTGTTGGGTGTGTAGGTAATGTCGATTCTAGGCCATATATATCTTGTAGAGGTGTCCTTAGCTCTTCCAATGAGCTCACTATCTTAGAAGTTCTTCCTTTCCACTGCCTTAGCAGCCTGATAAACCCAAAGGTAGATTGGCTTGGCTGAAATCCTAATAAACCCAATTGGATATTGGCTTGGTTGGGCAGCTTGATAAACCCAATCATATATTGTCTTGGCTGAGAAGTCTGATAAACCCAACTGGTAGTCGGATTGGTTGTGTCTTTTTGTGCATTTTTGCCATGTGTGACCCTTGTCTAAACAGCCTGATAAAACCAACTGTATGTTGTCTTGGCTGAGTAGCTTGAGAAACCCAACAATGTGATGGCTTAGCTAAGTAGCATGATAAACCCATCTATTAGTTGGCTTGGCTGGTCCTCAATGTGAATGTTGGCTTGACTGTGTGTAGTCTGATAAACCCAACTGTTAGTTGGCTTGGCTAGGTAGCCTGAGAAAACCAACAATGTATTGGCTTGTAAGCCTGCAGCCTAATAAACCCAATTGTGTATTGGCTTGGATGAATAGTCTGATAAACCCAACCGAAGGTTGGATTGATTGCATGTGATATGATTTGGTTGTGTGTGAGTCTGTCGTTCCCTAGTTCCTTGTGGAAATCATGCCCAGCTCGGGGGTGGCAGTTGTGTTGAGATATTGATGAACACAACTAGCCTATGGTTGGGTGGAACGTTGCAGCGACATAGCTAGTTGCAGGACAACTTCATCTTCAAGATAAGTATTCTTTGTTATTCTTATTTATGCAATGTAATTGCTTATGAATGAATTGAATATGTTGAATGCTTGTTAAAGAATCAAGTAGAGTTATTGTTGATTAAATGTTCCTGCATTTGCATATGTATATGCCTTGTATGTTTCAATTCATTTTTCTTATGATCATGGAGGCTAGAATCCTAGTTATAGAGTCATAATACATCTGACTTAAACATTTCCGCACCCTAGAATCCGCGCATGGATGGAAAAAGGCGGGAGGCAGAAGAGAGAAGTTGAAACAGGGAAGAATGTTGGTTTTTCGCACCCCAAGATCCGCCTACGGAAGGCGGAAGGTGGAAGCAGAAGAAGAGCCGAAAGTTCTAAGGAAAAGTTGGATTTCTGATTCCCGAATTCCGTTGTGGAGGGTAGAAGTCGGAAGGCGGAAATCGACAGAACAGAAAAAGGCTAAGGCAGAAAGTGGTTTTTTTTATTCCCGAAGTGTGCAGCAGAAAGTGAAAATTCAGAAGTTGGAAGGCGAGAAACCAAAAGTTAAGGTATCATTTGATAAGTTTTCGCGATCCAACGTCCGAAGTTGAAAGATGGAATTCAGAAGATAGAAAGATAAATAAGGCTAAGAGTTGAGTTTCTCATTTCCAAAGTCCGCAGCGGAAGGCAGAATGTGGGTAAATGATTCTGCTGTGTTTTGAGTTTCTAATTCCTGAAGTCCACAACAGAAGGAAGAAAGGTATGAAATCATAGTGGTGTTTTGTAGAGTTCCACAAGCCGCACTGCGGAAGGAGGAAGGAGGAAATCGAAAAAGTCACTTCAGTGCGGGAACGACTTTCCTGGTTACAGAGTGGATCTGTAAGCTGCAGAACGACTGTTACAATTATTTATAAGCCTGAGAATGAATGTTAAAGGATGAACATGAACCATGACTATGTTTAAGAGAAATAAATAATAAGTTTTCAATTATTTTGCATATCAGTTAGGTGTATGGGAACCAGGTACATGTCCATCGTAGTATCAAAGCATGTGGTGTTTATGCTTGAGAAAGAAAGTTGAAGAGTGTTTTCACGGCCATGCCCTATGTTTTAGAGAATAAAAAAGGTTCTTTAAGAAATTTTTAATTCCACATGATAATCAGGGTATGGGTACATGACATCGTGGTATCAGAGCAGGACTAGTGGCCATGTTTCACCTCCAAGGTAGGAGGGGACCTGACATTGTGGTATCAGAGCAAGACTAGTGGTCACATTTCTCCCCCAAGGAGGGAGGGGACGTGACATTGTGGCATTAGAGCTATTGGTTACAACATTCGGTCTAGATGGGCCAAGTGAATAATCTCCATAGCTATTAGTTACAACATTGGGCCTAGATAGGCCAAGTAAATAGTCTTCATAGCTATTGGTTACAACATTGGGCATGGATGGGCCAACTGAATAGTATTAAGAGCTATTGGTTACAACATTGGGCCTAGATGGGCCAAGTGAATAGTTTCAGAGCTATTGATTACAACACCAATTGTTACGCAACAAACAAAGTGTTTAAATTCTGAGATTGTCTAACGATGTGTTTATTAACACATTTTGCAGAGTCATAATGCAGTTTGGAAAAGTTGGTTCTAGCCCAACCATGATAATCAACAACATGAATGATGCACATGATCCCTATGAGATTGAGGTAGATGATATGGGGGGAAACATTCAAGTTGGAAATGCTGAAAGAGAATCTAATGGGAGAATATATCAAGAGACTCCCCCAGATATTACAGCCACCATGAGAAGCCTAAGGGTGGAGTTGCAAAGTTACAGAGAAGACAATGAGAGAGTTATTAAATCTCGGGAAGAGAAGAATCAGTTGAATGCAACCATGTTGTAGAGTTTGACAGACATCCAAAGGCATATGAACTATGGGCATTGGGTCGTAAATCCGGAAGGAAGTAGGAGCAGTACCAAAAGAAGAAAAAGGTATTCGGTTGAATCATCTGACTCTGAAGGATCCACTGGGGGTTCAATATCTTCATCTCATAGGAATAAGATGAAGAGGCGTTACCAGAATAATTCATGTGATGAATTTAAGAAGGCGAGGCCTCCTACCTTTAGTGGTGAGGTAAAATCTGGTCAAGAAGCTAAAGCTTGGCTTCTTAGGATGAAAAAATATTTCCTAGTCCAAGACTACTCTAGAAATATGAAGGAAACGATAGCCATCTTCAATCTGAATGGAAGAGCATCTATATGGTGGGAGAACCTCAGGAAAGTGAAGAAGATCAATGATAGAAAGATTATGTGGAAGCAGTTCAAGAAGTATTTCAAGCAAAAGTACCTCTATGATAGGTACTATGATGATAAGATTAAAGAGTTCCATGAGCTGAGATTGGAACAGCTGACCATGGAAGAATTTGTAAACAAATTCTTGGAGCTATTGAGGTATGTCAGGTATATCAAAGAATATACAGTGAAAATTCAATGTTTTCTAAGTGGGATACCTCAGTCATACAAAGATAGAATTGAGTTTAACGAACCTAGAACTCTAGAAAAAGGCTATAAGGAAGGTCAAGTATTGATATGATCAAAATAAAAGAAAACCTGATATCCATAACTTATAAGGCATGGAAGGAAAAGAAGAATGAGAAGTTTGACCAAAGGAAGAAAGGTTTCAAACCCTTTCACTTCAGAAATCGGCAAAGGCAGCGATCACAAGTCGTGACTAAGCCAGCCATAGTGATGGTAGAAAAGCCAAGAGATCCAAAGGATCCAAGAGAACCACTTCAATGTTGGGGATGTGGAGGAAACCATATGCATAGAAACTATCTGGATGAGAATGGGTATGTAAGGAAAGCTCACAACATTCAAGAAGTAGAAACTATGGGCCAATTAGCAAGGATCATCCCTACAATTTATGCAGCCCTACAGGCCCGCCAGGAAAATCATCAATCAACTATGGTTGAAGTTGAAGGTAAGATTGATAATCAATCTGTTTCTATTTTGATTGAACTTGGATCTACCCACAATTATATCACTCCTAGAATTGTTGAGATTTGTGCTTTTAAGAAATTAAAGGATAACAAATAATGGTTAGTTCAACTAGCCACTAGAACCAAGAGAAAAGTTAGTGAAGTGGTAGAGAAATTCCCACTAGTCATGGATGGGTTAGTCACCTATGAAGACTTGAATGTTCTACCACTTGGTTCCCATGATATTCTCATTGGAATGGACTGTTTAGAAGCACACCAAGTTAAGCTTGACTGTTATGACAAGATATTTGAATTCATGGACGAAGAAGGAAACCCAAAGGTTGTAAGAGACATTCCAAAGGTGATTTGTGTTAGGAAGATTCTAGCAATGCAGCTAAAGAGGTTTTGTAGGAAAGGTTGTAGACTGTATGCAGCTCATGTTTTGGAGACAGTGGAGAATGAAACTCCTAGGTTTGAGGACTTTCATGTATTGCAGGAATTCAGGGATGTTTTTCCTGATGAAATTCCAGGGCTTCGTCCAAAGAGAGACATTTATTTTACAATTGACCTTGTGCCTGGAGCAGTGCCAGTGTCCAAGACACCCTACAGGATGAGCACACCAGAATAGCTAGAGCTAAAGATGCAGCTGCAAGAGTTGTTGGAAAAGAAGTACATCAGGCCAAGTGTGTCCCCTTGGGGAGCACCAGTTCTATTTGTGAAAAAGAAATATGGTACACTTGGGTTATGTATTGATTACAAATAGTTGAACAAGGTCACTATGAAGAATAAATACCCTTTACCTCGAATTAATGACCTTTTTTTTATCAAATGAGAGGAGTAAAGGTATTTTCAAAGATTGACTTGAGTTCTGGTTACCATCATGTAAGAATCAAAGACGAAGATATTCATATTACAACTTTTGGAACAAGGTATGGACACTATGAGTTTGTAGTGGTACCATTTGGTATCACAAATGCACCAGCTACGTTTATGTGTCTCATGAATAGTGTTTTCAGCAAGTATCTGGACAATTTTTTTCATGTCTTCCTTGATGACATTCTTATTTATTATAAGAATGAAGAAGAGCACGAAGAACATTTGAGGCTGACATTGAAATTTCTAAGGGAGCATAAGTTGTATGCAAAGTTGAGAAAATGTGACTTTTATAAGGATAAAATTCATTATTTGGGTCACATTATTTCAGAGGAGGGCATATATGTAGACCCTGAAAAGATTGAGGTCATTATGAATTGTTCAACCCAAAGAAATGTGATGGATGTGAGATATTTTATGGGACTTGCAGGATACTAGAGGAGGTTCATTGAAGGATTCTCCAAGGTTGCACATTCAACCACTTCTTTGCAAAAGAAGGGGATATAGTTTGAATGGACATCAAGTTGTGAAGAAAGCTTCCAGCAATTGAAGAATATTCTTACAACTGCACCAATTCTAAAAATTGCAGACCTGGAAAAAGACCTTGTGGTGTGTGTTGATGCATGTAATCAAGGACTTGGAGGAGTTCTTATGCAATACAACCACGTGGTATTCTATGAGTCAAGAAAGTTGAAGGAGCATGAGAGGAACTATGCTACTCATGATTTAGAACTTGCATCCATAGTGCATGCTCTCAATATGTGGAGGCATTACTTAATGGGTAGAAAATTGGAGCTAAGGACAGACCATTGTAGTCTGAAATATTTGTTTGATCAACCAACTCTAAATTCTAGGAAAGCTAGATGGATGGAGTTTTTGTGTGAATTTGATTTTGAAATCAAACACATTAAAGGAAAAGAAAATAAAGTGGTTGATGCACTCAGCAATAAGGTGCATGAAATGCATGTGGCATCTCTTCGTATTTGCCAATCAGATTTGAGACCACAGATTATTAATCATACTGTTGAGGATGAAATGTATGTGCAGATCAAGGACAAGTTGCAGTAGCAAAGACTCGAAAATAAGTATGAAGGATATAAATTGGAATAAGATGAACTTATTACCTATAAGAACATAATTTATATTCCAAATGTGGCAAACTTGAGGAGAATTGTGATGGATGAAATCCATCAAGCTCCATATTCGGGTCACCCAGGATATCAGAAGACAATTGCTACAGCCAGAAAGCAGTATTTTTGGCCAGTAATGAAAAGGGACATTGCTGAGTATATTTCTAAGTGCATGAAATGTTAGCAGGTGAACGTTGAGCATCAACACCCAGCAGGTTTATTGCAGCCTTTTCCAGTCCCAAAATGTAAATGGGAAGTTATTTCCATGGATTTTATTATAGGATTACTAATGACTGTAAGACAACACCATTCCATCATGGTCATGGTGGACAAGTTGACACAGGCATCACATTTTATACTGGTCAAGTCCACATATAAGGATGATTCCATTGCAAAGATTTTTGTGAAGGAGATTTTCAGATTGCATGGATTACTGAAGGCAACAATTTTTGACAAAGTTACCAAGCTCACTTCCAATTTTTGGAAGGGTTTGTTTGTAGATTTGGGTACAAACCTGAAATTTAGCACTGCCTGCCATCCTCAGATCGATGGGAAAATAGAGAGAGTGAATCAGGTGCTTGAAGACATGCTTCGCATGTATGTTATGGACAAACCATCCAAGTGGGAGAATTTGTAACGTCCTCGACCCTTTGACTAGCGAAGAGGACATTACTAACACCAAACATGCGGGCAAACAACCCCATGAACATGAACATGCATATAATGCTGAAATAAAAAGCTTAAACATAATACATACTACGATGCATAATCCTTAAACATAATACATAGCAGAAGAAAACATACATTCATTCAAGCATGCCACATGTTCATCATATTCATTAATCAGGAAATATAGTTGCAAAAGTAAAATGGACAAGAATACTCATCTGATAAGAACTCGTCCCACAACCAGCTACGTCACTGCAACGTTCCACCCAACCATAGGCCAGCGTGCTCATCAATCTCTCAGCAACACTTCCACCCCCTAGCTGGGCATGATTCCTCAAGGAATAAGGGTCAAAGCAAGCTTACACATAGCCAAGGTACACAAATCAGCTAAGCCCACATAGTAGGGTTTATCAGGCCGTCAAGGAGCTAGGAAAGGATAAATGCTAAACTGGTGGCCTCAAACACCAGTTTTCTCAAGCAAACCCAACCTCTAATCCTACTCTCAATAGTCCAAATACCAACCACTGCATGCCGCTATAAAACAAATAGCTTGCAACTCTGTGGAGAAGGCAAAGGCAATAGGGTGACAACCCCAAACAAAAGGTGAAACACATTTCAGGTCAAACCACACTCCAGAGTTGTTCTTGGCCCTAGCGTGGCCAAATCAACTCAGCAACAATCCCCAAAAGACGTCTGCAGCCTCAGCAACCAAGAAGCAACCCAAAACCAGGGTAAATCAACAGCCCAAACTCACAATGAAAACTATGGCAACATTACATAGTCCCAAAACAGGGGAGAAGCAAAACTCCCAGCATAGACAGGGGAAAAACTCAGCCAACGGATGTGGAAATCAACAACCAACCCACATCCACGAGCCCGCAACACACCCAATCTCCAATGTAATTGCTGGAGAACTCACACAGGCAGAAAAGGGGAAAGAACAAACTCTCAACCTGTACGCAAGGGAAAAAGATATAGCCAAAGCAAAAAGTGGAAGAAACCCCGCCCACACAGCGTAGGGACTCACAGCACTCAAATGATTCTCAATACCATCGCTGTAGAACTTGCATAGATAGAGGAATGGGGAAGAAAAGTAGACTTCCACTCTGTACATGAGGGAAAAGACGCAACCCATAGTCACAGTTCGGTGACGAACACCCCAGACATTACCCGATCCGACCAGGAATGCAAAACAGGAAAAAGGGGAACAATTATTCTGCGTGAATGGGAAAGAAAACTCCCAGACTAGCAATCCCCAGTGAAAGGTAGAACCAACCCATAGACCAGCTATCGATGAGGCAGAGGAGAACGAACCCCCAACAATGGAATGTGGAACCCCTTTTAACTCAGCCTGCGTGCGAGGAGATGAACATACTCGCCATAAACATAGTGGGAAAACCATCCGCTACTCAGAAGGCACGTCGTGGAGAGTGGGTGCAGGCGTGAGCATGGTGGTGGTTTTCCTGCCAGCCCATCGCTGTCCCTCCTAACAACCGAAACTAAGGTGGTGGTTTACGGAGAAAAAAAGAGAGTGGCGACACATGTCTTTTCCCCATGGGTCCAGGTTTAGCAATCCCCCCCTTACCCTTGGGAATCTTGCCCTTTTCATTTAACGTTGCACCGTCATAGCTGGTTGTAGGTTTAATTGAATTGATGTGCATATTTACATGATGCCAAAGCTATAATGTGTCGGATAGCACGATATACTATTGGCAACGATCCCTATTTCCAAAACATAACACTGTTGAATCGATGGTGGGGATTTTACCTTTAGCTCCTCACCATGATTAATTACAAAATGTACATCATGTACCCTTTAATGTAAACGGGGTCAAAACCGGGGTATTACAGGATTATTTACACCTGGTGGAATTTACATATAATAATGGAAAGAAAGCATCATTAAGAATGAGTCCATATGAAGCTTTGTATGAAAGAAGTTGTATGACACCAGTGACTTGAGATAATCCAGTGAACATGATTGTGCTTGGTTCAGAATTGCTCAAGGAAATGGAGCAAGAGGTTGCAAAGATCAGGAAGAACCTGAAAGCAGCCCAAGATAGACAAAAAAGATATGCAGACAAGCATAAAGTGCACAAAGAGTTCAATGTTGGGGATCATGTCTACCTTAGAGTGAGACCAAGGAAGAGTTCCTTAAATATTGGAAGTTGTGCCAATTTGTCACCTAGATATTGTGGGCCTTTTGAAGTGCTTGAAAGAACAGGTCCAATTGCATATAGACTTGCATTTTCTACTAGCACTAGAGCTCACAATGTTTTTCATGTTTCTTTGCTTAAGAAATATGTACATGATCCTAACTATGTGATAAATTGGGATGTGATCCAGGTGGAACCTGAGGGAGAGTTCCAAACCAAGCCATTGCGCATCCTCGACAATAAGGTCATAGTGTTTCGGAATCGAGCCATTGGACAGGTAAAGGATTAGTGGAAGCACTATGGTCCTGATGAGGCTACGTGGGAGCTAGAGGATGCCATGTGATTGGCACATCCATTTTTTTTCAATTAAGTTTGTAAAGCACTGATGACAATGCTAATGAAGGGGGAGGGGAATGTAACACCCCGGTTTTGACCCCATGGTATTAAAATTGTACATGATGTATATATTGTATTTAAATCATTGCAAGGAGCTCAAGGCCAAGGCCCTGCCATTGATTTGGTGTCTTGTGTATAGGTGATCAAGGTTGATACCTATGGTTATAGTGTTAGTCAAGCACAACATATTTGAGATATCATGTAAATACACAATTTAATAAAATACCACAACTAGCTATGCACTGCAACAAAAGAGATGGGGTCATGATTTCACAAGGAATATGGAGGGGACTTAATCAAACCCTTGAGCCAATAGGGTGAGACCGGATGTCAATGAGGGAACCCATAAACCCTCAGCTTCCTTTTTGTCCTCTGCACTCAATCATTCAATACTTCTAGAAGGGAGGTTGAGGCAGTTAATTCCTTGGGCATAGCAAGGAACAACAGTCAGTTTCTTGACTGAGCTTTCCTTTCACCTGAACAGTTTGGCCATTCTCTCATTCCATTCGATTCCATTCTACCAGGGGATTCCGATCCATTATGCATTGTTGTTCACTATCTTGAGTCACAGAAGGGGTTGTCCAGTGTTGTTCATGGTTGTTCATTGTCCCGAGTCTCAGAGCGTTTTTCTCACGCAGAGTTCTTCCTCCTCGCGCAACGAGAGCTAGCAGAGTGTTGCTACGTGTTTCTACAAGTATTTTCCTTTGTCGAGACCTTGGTTTATGGGTTACAATGTTATTATGAACTACATAGTGGTATTAAACCCTATGTATCTGTGTTATAGAGCAGAGCCCTATGTTGTTGTGTCTCCTTGTGGTTTGTTGTGATGTGCACCCTGGTTTGGGTCTGAATTGGAGGATACGTTGAATGTGCTTGATAAACCTAGTGAATAGAGGAACCTCACAAAAAGATAAGAGTGGTTGGTGAATCTTCGCTGCACATCCTAAAGAGAACTGGAAGGGAAGGCATAGCCTGAGGGACCATGGAGTAGAGAAGGGGATACTTCCTTATGTTGGGTGTGTAGGTAATGTGGATGCCAGGCTAGATAGATCTTGTGGAGGTGTCCTTAGCTCTATGAATGAGATCACTGGCTTAGAATTTCTTCCTTTCCACTGCCTTAGCAGCCTAATAAACCCAAAGGTAGATTGGCTTGGCTGACAGCCTGATAAACCCAATTGGATATTGGCTTGGCAGGGCAACCTAATAAACCCAATCGTATATTGGCTTGGATGAGCAGCCTGATAAACCCAGCTGGTAGTTGGCTTGGCTGTGTCTTGTTGTACATTTTTTCCATGTGTGACCCTTAGCTAGACATCCCGATAAACCCAACTATATGTTGGCTTGGATGAGTATCCTGATAAACCTAGCAGTGTGATGGCTTGGCTGAGTAGCCTGATAAACCCATATGTTAGTTGGATTTCCTGGTCCTTAATGTGAATGTTTGCTTGACTATGTGCAGTCCGATAAACCCAACTGTTAGCTGGCTTGGCTTCGTAGCCTGAGAAAACCAGCAGTGTATTGGCTTGTATGCCTGCATCCTGATAAGTCCAATTGTGTATTGACTTGGCTGAATAGTCTGATAAACCCAACTGAATGTTAGCTTGACTATGTGTGATATGATCTGGTTGTGTGTGAGTCTGATGTTCCCTAGTTCCTTGTGGAAATCATGCCCAACTTGGGGGGTGGAAGTTGTGTTGAGAGATTGATGAACACAACTGGCCTATGGTTGGGTGGAACGTTGCAACGACATAACTAGTTGCGGGACAACTTCATCTTCAAGATAAGTATTCTTTGTTATTATTATTTATGCAATGTAATTGATTATGAATGAATTGAATATGTTGAATGCTTGTTAAAGAATCAAGTAGAGTTGTTGTTGATTAAATGTTCCTGCGTTTGCATCTGTATATGCCTTGTATGTGTTGATGCATTTTACATATGATCATGGAGGCTAGAAGCTTGGTTACAAAGTAAGAATGCATCTAACTTAAGCGTTTACGCACCTCGAAATCCGCCTGTGGAAGGAAGAAGGAGGGAGGCAGAAGAGAGAATTTGAAACAAGGAAGAATGTTGGTTTTTCACACCCCAGGATCTACTTGTGGAAGGTGGAAGGTGGAAGCAGAAGAAGAGCTAAAATTTCTAAGGAAAAGTTGGATTTCTGATTACCGAAGTCTGCTGTGGAGGGCAGAAGTCGGAAGGATGAAATCGATAGAACGAAAAAAGGCTAAGATAGAAAGTGGGTTTTTCGATTCCCGGAGTTCGCAGAGGAAAGTGGAAAGTGGAAAGGCGGGAAACCGAAAGTTAAGGTATCATTTGATGAGTTTCTGCGATCCGAGTGGATCTGTGAACTGTAGAACGACTATTACAGTGGTTTCTAAGCCTGAGAATGAATGTAAAAGGATGAACATGACCCACGACTGTGTTTAAGAGAAATAAATAATAAGTTTTAAATTATTCTGCATATGAGTCAGGTGTATGGGAACCGGGTACATGGTCATTGTAGTATCAGAGCATGTGGTGTTTATGCTTGAGCAAGAAGGTTGAAGAGTGTTTTCACGGCCATGCCCCGTGTTTCAGAGAAGAACAAAGGTTCTTTAAGAAATTTTTAATTATGCATGATAATCGAGGTATGGGTATGTGACATTGTGGTATCAGAGCAGGACTAGTGGTCGCGTTTCTCGTCTAAGGCGGGAGGGGACGTGACACTTTCCCTTCCAAAATTAAAATGTAAATTTATTTCCATGCTTAATTTTAATAAAGCATAATTTAATTTAATTTTATATCTCCTCTCTCTATATATAATTTTGACATTTTCAAATTTTTAATATTTTATTTTAATCATTACAATTACCATTAAAATTTATATAAAATTCAAATAAAATTATCACACTGAATATGATTATAAATTTTGAATTATTATTATAGCCCTGCTTTATCAATGTTTATCTCTAGTCAAAGAAGTTTATGATTAATCATGATAAATTATTATGGTTAACTTATACTAACCATAGCTATGAAAGACCACCATGTTGAGGGGACATGCTCTTTGTTTTATAATTTTAAGCTTTGATATTTACACATTCCCCATCCTTGAAAGTGGGGATTCTTCATTGAACCCAAGGCAAAAGGTAATGAGTTAGTTTCATTTCCATTGGATGTGGCCCTAAAAGTTAGAGTATCTAACAAAATCCCATTGGAAGTCTTGACATTCAATCATTAAGGATTCTACATCTCAAAATCATTTGTATAATTTAGTTTTAAATGTTAGAAGGCTTGACATTCAATCATTAAGGATTCTACTCTCATCTCGAAATCATTTGTATAATGTAGTTTTAAATGGATTTATTTATTTGTGGCTTCCATGTCCACAAATGGGAAGCAATACCATCTCCTATTATAATAAATTTTTGGATTAAAGGACTCCTTAGATTTGACTAATGAAGAGAAGATTGTTTAGATTTGACTAATGCGCAGGAGATTACTCGTTTTCCAAGAGACCTAACATGCATAGAGGTATTCTAATGATTAGAAAATAATATATAAAACTTTTACATTTTAGAATGTTGTGTAAGATTAGTCTTAACCATTCATGACAAAAAGATGGGCATGGTAATGGTGTGCATTTATTAGTAGAAGAACATGCTCATTATAGTGAAATGCCTTTGATTTTGGCATTTTACTATAATATATAATATCTATCAGCGTTAAGAACATGCTCATTATAACTACTTTGGTAGTTGTAAAATTGAGAACATGCTTGGTATCACTATAATATTTAGTTGTTTTTAAATGTATATATATATATATATATGGAGTGAGGGGAGGAAGCAACAAATCGATAATTAAGATTGGGTTTGTACTTGCTCAATTCTTGTTATATCGTTTTATTACAATTGTACTTTTAAGAATATTAATATTAGCTTATGTACGACACACAAGGCTTGATTAAGTTTTGAACCCATGATATTACAAAGAATATCTTAACAATAGACTCTATAATCAACTAATCTACACCTTAAGAGTATATATATATATATACTCTTAAGGTGTAGATTAGTTGATTATATATATATATATATATATTAAATATTATATAAAAAAAAAAACAGTATGCTAAACTCAAGATCATTTGCATCTAAAATTCGACTAGTTTTATGGCCAAAATCTGGCGGAAATTGTTCAAAAGGTAGTTTTAGTGATTGGAATTGCATAATCTGGGTGCCCCAAGGGTAATCGAGGGTCCTGAATCCATTTCTGCAATAAAAATTGCAATTTTAACACTGAAAAACTCATTTTCAACAACAAATCATGTTGCTAGATTTCGTCCAAACTTACCCGAAAAAGTGCAAATGATCTAGAAATTAACCAACTCCAAAAAATAATATATACTTAAAAGTAATATAAATATATTTAGGCTTCTTATGGATACAAACAACATGACCATCTTCCAAAAATGTGTAATGGTTGTGGTTAGATTTAGAAAATAAAATTTGTGGTTGATATTTCATGAAAATCTTTATCCTATGATCAATAATATCTATCATAAATAGTTAATGTTTTAAAAAAGAGTTAAACAATTTAAGTGGAGTTTTATAGTTTTATTTATTAGGATATGTGGTTGTTATTTTTTGGAATTTTTAATTTTATGAACAATAATAATTGTTTTGAATGGTTGAATATTTTATGTTCATTACATTATTGTTAGTTTATATATAAATAAAGAAATAATTTTTTTATAAATACATTATATTATGTTTAAAATTATATAAAAATGAAATTCAATTATAATATAAAAAACAAAAAATTTAAAATATAAATAACCATATCAAATATAAAAAAATAATTAACTTGATCTATACTATATTTTTTATTTGATAAATTACAGTTTTTTAAGATGAAAAAGTGGAATCTTTTAGTGAATGTATAATGCCTTAATTTTTATAACCGTTTTCGTTTTTAAAGTTTGCGGGGAAATGGTTTAATAATAGTGGTCCCGTCACCCGTGAAGGGGAAATATATAATTTGGTTGTCCTTTATGGTTGACGTGGACACGCATTTTGAAATGTAAAGCTTAAAGTATAATATAGTACTGAACTTCAAGTTTCTTGACATATTCACGTGATTGATTGGCAGTCAAAGATTTCCCTAAATGGACTCTTTGGTTTCGGTTTTTGTTCGGCGTAATTGTCTTAGCTTCTTACAAAATTCATTTAAAACAAAAACACCATTGTGTAAGGTCGATATAATAAACACACTATGGTTTAACGACAATATAATAATATAGGTATTATTTAATAATATATTTATTATTGATAATAATGATGGTGATGGTTAACTGTTATTGTTTGTTATTAATTATTGATATTGATATTGATATTGATGATAATGATGATAATGGAAAGAAGCGTTCCTAAATATTGACATGTTGGAAGATTAAGGAGGTTAGTATTGTAACAAAGATTATAAAACTACGGGGTGCATGTTTGGCAAAAGGGTACATTACAGCTATTTTAGCTTGTTTTACACACCCATGAGTTGTCCATTTTTTTATGACTGTGTGTATGGTTACTTATTACATCCTTGGTGATGTGGATGTAAGAGGTGGACACTTCCCTCTGCTTGTTGACACCCAGAGGTGCTTCTTTGGATTAGCCTTTCGGCCATGACTTGGATTCTCTGCCAACTTGGGACTCTTTTGGAGTATGTGATGATTTCTTTGAACATGTCTCTCCACTATGTGGCAATAACATTTTGAATTTTGAGAACTATGGTTGTTATAGTTGTTGATGTACTTGACTAGACTTGTGAAAGCTATGCTAGATGATGTAAACAAGTTACCTTTGATTCTATCGAATATCAAGGAACTGACATTTTCTTCTGGAAAAAAAGATTATAAAATTACGATTTAATGTGGGTGGTGTAAGCAAGACACTTTAAGAAAAAGTGATTTTCATCTTTAATATTCACAGCGTTACAAAGATGACAAATCTTTTCCACCCATGGTCTTTTAGGAATTGTTTAGGAATTGTCCATCATCCTATGTCACTATAAAGTTCATGAGAGTTCATTTTTATCTTGACTATATTAACTACTTGCATTTTAATTTTATGTTTTTCAAATGAAATTTGCATTAATTTAAATATGGTGGTACAAAATGAAAAAAATGGTCATATTTATAAAATGTTTTTTATTTGATTTAGTTAAAAATTTATGAATAGTCACTAAAATCACACAATAAGACGTAATAGGGAATTTAAGGAAGTAAGGTTATTTATACATTTAAAAATACAATTTAAATAATTAAAAAAATTCAATTTAATAAAAATTGCATGAGTAATGATGCTAGATTTTGATATTAATAAAGCTTATTAAACAAATAAAGAGAAGCAAATTTAGTACAATTTGAAAAAAAAATGTTATATTTTTAGAATGTTTTTTATTTTATTTAGTTAAAAATTATGAATAGTACCTAAAATCACACAATTAAGATGTAATAGGGAATAGGGAATTTAAAGGGGGTGAGGTTATTTATGCATTTAAAAATGCAATTTAAATTATTAAAAAATTGTAATTTAATAAAAAATGTATATGTTGATTTTAGTGATGATGTTGGTGTTTTGATATTAATAAAGCTTATTAAACAAATAAAGGGAAGCAAACTAAATAAGAACAATTTGAAAAATTATTATTGCTAAAATAAGAACAAACTATCATGAACTTTGTAGTGAAATAAGACTTGGACAATTCAAATACCAAATACCAACATAGCGTCATCTTTGTGACACTAAAAGGATTGAAAATGAAAAACACTTTATCTTAAAATACCATATGTACACACCCATTAGATCGCAATTTCAATATATTTGCCCTATCTACCTAAATTATCAAATAAATCTATGGTGATTTATGAATACTTCATCTAGATTTCAAATTTTAAAAATATGTTGTTCACCGTATTCCAATTATACAAAGACATGAAAATGATTTAGTTGTGACTGAGATGGTGATAAAGATTCTACTTGATTTCTCATACATGTTAAGGATGGGGATTGGTAGGGGCATGAATACGAAGGCTGAACTCTTAGCTATTTGGGGATTGCTCAGATTAACACATGAGAAATATTTTCATGAGCTCTTGATCTTGGGTGATTCGAAGGTGATTGTGTATTGGGAAAATGAGATACATGAATTGCAAAATATTGAGTTATATCATTGGCAATGTCATATCAAAAAACTTATTAGTCACTTTTAGTGGATTTCTTCAAGCCACATTTATCGAGAGCTTAACTCGGTGGTTGATTGCCTCTCCAAACAGGCAATTGGGACTGGAAATGTGTTCATGGAATGGGAACTCTTTTATGGAAATTCTAGGATAGAAGCTGGTCAGTTATGTTATATGTAGCTTCTTTGTGGTTTTTTGTACTTGGTAAAGGTTGGTTGTATAGTCCTTATAGCTGTGCGAGGGTCTTTGGCACTGTTAGTAAATTTAGATGGAGACTTGACGTTGGTTTTGGTCATAGTTTTTTATGGATTTATTTTGACCGAAAGTCTATATGGTCAATTTGGATTGTTGGTTCTGTAATTATGACACAACTTTCTAATATATAAAATTGTCTTTTAAATGTGAAAAAAAATCAATACTATAAAGTTTTATGCATGATGGAACAATGCCCCAAAATTTACATATAGTGACATCACCTCCAATATGTTAGTTGTGAGTGAGATGGTGATATGTTAGTTGTGACATGAAAATGATTTAGTTGTGACTGATATGGTGATAAAGATTCTACTTGATTTCTCATATAGGTTAAGGATTGGGATTGGGATTGGTAGGGGCACCAATATGAAGGATGAACTCTTAGCTATTTGGGGATTCCTCAGATTAGAACATGAGAAAGATTTTCATGAGCTCTCAATCTTGGGTGATTCGAAGGTGATTGTGTATTGGGAAAATGAGATACATAAATTACAAAATATTGAGTTATATCATTGGCAATGTTAGATCATAAAACTTATTATTCACTTTTAGTAGATTTCTTCCAGCCACATACTCGATGGTTGATTGCCTCTCCAAGCACACAATTGGGATTGGAAATGTGTTCATGGAATGGGGACTCTTTTATGGAAATTCTAGGATAGAAGCTGGTCAATTATGTTATATATAGATTCTTTGTGGTTTTTTGTACCTGGTAAAAGTTAACTGTATTGTCCTTATGACTAGTAAATTTAGATGAAGACTTGACGTTGGTTTTGGTCATAGTTTTTTATGGCTTTGTTTTGACCCAAAGTCTATACTGTCAATTTGGGTTGTTAGTTTTGTAATTATGACACAACTTTGTAATATATAAAACTGTCTTTTAAATGTAAAAAAATTCAATACTATAAAGTTTTATGCATGATGGAACAATGCCTTACATATAGTGACATCACCTCCAATATGTTAGTTGTGACTGAGATAGTGATATGTTAGTTGTGACATGAAAATGATTTAGTTGTGACTGAGAAGGTGATAAAGATTCTACTTGATTTTTCATATAGGTTAAGGATGGGAATTGGTAGGGGCTCGAATTCAAAGGCTCAACTCTTAGCTATTTGGGGATAGCTCATATTAGCACATGAGAAAGATTTTCATGAGCTCTCGAACTTGGGTGATTCGAAGGTGATTGTTGATTGGGAAAATGAGATACATCAATTGCAAAATATTGAGTTATATCATTGGCAATGTAAGATCACGAAAATTATTAATCACCTTTAATAGATTTCTTCTAGCCACATTTATCGAGAGCTTAACTTAGTGGTTGATTTCCTCTCCAAGCAGGAAATTGGGACTGTAAATGTGTTCATGGAATGGGAACTCTTTCATGGAAATTCTAGGGTAGAAGCTGGTCAGTTATGTTATATGTAGTTTCTTTGTGGTTTTTTGTACCTGGTAAAAAGGTTGATTGTATTGTCCTTATAGCTGGATGATTGCAAGGGTCTTTGGCAATGTTAGTAAATTTAGATGGAGACTTGAAGTTGGTTTTGGTCATAGTTTTTTATGGCTTTGTTTTGACTGAAAGTCTATACTGTCAATTTGGATTGTTAGTTCTGTAATTATGAGACAACTTTTTAATATATAAAATTGTCTTTTAAATGTAAAAAAAATCAATACTATAAAGTTTTATACATGATGGAACAATGCCCCAAAATTTACATATAGTGACATCACCTCCAATATGTTAGTTGCGAAGGTCTTTGGCACTGTTAGTAAATTTAGATGAAGACTTAAACGTTGGTTTTGGTCATAGTTTTTTATGGCTTTGTTTTGACCGACAGTCTATAGTGTCAATTTAGGTTGATAATTATGTAATTATGACACACCTTTGTAATATATAAAATTGTCTTTTAAATGTAAAAAAAAATTCAATACTATACTTTATGCATGATGAACAATGCCCCAAAATTTACATATAGTGACATCACATCTAAAATTTTAGTGAAATATACTTTCATATTTATTTATTTCCAGTATCGAGGGAGTTGGCTAATTTCTAGACCATTTGCACCTTTCTAGGCAAGTTTGGCGGGAACGAGGCAACACTATTTGTTGTTGAAAAAAAGATTTTCCAAGTGTTAAAATTGCAATTCTTATTTGCGAAATGGATTCAGGACTTCACCGATTACTCTTGGGGCATCCAGATTATGCAATTCCATTTACTGAAAACTACCTTTTAAACAATGTCCGCCGAATTTTGGCAAAAAAAACTCACAGAATTTTAGGTGCAAATAGGTCTAAAGTTTAGCTTACTGCATTCTGGAGATTCGCTTGTTGACTCGTTAAACCCAAGACAGTTAGTTTAGAGGTAATTTAAAGAACGTGCATGATAGTTAGCAACAAATCCCATGAGAAGTTTTGCCATCAATCATAAACGATTCTGCAGATTTTCCTTGTCGTCTTAAAATCATTGATGCTATCTATATACATTCGGAGATTAATAAATGCCATCCTTTATGCCTAGAAATCCGAAGCAATGTTCCGGCCGGGCCATTTTTCATAGGAATCTGAAGCAATGTTCCGGCCTTTTTCATTTGACCAGTTTTCAACCAAAAGGCCCTTTACAAATTTATATTTTAGCCTTCACACATTTTACAAAATGACCCTAACGTTGATATGTGTGCCCTCTAGGAGGGCCATGCCTAGTAGGACTACGATACATGAACGAGCCACGACCACTGAAGCGGGACGCCGGTTAAGGGAAGGTGGGCCCATTTATTTTAGTTGTGAGGGGGCAAGCAGAGCATGCACCGACCCCACCACGGTAAAGGGCAACGACAAATTGATAGCACTAAAGAAAAAAGGTGTACGTCAGCAAGTCTGTAGTGCATGCTTTTAAATAGTCTAGTCAGCAAAATGACAACACCACCGGGGCCAATAATGATATTGTCGAGGTTGACTACCGATGCAACGTGTTTTATTCCGGTCCCACACACCGGGGACAATGGCCTGCGCATCCCCTGACCGGCGCCAATGGACACGTGTCTGACATCGTCGATAGAGACAACGCTAAATAATCGCTGGGCAACTTTGGCCGCTTGTGCCAGGCGGCGGGCCCCGACCGCCAAATTGTGTCACTTGCGAAGTCCATGTGACACCCACTCCCGCTATACCCCACATGCCAACTACCCCGGTTAACACTATACCCTTGCTGATTCTAGCTCGACGGAATCCGGTGATCGAAAATTACAACTTTTTTAATAAAAATCGGAGTTTTAACTAAGAGACGATTTTTCTTTTATTTTTGGTGGTTTTTACATGTTTTTGGTTGTAAATCTTCACAGAATTTTTAAAACTTTATAAGAACATTGTTAAATCTTACAAAGTGTAGGTGTTTGAAGATTTTCATGTCATGTAATTTTATTTCTACACTTAAAATCTCGACAAACAACCAAAAAAAATTACAAAATTTTATAAATTAAATTGAGCAGATTCCGACTAAAAATCAGCCGAACAGTCAAAATCCTCCCCTAATTAGAAATCTCCGTAAAAATCTTACTTTATCTCAATCTCGACGGAATCCGGTGATCGAAAATTACAACTTTCATGGTAAGAATCTATGGTTTCATAAATTCTAAAAGTTTTGTATGGATTTTCAGCTTTGAATCTTTTGATGGAACAGTTTCAATCGGATGTAACCGTGAAAAGTGAAAATTCTGCAAGTTTGAATCACGATGAACTTATTGCAGATTTGCAGTGTTCGCTACTTCTGACGGCCTAGGGTTTAGAAACGCCCGGGAATGGGGAAAAATTGGGCGCAGGGGGAAAGTTTAATGAGATGTCAGAGGAAGAGATTGCGTAATCTTTTAAAATTCCCTTGATGTTTTAATGGCTGGCGATGTCGTGGCGATACGCTATTCGATTGGACGTTTCGATTTGGAGGTGCTCCAAATGAAACCGTGCCGGCTTCTGTCATTTGCGTTATAAATAGCACCGGACCGTTTCGTTAGTCCAATCAATGCCACCAGAATTGTCAAGAGAACAGAGCAGCTGAGCTCAATTTGACGTTGAGTCACGGTACTGCTGCAGCAAAGCTTGCAAGTTCCGTCTCGTCTTGGAATTACTTAGCGTGGGGAGCCCAATTTGGGTTTTCGTATTGACAAGGGTCTGCGTATTCAGTAGCCTTCCTCGCCTTTTTCTTGCAGGAACGGTGTAGGGCGCTCCCGGTGTTTGTTAAGTACAAGAAAGTGCAGTTGGCCGTGAGCAACGTCGCGAGATCGATCCACAAACTACCCACGATGTCGAATTCTGGGTCTGACTGCAAATCCCAAATAGGCGAGTCCTTCCTTATGGAGGACAAGTACTGGAAATCCAAGAAACGGAACAACAGCCACAGCAACAGCAACAGCAAAAGAAGACAAGCAGAAAACTGTTATTTCAACCCTAGTGATTCCTCAGACCCGGGTAGGGCTTCATTCACTCGCCGCTGTTCGAGTCTTGTGAAGGAACAGCGCGCAAGGTTTTACATCATGCGCCGCTGTGTATCCATGCTTCTCTGCTGGCATAAGTATGGAGATTCTTAAAGCTCTTTGTCCAAGAAAAGAAAACTGAGTTAGCAGAGGGGTGATTGTGATGATAATCCAAGGGGGCCTGTAAATATGAATTTTGGCTTCTTGATCTTTTATGTGCATGTAATCATGAATCTAAGTTTACCATGCCTGCCTTACCAGGGCTCTGGACGGCTAATTTTGTACCATATTGCAAGGGAAAATTCCCTCTGTGCGATCAATCTCAATATAGTGTTGGCTTGCCTATAAAATCTTTCTCACTGTTGAACTCCACAGCTAGATTTTGATCTTAAGCATTTGCAGTAATTAGTTGCATAACTTGTTTATTCTCTAACAATTCCTGGTCTCTTCTGTATTACATATTTTTCAGCTTCGAAATTCTCATCATGCTTGCTTTGTTTACATGCAAAATCACTGGCACTTCTGGGCGAAGGCCCATTGCATCTTTTGGTGTGTTTGTAGGGTAATCTGGATACCAGGTGATAGAGGTGATTCCACAAGTTCAAAGCTCAACTACTCGAATTAGTTCACCTTATCTACAAAACGCATGGTTGCATAGCTTAACATTTATTAATACAATTTCAATATCAAGTTTACAAGCTAGCTTAGTATCTGTTTATACAATCTTCATTTCAAGTCTTAGAGATTGCCAAATTGATGTGGCTGTATGTTTAGAAATTTGGATTTCAATGAATTCTGTTCATACAATCTTATTGATGTGGCTGTATATTTAGAATTTTGGATTTCAATGAACTCTGTTCATACAATCTTATTGATGTGGCTGTATATTTAGAAACTTGGATTTCAATGAATTCTGTTCATACAATCTTATTGATGTGGTTTTCTATTTAGAAATTTGGACTTTAATGAATTCTGTTGATACAATCTTAAAACCTTGAGTTAATCAAATTTATAATTGTGTATTTGTTCACAAACTTTCAAGTATGAAATTTATATAATTGTATGTTTAGAAATTTTGATCATAAATTCTGTTGATATAATCTCCAAGTCACAAAACTTATATAACTAAGTACGATACAATCTCAAGTACTTGAACTTAGCAAATTAAATTTATATGAATGTATATTGAGAAATCTAAAAGTTCTATGATTTTGTTTGTTTATGAGTTTTTATCTGGTAATTTTTTTAATAAATCTAAATTTTGTTTTATTTAAATAGTGCTTCTGAATGCATTAATGGTTTCAATGCCTTATCTAAACACTATTATTTGAGATTTTAGTAATTGTGTTGATATAATTTTCAAGTTACCAAACTTATATAATTACTAATTTGTTTAGAAATTTAGATTTCAAATTAGTTGATACAATCTCAAGTGCTCCAACTTATCAAACTAAACTTATATGAATGACTGTATATTTACAAGTTTAAAATTTTTATGATTATGTTAGTTTGGTCAGTTTTTATTGGAATTTGGCCATTTTTATGTCGATAACCATTTAGATATTATCTTAGATTTTGGACTTGCTTGAAAGGATCAACAAAACTAACCAAGTGTACATGAGGGATTCATTTCATGGTAGTTGTATTTTGTTATGCTTAAATGCATAAGCTTCAATTAAAGGGTGGTTAAAGAAATGGGTAGCAATTTGTTTTTTGTTTTTTCATATCAGCTTTTGTTTTTTGTTTATTAAATAATATTTGTTTTGTGCTTATCTGGTATGAATAATGGATATAAAATTATATATTTTAGCTTTTATTTAACAACCAGCTATCTTTATAAAACTAAGTGGTTGGTTGTGCCTATCAGTATTCACCGATCACTTTGGATTTCAATAAATTTTGTTTATACACTCAGTAGTCCAACTCATAAAAAATGACTGTATATTTAGAAGTTTAAAAGTTCCACGATTTTGTTAGTTTAGCCAGTTTTAATCCAAATTTAACCATTTTATTAATAAATCCAAATTTTATGTTATTCAAATAAGGTTTCTAAATGCATTAATGGATTCAATACCCTATCTAAATATTATCTTTTGAGATTTTAATAATTCTTAAAAAAAATTAACCATTTCCATGTCTAAAAAAAAATATTTAAAATTTTAGATTTCAATAAATTTTTTTGATACAATCCCATTTCCCACTATTATTTGAGATTTTAGTAATTTCTTCAAAACTTTTAACCATTTTCATGTCTAAAAGTTTTTATTTAGAAATTTAGATTTCAATAAATTCGGTTAAAACAATCCCAATTTCCATTAAACTAGTTTATATATATATATATATATATATATATATATATATATATTTAAAAATTTGGATTTCATTAAAAAGAAATTCTACTGATTCAATCTCATCTCCTCGATTTAACATGATTGTTTAGAAATTTGGATTTCTAAAAATTCTGTCGATACAATATCAAAACTTCAAGCTCATCAAACATATATGGCTGTATATTTGTTTAGAAATTTGGATTTCAATCAATTTTAGTCGGCGATTCTTACAACTGACTAATTGTGGAAATGAGAATTGGGCCCTGATGACACAAAAAGATACTGAAGTCATAAAATGTTGGCACCTGTGAGCTTTGCTCTGGTTTCTTGGTTGTTTTTTAACAAAATTATTGTTGTCCTTTGGAATGGAAGATAGTGGCGTGCCATCTGCGGTTGGGGCCGGGATGGCGTGGAACCAGCCGACTTCACGTCGAATGGATAGGTAGGTAGACATACTGCTCCTCTGACCCACCTTGTCGGGCCTCCCTTATCCATGGCCGCATGATACTGCCTTTTCAGAGAATTACAGCATAAAAATACAAGGGAAACACAGAAGGAGTGTTCAATTTGTATTTGCACTTTAATCTGTTCAAAGGTAAAGTACTTTTTTTATGTTATTCTGTCCAAGTCACTGTGGAAAAATTTGGGAAGAGGAAGAGATCTACTATTCATTTTGTATTCTGCCTTTAATCTGTTCAAAGGTAAAGTACATATATTATGTTATTCTGTCCAGGCCACTGTGAAAAAATTTGGAAAAGAGATGTACTCAGTGGCTTTGGCTTCTTCCCTTCTAGCTTCTTAATAAAGGAATTTTGTTTTCTTAGTTTAGTCAAAGTTCTAGAAGTGGCTTTAAGTATACTTTTGAAAAAAAGGAAAGTGATAAGATATCTAATTTAAAACATGTGTTAATTTCAAAATTGGGCTTCTTAGAGTTTATCATGGATGGAGCTCACCTTTGACTAATTTGTGAGCCTACTTCATTGTATGTAAAGTCACATGGTTCCATGGATAGAAGATAATATAATAAATATAATTTTTGTATGAATAAATGTGATAAGCAATGTTATTGTAAATTAAGTTTCTTTATTGTTGGAGTAGCATTTCCATTTTAATAAAAGAGAATTCTGTATTTGAAAATGATATAAATAAAAGGGTGCTTAAGTATTTGTTTATTGATCAAGCTTGTTAAAATAAGGAATATAAACACATATGAAGATAAAATGAAGGAGAGGTGAAGATAATATGAAGTAGATATAGACGTATTTTTAAAGAATTATTAAGTATTTTGTTATATATACATTTTTTAATAAAATTATTAGAGATTGAAGGGTTACTATTCTTTGAAAATATAAGATGAAGTGAATCCAATAAACATATTTAAGAACATGTAGTAAACGTAACTCATTTTAAAGTTTATACATATAAGTAAATCTTATTTAGTTCTCATTAAAATATATATAATTAGTTGTTTTGTATTTAAATGAATTTAGATAACTTTTAGTTATTTTTTAGAAGTATGTAGATAGAACATGTCGAAGAAATTGTAATAGTAATGTTCCCCAACCATTCATATGTGGTCCCATTTGATGATTTATGTTACACAAATCATACACAATGTCATAATACATCAACTTTATTTAGTTATCTTTTATTCAATCAACTTTTTATTATGAACTATAGTTATTGTTATTAGTTTAGGGAATCTTTCTCAAGTATGGAATGTATGTTTTAGCTGGGCATTATTTCAATTTATGGAAAATAATTCAATTCAAGCAACATGAATGTCTTGAAGAAATCTAGAATGGAAATGTGCAAACACTTAGAGTTGGGACTCTTCTCTTTGTCAACTTTATTAAGGCTTCCTTATTGTTGGGTTAGAAGCTTCAATCTTGAAAACTTTTTTCTTTGAAGATGATATAAATATAAGGGTGATTGGGTTCTCTTTTAGTGACCAAGCTTGCCAAAATAAGTAATATAAACAAAGATGAAGATACAATGATGTGAGGTAAATGTTTAAAAAAAAAATTATTGAGTATTTTGTTTTATAAGTTTTTTATAAAAGTTATTAGAAATCGAAGGATTGTCATTATCTTTAACATAATGTGAAGTGAATCCAATTAATAAATGGGCATATTCAAGAAAATGTTAAAAGAAAATGTTAAGAGGAGTAGCATTTTCCTAATGTCATAAATGCAAAAAAAACATTCAATGCATGGGTAGATGTGGTGGAAAAATGTAGTGATGTATAAGCATATCCAAAAGAAAAACTTTTGGCATTTGTGCAATTAAAGAAGATCACACAAAGGGGTAGATGTGGTGGAAAAATGTTGTGATGTATATGCATATCTAAAAGAAAAACTTTTGCCATTTGTGCAATTAAAGAAGATCACACAAATGAGAGGAGAACGTGTCATTCACTATGACGTTAGAGTTAGAGACGTAATTGGACAACTCAAGTATGAAATATTAGTAGTCTAAAGAATAGATTGGTTCATTACATGATTGTTATATGCATTAGAGCACATGTAAGAAAAAATAACCCAAAGAATTATAAGGATGTAATACAAGCATACATTCAAATGGAAGGATAAACGATCACGAAAAAAAAAACATGAAATCTAAGAATCATAAATAGAACCAAGAAAGACATGAACATATTTAATTTTTGAAATTCATAATACATCGAAACACTTTTGGAAAAATTGACTCAACCTAAGAAACCAACAAGGCCTTGACAAGCCAAGATAACCAAGAGGAGGAAACAAGAGACCATTTAGTAATCAAGGATTCCAACAACAATATGACCAAATTGTATATAGGGTGCATATGCAAAGAAATCACAATGTTCAAAACTTCTCAAATGAAAGATTGGTTTGTGAATGCAATGATTGTGATGCATGTGGAGATATATCAAACAATTAAATTTTTAGTATCTTGGGATTTATTTTTTATTATCACTCTGAACCTAGGAATCATGATTGTAAACAATATAAAAACTAGTAAAAGAGCTCCAAGAAAAGTGTTGCAAGATTATACATAGAGAAAGATTGACTAAACCAAAAGAAGCCTCCATTACAACTAAAGAAAGACTAGAAGGATACGATCGAAGGTATGACGATGCCAAAGATGATATGAAATTTGAAATACAAAAGGAATTTTATGAGGGAACCATCCTCAAAAGGTGCGATCAGAAAAGGAAAAATGAAAAAGAAACTAGAAATTGATGAATTATTTGAAGAAATGAAGCATGAACAAGCAATGTTTACAAAATATAAAGGAATTTTTTGAATGCTCATTGAGCATAGATGGTGCTAAAGAAAACAACCTTGAAGTCTAGATATGAATATTTTAGCTCATTATTTTAAAAGAATTGCAAATACTTGCATTATTCATGGGAGAAGTACCCCATGCCATTGTATACTAGGTTGGAGGATAAATCAACATCATTTCTTTAGTATGCCATAGAATACTAGGTTGGAGGATAAATCAACATCATTTATTTAGTATGGAAGTGTAAAAAAAAACCACCATTAAAACAAAACAAAATTGTTATAAGGGTAGCAAACCATGTTCCTGGCACACACCTAGGAATGCTAACCATGGTAAGATTAATACACATGGCATTAAGACATGGACTATGTTTGAAGTATTAAAATAACCTTAAGAAAACAAAAGGTACTATCTGGGAGACCATGGATTTAATAAATGAGGGAAACCATATGCTTTAATAAAGATGCCTTCACCTTAAAAGTCCAAAGAATGGTTATTGTCCCATGGGAGAAAAGAAATAATGTAGTAAAAGTGGAAATAGATGTTATATATGAACCATTAAGATCAAGCCTTGATATGGAGCATCTATATATGATGAAAGAATAATATGAACCAAATCATGATGAACACAACATCCTACACATGAAAGTACACATGGAAGTTTCACAAGGACAAGAATCCAATGAGGCTTACAAGCATGGGCACATGAAATCCATGAGGTTCAACAAGGTTATATCATGAAATATTCATACTTGAAGAAGTGAAATAACTTTTAACTTAGAAGTATGAAGATGAAAGAAACCTTAAAAAAAATATATTAAAAAAAAAGAGAGAATATGAAATTCTAATTGGAATAAGAGAAAGTATAAAAAAATTCAAGAACATTTGGGAAAATACATTTCAATATTGGATGGAACATTTCAAATCACACCCTATTGTATCATGGGGAAAATATAAAGACCCTTTTCCTATGAAAATTTCAAAAGATGAAAGGGGAAAAGTAATATTAATATTAAGGAGCAGTATGATTGAAATTCTTGGATAAGGTGCCCAAAGGGGTTAGATCCATTGGTGAAGAGCGTGGATTTTTCACCAGTGGACAAGGTTCAATTCTAATGATGGTTGAGGCTAAAGACATGGGGTCACCTTGAGGTAGTGTTTGAACATGTGGTTGCACGTAGAGAGATTGTATTAAATGATCATGTGACATGTGCACACACAAGTGGATCAAAGCCTACCTCCATGTTTTTTAATTTTAAGGGAAGTCAATTCCCACTAGCTCATTCGGTTAAGGTGTGGGTCTCATTAGCAAGGTGACCCTGTTTCAATTTCCCTTAAAGGTGAACTAGTTGGGAGGAGACACCCCAAAATCCAGCCAAGTTGATGGCTAGAGTGGTCCAGGATGAGTGCGATCCCTGGCTGATTTTGACGGAATATATGCATTTGGGTCATGGTTTCTTAGACCAAAGACCACTCCTGCCAAGTTTCGAGCAAACAAAAAAAATTATTGGATGAGGTTGATGCATATGAAACAAAATAAAAACTGTAAGTTTGGAAGTGTAGATAAAATATCAATTCATATCCTACCTAGATTTATTGATGAGTTTCCATACAAGATATTATCATTAAGGAAAATAAATGGAAACAAAAGATTATAATAATTTGTGGTAGAAATTCCATGATGATTTAGATTGAAAGGACCAATCGATCGAACCTTACCTTCCAGGTAGTGTTAACAAAAATGCATAAGTTTGTAAGGGAAATGATGTATGAATGAGTTGAGGCCATGGTGGAATGTGTAGTCAAGGCACTATTAGAGTAGAGTTTGAAGAGTTGTAAAGAGATCTGAAAGGGAGTATTGGAGAGAGGCTTGATCACCTCATGATGGGTAGGATTCCATTTCGACCCTCTCTTCAATCACTTACACAAAAAAAAGGAAAGGATGGGGTGTATTGGGTTGCTTGTATGGTGGCTATGCCACCCCACTACTTGATTTAACTAACTTGACTAGTGTAAGGTGGGGAGAAGGTCCCTCTTCTAATAATTTGAAATTTCTAATGGGATTAACCAATAACATGGGGTGTGGTGGGTTACCCCATCCTTGTTTGTAATGAGAATTCCTTCACCAAGCATGGCTCATTGATTTGCTTTTTATTTTCTTTGGAATTGTTATCTTAGAGGATATGGATAAGGGATGCTTCAATGCAATTTCTTAAGGATAATTATATCTCTCTAGATGATATGATATATGGATGGATTGAGGATGGAATAGGACCCCTTCAATGCCATGATGGTAATTAGAGAGTCCCCTAGAATAGATACCATCACTTGACTGATGGAAATAAGTAGAATGAGAGCTTGTCAAGTTGTTAATGCTTCAAGTTTGATGTTTAATGCAATGACCAACCCCATGCAAACGAGGCTCTCTACATTATTTTTGGATTAATGATTATCCCATATATGTCTACCATAATCATAGTGAAAACTATGATTGAAAAGGCATCTATCTTGGGTTGGCATATTTATTTAGTTGTTTTTTCAGTAGTTCAACTAATAATTTAACAATTATAGTTTAGTTTGAAGGTCACGACCTAGTAAAAAAACAAATTTGTGTATGAGATTCACTTGTTTATGGAACAAGGGACCCCCTCTCCATAGTAATTTGACTCCTAAGTCTACAAAGGTGTACTCAAAAAACACATATAGTAACCAACTTTGAGTTAATACTTTATCATTTAAGGATGTTTATGTATTGGAATATGAATTTCATTTAAGAAAGGGCACTGAGAGTTAGATCTACTCAAAATATTATTAGTAGAAAAATCTAAGTTCAAGAATGCAATATAAACAATATGGATAGTTGTGATGCAGCTAAGTCCTTGTCATATGTATAAGTAGACTAGTGGTGCGAGGGGGGGGGGGGAATGAGGTGTAGTGGTCAAAACGAAACAAGGTAATGAGGTGTAGTGGTCATCGATGAGTCAATCCATAAGTTGCAGGGAAATAATCCATAAGTAGTTCTGACAAAAGTATCAGCGAGTTAAGAGGTAAATCAATAAGCTATAACCATATGATGACATCAACGAGTTAAATTAGTCCAGGTAAATAACAATGAGGCTTGAGCAAAAACATTAACGATTCAAGCCATAAGTTGCAGAGAAATAAATGATAAAGAGTGAAAAAGGCATCTGCAAGTTAAGCACCAAAGAAATAAGGCATAACCATCTGATGCCATCAACAAGTTTAGTTTATAAATATGATAACTTTTTCAAATTTTTAACTTAGGTACCTAAATTAAATTTTCAAATTTGAACCTCTCAACCCATGCCAAATTAGAGATTAGATAACCCACAAATTATTCAGATTGGATGAAGTCCCATTTAAGAACTTGTAGAATAGAAAGACATGGGTAAGCTAAGCAGAAGTGTTATGATTAATTAATCCCCCCTTTACCCACACAAATATATTTGATTCATTTATCTTAGTAGCTTAGCTTAGGAGGTCATCATCACCCACTAGTGCATGGGGGACACACCTAAGGGTCATATGCCACTTGCTACACCTAGTTGCATAAGTTTAGGAGCCCTAGGGAGCAATTCCTACATTGTAGAAGCCCATTCTAAGTTCCACCAGCAGTCACCTTCAATTTCCTATGGTAGGTAATTAGTCATGCTCAGTTATGCTTTAGTTACAATCAGTTAGATCACAGTCAGTTAGATTAGCGTTAGTTTCCATGATTGATGGGAATGTAGGCGCCATTATTCACCTACCATAATCAATTAATTGATTGTAGATTGATTTGGTTATGCGGAGTTAACTAGTGATCTCCAGCTGTGATTATTTCCACTCTTAGTTAGCTACCCGATCAGTTTGAGTTGGTGAATTCGAATCTTATCCACAGTATTCAAATTATATTTATTGTACTACCATTGTATTATTGATTAATTAATGAAGATTAATGTTATGATAAGATTTGTTGATCATCATATAGTGAAATGGAGAATTCATCTCCTCTATCACCTAAAGTCCTTACACAATTCAATTACATTGATTGGAGGGCAGATATGCAGATAGCCTTACGCAACAAAGGCCTGTTTAGGATGACAATGGGAAGAGAAGTCGAGCCTCGAAAATATGTTGAGAAATCCAAGTTTTTGAATAGGCTAGATGAAGCCTCCAGCTTCATGTGCATCCACATCTCTAGGGAGTTGTTGTTCCACCTTGAGGGACTCATAACTCCGAAGGAAGTATGGGACAATCTTGAATATTTGTTTGGAAAACAAGATGAGCTTAGAGGCCATATTCTGGATAATGACTCATTGCACTCCAACCCAGCAACTTCGAGACAATTCAATAGTTCTTCTCAAAATACAAAGCCCTAGTCTTGTAATGCAAGCAATGTGGGATAGAGAGGAAGGATGCACAACTTGTGATGTCAATTCTGAGCAATATTAGCTCAAAATTCTCAGTATTTGTATCCACATTCCACTACAGAAAAGTATCCATCCCAAATTGGAAAATGCCTTCTCTAGATGCATTTGCAGAGTATTTAATCCATGAGAAAGACAAATTGATTCAGATGGGAGTGATCAATGCCTCCAAGAATCAGGACCTCTTAGTTGGAGACTCTAGGAAAGTATAAGACAAAGGGAAGAAAAAAGGAAAGGAGAATAAAAATTTTGATTCAAAGTCAAAAGAGAAGCATAACCCTTCCGATGGAGCCTCAGGTTCCAAGAATAACAAGAACAAGAAATTATAGAAAGATCAATGCTCATATTGTATGAGAGGCTTTCATCCAGAAAGTCATTGTATGATGAAGATCATTGATCAAATGGAAAAATTCCTTGAGCAGCAGAATATTTTCCTCCCTGAAGGCACAAGGAAGACTGACTCTGGAGAAAATTCTGAAGATCATGATGAAATATTCCATGTACTAAAGGCTAGAAGTTTGAAAACACATGCCTTCCTAATTGATTCAGGAGCCTCCAATCATTTGGTTGCATCCAAAGAGTCATTCTCTTCATTACAAAATATTGATGGTCCGAGTATTCACATGGGTGATGACACCCAAATTCAAGTTGAAGGAAATGGTTCTATCAAGTTAAAACATGGAGTGTTCAGAAATGTACTATATGTTCCCTCCTTAGCTGCAAATTTGTTATCTATATATCAGATGACACATACTGGCTCACCAAAGTGAGTAGTATTTGGTCCTGACTTAATGGAGACCACATATATCTCATCTAGGAAGATTATAGTGAAGGGTGTTGCAAACCGTTTCTCCAAGGCATATGAATTCTCACACTTCCTACCATACTCAGATCCAGTACAACCACAACCACCATTTGAAAGGGGAGTTAAAAACATTCTATCTACACATTTTGTTAATTATGTATTGTCTAATGTTTCATATTTAGAAGATGAGGAACAAGATCAACATGATATTGAGATTGAGATTGAGCCTCAAGAGGATCTAGATCCATATCCAACTCCTATTCCAAATCAGAAGCCTAAATGGGCCCAAAATCTCATTGAAGCAGTTGGGAATGTTGTTGGGGATCCAAATGGTAGAAGAAGAATGAGGTCTCAGAATCAGAATGAACATGTTGTTTTCTCTCATTCAGTTTCACTTCCTTCAGTGAGGTGCAACGAGCTTCTTAAGAGATGTTACTTGATGGTAAGGATTGATCCACAGTTCGTCCCACCGAAGAACAAATTGGATCAAGTCTCTATTCCTTAAGAAAGAAGAGACAAAGGAAACACTCCTTCTCCTATCTATCAACAGATTAGAAGATGGAAAAGTTCACATGCACAGTCCTAGGATCTTGATGCACAAAAGAATGAATATTTTGCATTGCTGCTCCACAGAGTTGCAGATTGCAGCNGGGGGGGGGGGGGGTCCCATTAGGTTTTCCCCATTTTCCTTGTTTATTTCATTTAGATTATATGGGTGACTTTTTGGCCCAGTTTCCAGGGCCCAAGTTTTCCAAAGTTAGGATTAAGGGGGGTGTTAGGATTAATTAATCCTCCCTTTACCCACATAAGTCTATTTGATTCGTTTAGCTTATATTAGGAGGTCATCATCACACACTATTGCATGGGGGACACACCTAAGGGTCATCTGCCACTTACTACACCTGATTGCATAAGTTTAGGAGCCCTATGGACCAATCCCTACATTGTAGGAACCCACTCTAAGTGCCACCAGCAGTCACCTTCAGTTTCCTGTGGTAGGTAATTAGTCATGCTCATTTATACTTCAGTTACAATCAATTAGATCACAGTCAGTTATATTAGTGCCAGTTTGCATGATTCATGGGAATGTAGGTGCCATTATTCACCTACGATCATCAGTTAACTAATTGTAGACTGATTTGGTTATCCAGAGTTAGCTAGTGAGCTCCAGCTGTGAATATTTCCACTCTGAGTTAGTTAACCAGTTAGTTTGAGTTGGTGAATTTGAATCTTATTCACAGTATTCGAATTCTATTTATTGTACTACCATTATATTAGTGATTAATTAATGAAGATTAATGTTATGATAATCTGAGCAATGCTTGTTAGATTTATGTGAAATTTATGTCATGAATCTGTTGTTCAGTTTACGTTGATTTAATAAATTCCACTGCATACTTCTTTTTAGATAGCTCTCATTTTGGCTTGTATATCTATGGTTCTTGAAATTTAACAAGAAGAACCCTAAGGACAAGCCTTACAATGAAGCCAGAGGATGTTAATGATGAGCACAAGCATCATCATCGGTTTAACTCTAAAGCTAAAAATGTTAGAATGGTTGCATTTAGAGACAAATGGATTTGATAATTTCTACAGGAGGACCAACCCATCCATGACTTACAAGGCCAAACTAGGAGCACCTATTATAATCATCACATTGATTTGTTTCGTATTCTACAGTTGGTTTGGTGCAATCTTATTATGATTGTATCTACTTCCAGGATTCAACAAGTTTAAGAAAGAATGAGAGGGAGGAAGGAATGGGAAAAAGAGAATGGCGAATCTTCAATACTAAGAGGAAAATTGGCGACACAGGAGGAAAATTAGTTAAATTCTTTGATTCACATGGTACAACAAGGAGTACTCTAATTTTTCTTAGTTTAAGAACATTTGGAATTTGAAAAATCTAAATAATTGAAGAGGGATTAATTATGATAGGAGAACGTAGTGAGGTGGGGTTAATAACTTCAATTTTTTTTCTTTCTAAAATAAGATTATTCGTTTATTGCTAGGGAGAAAGAAATTAATAACTTAGGTAAATTTAACTCCTTTTAAAGTTTCTTCATATAAAATTTATGTTATCTAGTTATCATCAAAATATATATATTTGTATTTAAATGAATTTAGATAACCTTTAATTATTTTTTAAATAAAATTTCTTTTTATATATCTAAATTTGTAGTGGTTTTTATCTTAACTCTATTTTATTTTATGTGTGAAAATTTTATATATAAAAAATTATGGCTAAAATTTTATATATCGAATTGTGTGGATGCTTTAACTTAACTATATTTTTTTATAACATTTGTGGTTGACATCTTATATATCGAAATATGTGGTGGTTTTAACTTAACTCTATTTTATTTTTATAATGTTATTTTATTTTATTTTTATAATGTTATTTTTTTATTGGGTAAGAGAAATTAAATACCATAATACCATTATGCACAAAGCTGGATAAGATTTGTAATTTAAAATTAGAAAAAAAACGGCCAACGTATTAAGTCAGAGAAGGAATTAAAAACACCCAACTATAACTACAAATAAAAAATAAACTATCATGTATCATATATTTTAAATAATAATAATATTTTTACTTATTTTATTTATCTTTTATATTTAATAAATTCAATATTAATATAAAACTAGGCAAATGAAATCGTTTTGCTTAATTATTTAAGTAAATTATCATGCCTTACATTTTCATATGTGTGTTTGCGGGGAATAGTTAGTAAGGTTGAGTATAGGAAATATATATAATTTGATTTTATTGTTTGTCCTTTATTGTTGATGTGGACATGCACTACGAAATGTAAAGTGTAAACCGTAATATAGTATGACCCCACTTTGTTCCTTATTCATTGTATGTTCTCTGACATATGTGAGGAAGACTCGTGATCTATATGACATAGTAGATTTGGACAAAAGGTTCGGTTATGCTATGTTGCCCCCACCCACTAAAAGGAGTTATATTATGTTGCCAACACCTAGCCAGAGGAGTTTGTCCTTATTGTATTGTAAACCCTACCCTGACAAACCTTGCTTCCTAGAAGTTTATACATAGAATATGTAGAGTAACTTCTAACAATAATGGCTTGGCTCCTTGTTTTATACCTTCGGTTATGTTATGTTGCCTCCACCCACCAAAAATGAGTTATGTTATGTAGCTCACACCTACCACATGAGTTTGTCCTTATTTAATTGTAAACCCTACCATGACAGACCTTGCTTCCTAGAAGTTTATACATAGAATATGGACAGTAACTTCTAACAATAATGGCCTGGCTCCTTGTTTTTCAGAGGTATATAGATAGAACATGTTGAGGAACTTGTAATAGTAATTTTCCCTAAGCCATTCATATGTAGCCCCATTTGATGATATATGTTACACAAATCATACACAATGTCAGAATATATTAACTTTCTTTAGTTGACTTTTATTCATATGTGGCCCCATTTGATGATTTATGTTACACAAATCATACACAATGTCATAATACATCAACTTTCTTTAGTTGTCTTTTATTCAATCAACTTTTTATTATGAACTATAGTTATTGTTATTAGTTTAGGGAATCTCTCTCAAGTATGGAATGTATGTGTTAGTTGGGCGTTGTTTCAATTTATGGAAAATAATTCAATTCAAGCAAATGATGAACATCTTGAAGAAATCTAGAATGGAAATGTGCAAAAACTTAGAGTTGGAACTCTTTTTTTTTCAACTTTATTAAGCTTCCTTGTTGTTGGATTAGAAGCTTTCAATCTTGAGAACTTTTTTCTTTGAAGATGATACAAATATAAGGGTGAATGGGTTCTTTTTTAGTGACCAAGCTTGCCAAATTAAGTAATATAAACAAAGATGAAGATACAATGAGGTGAGGAAAATGTTTTTTTTTAACTTATTGAGTATTTTGTTTTATAAGTTTTTTATAAAAGTTATTAGAAATTTTGACGGATTGCCATTATCCAAAACATAATGTGAAATGAATGCAATAAAGAAATGGGCATATTCAAGAAAATGTTAAGAGGAGTAGCATTCTCCTAATGTCATAAATGCAAAAAAAGAGAATTCAATGCATGGGTAGATGTGGTGCAAAAAAAAAGCATTCAATGCATGGGTAGATGTGGTGGAAAAATGTATTGATGTATATGCATATCCAACAGAAAAACTTTTGGCATTTGTGCAATTAAAGAAGATCACACAAATGAAAGGAGAACATGTCATTCACTATGACATTAGAGTTAGAGACGTAATTGGACAACTCAAGTATGAAATATTAGAAGTCTAGAGAATAAATTGGTTCATTGCATGATTGTTATATGCATTAGAGCACATGTAAGAACAAATAACTGAAATAATTATAAAGATGTAATATAAGCATACGTTCAAATGGAAGGATAAACGATCACAAACAAAAAACATGAAAGCCAAGAATTATAAGTAGAACCAAGAAAGAAGAACATATTTAATTTTTTGAAACTCATAATACATCGAAACAGTTTTGGAAAAATTGACTCAACAACCTAAGAAACCAACAAGGCCTTGACAAGCCAAGATAACCCAGAGGAGGAAACAAGAGACCATTTAGTAATCAAGGATTCCAACAACAATATGACCAAATTGTATAGAGGGTGCTTATGCAAAGCAATCACAATGTTCACACCTTCTCAAATGAAATATTGGTTTGTGAATGCAATGATTGTGATGCACGCGGAGATACATCAAACAATTCAATTTTTAGTATCTTGGGATTTATTTTTTGTTAACACTGTGAGCCTAGGAATCATGATTGCAAACAATATACAAAACTAGTAAAAGAGCTCCAAGAAAAGTGTTGCAAGATTATACAGAGAGAAATATTGCCTAAACCAAAAGAAGCCTCCATTACAACTAGAGAAAGACTAGAAGGATACAATCGAAGGTATTATGATGCCAAAGATTATATGAAATTTGAAATACAAAAGGAATTTTATGAGCGAACCATCCTCAAAAGAAGCCATCAGAAAAGGAAAAATGAAAAAAAAACTAGGAATTGATGAATTATTTGAAGAAATGAACCATGAGCAAGCAATGTCTACAAAATATAAAGGACGTTTGAATTCTCATTGAGCATAGATGGTGCTAAAGAAAACAACCTTGAAGTCTAGATATGAAAATTTAAGCTCGTTATTTTAAAAGAATTGCAAATACTTGCATTATTCATGGGAGACGTACCCCATGCCATAGTATACTAGGTTGGAGGATAAATCAACATCATTTCTTTAGTATGGAAGTGTAACAAAAAACCACCATAAAAACAAAACAAAATTGTTATAAAGGTAGCAAACCATGTTCTTTGCACACACCTAGGAATGCTGACAATGCTAAAATTAATACACATGGCATTAAGACATGTACTATGTTTGAAGTATTAAAACCACCTTAAACAAACAAAAGGTACTATCTGGGAGACCATGTATTTAAGAAATGAGGGAAACCATATGCTTTAATAAAGATGCCTTCACCTTAAAAGGCCAAAGAATGGTTATTGTCCCATGGGAGAAAAGAAATAATGTAGTAGAAGTGGAAATATATGCTATAGATGAACCATTAAGATCAATCCTTGATATGCATCATCTATATATGATGAAAGAATAATATGAACCAAATCATGATGAACACAACATCCTACACATGGAAGTTTCACAAGGGCAAGAATCCAATGAAGTCTTACAAGCATGGGCACATGAAAACCATGAGGTTCAACAAGGTTATATCATGAAATATTCATAATTGAAGAAGTGAAACAACTTTTAACTTAGAAGTATGAAGACAAAAGAAGCCTTAATAAAACATTTATTAAAAAAAGAGACTCATATCAAATTTTAATTGGAATAAGAGAAAGTACAAAAATTTTCAAGAACATTTGGAAAAATACATTTTAATATTGGATGGAACATTTCAAATCACATCCTATTGTATCATGGGGAAAATATAAAGACCATTTTCCTATGAAAATTTCAAAGGATGAAAGGAGACAATTAATATTAATATTAAGGAGCACTATGATTGAAATTGTTGGATGAGGTTCCCAAAGGGGCTAGATCCGTTGGTGAAGAGCAAGAATTTTTTCACCAGTGGGAAATGTTAAATTCTAATGAGGGCCGAGGCTAAAGCCATGGGTCACCTTGAGGTAGTGGTTGAACATGTGGTTGCACCTAGAGAGATTGTATTAAATGATCACATGACCTGTGCACACATAAGTGGATCAAATCCTACCTCCATGTCCTTTAATTTTAAGAGAAGTTAGATCCCCCTAGCTCATTCGGTTAAGGTGTGCGTCTCAGTAGCAAAGTGACCCTGGTTCAATTCTCGTTAAAGGTGAACTAGTTGGGAGGAGACACTCAAAAATCCAACCAAGTTGATGGCTAGTGTGGTCCAGGATGGGTGCTATCCTTGGGTGATTTTGACGGAATAGATGCATTTGGGTCGTGGTTTCTAAAACCAAAGGCCACTCTTGCCAAGTTTCGAGCAAACAAAAAATTAAATTATTGGATGAGGTAGATGCATATGAAACAAAATAAAATTTGTAATTTTGGAACTATAGATAAAATATCAGTTAATATCCTACTTGTATTTATTGATGTGTTTCCATACAAAATATTATCATTAAGGAAAATAAATGGAAACAAAATTTTATAATAATTTGTGGTAGAAATTCCATGATGATTTGGATTGAAAGGACCAATCGATCGAACCTTACCTTGCAGGCAGTGTTAACAAAAATGCATAAGTTTTTAAAGGAACTTATTCATGAATGAGTTGAGGCCTCCGTGGTGGAATGTGTAGTCAAGACACTATTAGAGTAGAGTTTGAAGAGTTGTGAAGAGATCTGGCCGGGAGTATGGGAGAGAGGCTTGATCACCTCATAATGGGCAGGATGCCATTTCGACCCTCTCTTCAATCACTTACATGAAAAAGGGATGGGGTGCATTGGGTGGCTTGTATGGTGGCTATGCCACCCCACTCCTTGATTTAACTAACTTGAATAGTGTAAGGTGAGAAGAAGGCCCCTCTTCTAATAATTTGAACTTTCTAATGGGATTGACCAATAACATGGGGTGAAAGGGTGGTGGGTTACCCCATCCTTGTTTGTAATGAGAATTCCTTCACCAAGCATGGGTCCTTGATTTGATTTTTATTTTCTTTGGAATTGTTATATTAGAGGATATGAATGAGGCATGCTTCAATGCAATTTCTTAAGGATAATTATATCTCTCTACATGATATGATATATGGATGGAGTGAGGATGGAATAAGGTCCCTTCAGTGCCATGATGGTAATTAGAGAGTCCCCTAGAATAGATACTATCACTTGACTGAAGGAACTAAGTAGAATGAAATATTGTCAAGTTGTTAATGCTTCAAGTTTGATGTTTAATGCAATGACCAACCCCATGCAAACGAGGCTCTCTACTTTATTTTTGGATTAATGATTATCCCATATATGCCTACCACAATTATAGTGAAAACTATGATTGAAAAGGCATCTATATTGGGTTGTCAGGCTTATTTAGTTGTTTTTACTAGTTCAACTAATAATTTAACAATAATAGTTTAGCTTAAAGGTCATGACCTAGTAAAACAACAATTTTGTGTATGAGATTCACTTATTTATGGAACAAGGGACCCCCTCTGCATAGTAATTTGACTCCTAAGTCTACAAAGGTGTACTAAAAAAACACATCTAGTAACCAATTTTGAGTTAATACTTTATCATTTAAGGATGTTTATATATTGGAATATGAATTTCATTTAAGAAATGGTGTTGAGAGTTAGATCTACTCAAAATATTATTAGTATAAAACTCTAAGTTCAAGAATGCAATACAAACAAGGTGGATAGTTGTGATACATCTAAGTCCTTTCCATATGTATAAGTAGACTATTGGGGGCAAAATCTAGAATGCGAAAAGGTAATGAGGTGTAGTGGTCATTGATGAGTTAAGCCATAAGTTGTGGGGAAATAAGCCATAAGCAAGTCTGAAAAAATAATCAGCAAGTTAAGAGGAAAAACAATAAGCTATAACCGTACGATGACATCAGTGAGTTAAATTAGTCCAGAGAAATAACAATGAGGCTCAAGAAAAAACATTGTCTAGTCAATCCATAAGTTGCGAAGAAATAAGTGATAAAAGAGTGAAAAAGGCATCTGCAAGTTAAGCGTCGGAGCAATAAGGCATAACCATCCGACGTCGTTAACAAGTTTAGTCTATAAATATGATAAATTTCTCAAATTTTGAGCGTACGTACCTAAGGATAACTTAACCACTCTTTTTCATAATGACCACCCTATTAGGTCCAAGAAACCCTATGAGATTTCCCCATTTTATTTGACAAGGCATCTTGGAAAAATGGACAAACACAGCAAGCCAAGGAGCGGTTCAATGGCGTAAATTGAAATACTTATGGGTGAATTCATTGCATCCACTATTATGAATGTTGTCTTTGTATGTAGCCATTGAATGTTGAGAGCCATCACCGTTCAAGTTTCTTTCCAAACCCATTATTCCTTTGTCCTATTCTGTGAACCCTACAATCTAGATTCATTGAGCTAAGGATGCAATGAGCCTCCATTGTGCCATTTTAAATGCAATGTCCCTCAAGGGATGGCACCATCAACCTAGTCATGTCTCTAAGTGGTTGAATAACCAGTTCAAGAATTATTTTTCATTTGCTAATGTGATGGCACCCTATCTGGGTGTGTTTTTTCTTGAGTTGTGAGAGGAAAAAATGCTTGAAGGAAAGGCTGATTCTACTCTTATCCGACCATATAAGATAAGTTATTAGACTTTTGATCCACCCCAATGTTTTCCAATTTGTACGTTATTTTATTAGCTTCACGACAAATATGTGATGAGACAATAACCTAATTAGTATGCATGAGAGATTTCAAATACTGTATATTGCTAAGAAGATGCAAACTAGGAGAGACGTTAGACGGAGTCGATCCTGTCAAGATCTTGGAAAGCATATTCAGAATAATTTGAGAGTCCCCTTTTATTACAAGTTGCATAAATCCCAACTGTGGTGCCACGTAGATACCTTAGATGAGAGGCCATAGTTCCACTCCATTATTTGAATCAATTCCAAGGTTACCTAGATACCACGTAGATACCTTAGATGAGAGGCCATAGCTCCACTCCATTATTTGAATCAAGGCCTTGCTTAATTCTAATTTTGAAAAGAGATTCCTCATCTTGTAGTGGCCCAAGATCAAATCCCACTGGAAGATCAAGTTCTTCATGCAAGGATTTCCATTTTCTCCGTAAGGGAGAAGAGGAGTCATATTTCCATAGATATACCACCAAACAAATCCTGCACTATTCATACATGCATGGAGTGCTTGAAGCGAAGCTATTGACTGAGGGGGTGGAATATGTTGCAAGGAGTCAGACCAAAAGAAGGTTTTTTTTCGATTCCTGACCTCTTGGAAGGAGTGATATTGAACAAGAGTTATATTTTTTCATGTTACATTCCATATTATGGATCCTTGAATATTTCCATTCTCTCTAGAAGGAATAAGAGGAGTCATCTTTCCATAGATCTACCACTAAAATATTCCTACGATTGTTCATATAGGCTTGTAGTGGTTGAAGAGAACCTACCGAGTGAGGGGGCGGCATATGCTGCCAAGAGTTGAACCAAAAGAAGGCATTTTTTCCATTCCCAACCTCCTAGAAGGAGTGATATTGAATAAGATTTCTATTTTTCCATGCTACATTCTAGATTAGGGATCCTTAAATATGCTCATTCCATTTGATCAACTTATATTCATCCACATTCGATGAGTACTTGTGTCTCCAAATATTTTCCCAAAGATCGTTGGGATGTGTTGTCGACTACTCTGTACCTACTTTTATTCCTAATGCTTCATAAATTTGATAAAGATCAGACCTTGAAAAGTAGTGAAATTTTGGTGTTGAACAGTCACGATTCCAAGACAAGAAGGAATATTTAGGTCGTACATGAAATCTAGATGTCAAGAGATATCTAAAGATAGTGACTTCCCTGTTAATGGTAGAGATTGATTCATACAAATGATCGACTCATATCTAGACCATTGGAGGTCTTGACACATGTAACATAGTTAACGAGTATGATCCTCCACCGATGGCTCAGATTCAATGGTACACATCCCCCAGAATTGATCGTCGCCCTTGGAGGTATCAGAATGAGTGAAGAAATTATGCAAGACCTCTTCCCATCAATGGTGAGGATAAAGCCTTACATTTTTTCAGAGCCAATGTGGACCATTGAAGGTAGTATTTCATTTATTAAAGGTAACAAAAATTCCTCCTCCTCTAAAAGCATATATTAAATCTCAAAATCCTTCGAAGTAAATATCAATCATTAGCAGGTCAAAGGAACACAAGCAGATCTTAGAAAGGAGTCTCGTCGGTGATGATTTAGATTGGGTCTCATATTTGTTAAGTGATCTAGACCATCCAAAGCATAGAAATATACTAAGAAATTAGGCAAAGAACTTTTGGTGTTAGAAATTCAAATTTAAGTCATGGATCATTCTAAAAGCAAGCCTCAATGGTCTATGGAAAAAGGGCACAAGTCAAGATATAAGAGTAAATATGGATGGTATGCAGACAAGCTTAGGCTGTGCCACTTTGCGAAATGTATATAGGTGATCGATAGGGTTTTATGCGCAAGAGGTAAAGCAACAAAGGAAATCGTTCTCATTGGTGATTGTGATTGAAGCATGCTAGAAAATTGGCAGTATACCTGGCCTATTTTCATGATCATCACTTCTCCTATTAAATTCCTCATGGTAGTATTTTTATCTCAAAAAATTGGAGGATGATTGTTCGTGTGAATCCGCAACCACCCTACCCTAAATTAGTGTAGGCCACAATCTCCATAAAATCTACTTTTTCATTATTCATAATGAATGCACCATCAATTCATACCATCCATAAGCCTCTTTGTTTATCATGATCCTTTGTCTATATGTGTTATACCCAAACCTCATCATGCTGCACTGGCAATACTAAAAAATCCTAGCTTTGTTCATCATTGCGTAAATAATCCATGGCATGAAAGAACCAAGCTCGGTGTTATCCACTGTTATATATAACCATGCATTAGTTTCAATTAGTATCCTCAATTCCCTGCCTTATCCATTTCGAAGTGAATTATCTCATTTCATTTCTGTTTTTTCTGGTAGTCATGCAGATACTGTCCAGTGTCACCTGTCCAAAGGTTTTTTGCCTTGTTTGTTATTCTATGAGAGGCAGTCGCTCTATAGAGTTGCTTTCAATTGTTTTGTTTTTAAGAAAAGTGACTTGTTGATTGATTTGATCCACAACCCTCACTTAGTGATTTTTTTAAAGTCATCATAGTACGTGAGGATTCAAAGCCCACTTTTAGTGTAGTGAATTTTGGGAGGAAACACATTTTTTCTCTGATATGTGTGGCTGTGGCTCGTAGAATATCCACCACATCTCACTCTTTATTCCTTCATTCTCCATTTTTTACCTTTTATGGAGTCTGAGAGAGTACTCGGTTGCAAGCTTAGGTGAATGCATTGAGAGCCTAGTAGCTCCTGTTGGGTTCGTTTCTTATTGCACCATGATGAAACTGTATTTATCCAGGCTTCTTGAAGTGGTCTTCACACGATATAGCATGCGGTAATCCACACAAATTTCACAATGACAAAATTATTTGTTGATGTTGTTCAATACCAGAGAGGGTATTTCAATGTTGTTTAGGGCAAGAGTTATCTATTGAGTTGCAGATCGTTTAATGCCGCTATAACAAGCTTGATGATCGTTGGATCTTGAATTGCTCAAGATCCAAGGGTCAGCAAGCCTGCTGCAGCCCCATTAAATGCTTTACAGCTCAATAGATAGCTCTTGCAATTGTTTAGTACTGAAATTAGTTTGTCCTACAAAATAGCAAAAGGCTCATGAGGATTTGAAGTCAGAATATGGCAAACTAAGGTGAGGAACTCCTGAAAATCAGTTAGAACTTATGAAACCGGATTCGTCCAAAAGGGCTTGCGTGTCCCGTGTCCGCATGTCGGACACGGACACGTTGACAAAATGTGTCCGACACCTCTTTGCAGCGTGTCCTGTTTTTGGACACGCGTGTCCGAGCGTGTCCTGTTTTTGGACACGCGTGTCCGAGGACTGTCAGTGTGTGTGCGAAAAATAGGACACTTTTTCCACTAAAAAAATGCCCAGAATTGGTTTAAATCAAAATTTTCACTTTCTTTTTATCATTTGCAAGTGTGGAGAGGGTTCTAAAGTGTGTTTGGTGTGCAGGTGAAGAATATTTGAAGGATTTAAATGTGTAATTACTAATGTTAAATGTGCACTGAAGGGTCCTTTGCCATCTATTTGTAGCTTGGAGTTCCACATTAGCAATATTTTCACAGACAATCTCAATGCTCCATAAACCTTCAATATATTAGACAGTAAAATATTAAGAAAGATTACTACATAAAGAAGTGATAGCAATAATAAAAACTCATTGAGTACACTAATCAGCCACAACTATCATTGTCAACAAACTAGTGTTCACAGTTGAAACAAGAAAAAATGCATAAACAAGTTAATTGGCATGTAATCAAGCTAATGCATCACTAGTCTACTATAAAGTACAATTGATCACTAGAAGCAAAGAAAAGGCAAAGAAACTAAGTAATGGAAAGAAAAACAGTTGTTTTCTCTCACAGAGAGCAAAGAAATGCTTCGGTCCTTTCTTACCA
>LPNX010317127.1:613670-645427 GCA_001517045.1 Pseudotsuga menziesii | reverse complement strand
ACGTGTCCTACGTGTCCTGATTCCGGGGGTCACCGTGCCCGTGTCGGACACTCGAATCCCCGTGTCCTTCGTGTCTCGTGTCCCCGTGTCAGGTGACTTAGGTTAGAACAATTTCCAAAGAATATATGAAATCCATGAATGTGGTGAGGCCACATGGCCATTCAAAGAGAGAACAGTCAACATCAGATATCATATAAAAGCTCATCCCGAAGAGGCACAAAGGAGGTTTCAATAAATTTTCATGGGTTTCAAAGTCGGAAATAGTTTCCCGAATCTCTCTCTATATTTATTCTTCTCATTATTCATAGTCTTAGATCGCTAAAATTCCGATGTTGATATGAAAGACAACAAGACCGGGGTAGAGATGAATCAATTCCCCCGTTGTATTTTGTTGTACAAAGGAAATAAAAATGTTGTATTTCTAAGGGTACCCAGGATCGAGGCAAGCCTACCACTAGGGTTTTTGGATTTAAATTGTTTTTTTCTTAAAGAATGAGATATTGTGCGTTGGAAATTCTTAGGATTGATGCAAGCATGCCATTGAGGTTTTTGGATTAATAATATCTTTATTCATGAATGTATGATATGGTTGTTGTTTAAAAACCAATACTGGGCCAATCCTACCACTCGTTGTTGAATTAACAATGCTCTTGTGCATGTTTTAAGGTCCTTTGAGACAATATGTCAAGTCTTTGTCTAATTTCCTAGAGTTATACATATCTAAAATTTACCTGTTTGTGTAATTTTTCAATAGAATCTCAAATGCATACCACTTGGAAGTTAAAAGATACTTTTCCAATTGGATGTGTTTTACATTGTTCTTTCTTGTTTGTATGAGAAGTAGTTATGATTAAGGCACCTATGAGTTGCACTAATTCTTATTTTTGAGGGATAATTGGGCCTCCCTTTTAAATACAACTCTCATTTTTTATTTTGTTTTCATGGCTGAAATTTTCCCTCGAGAACCTTAAATTTCAATTCTAAATCCAGTCAAGTTTTGCATGCATATCTGAAAGGTACCTAAGGTGACAGAATAGGATTCATACTTTCCTATTTTTGAGGGTACTCTCCCTTGGTTAGAGGAATGGATTGCTAACCTAAAGTGGTGCAGATATGGTGCTATCTGCATAGTCGTCCTTGGCATTTTCATCTTAACCGAAGCACCCTTTTATTTTGAAATTTGAATATGTATTTGGGCATAGCTATTGAAGAGAATATTAATTTTGGTTGAGGTACAACCTGAGGAAAAATGAATCAGAATGGCATGATTTCCAGGGAAAGATATATTGGTTCTAAAATAACTGTGACATACACCCTGTCTATGTTAGAGAAGAAAGGGGAGAAAGAAGGAGACACTTCTTCATTTTATATTCAAGCAATGCTTTATTATATTTCTGAAGTTGTTTTGATATGATTTGAAGTATAAGTTGTGTTATCATCCCTTGATATTAGATCCTTATGCCCAAAAGGATGTCTAAGAAGTAGTCTCTGACTTGTGACTCCACACCCCAAAGCGACTCCACTGGGAAAACATGTTCTGTTGAAAATCCAGAGTTTAGATCCATAATAACCAGATCTAAAGCAAAGGGAAAGATCATTTTGTTAGAAAAACATGATCGAAGAGCAATAACAATAAACAATAAACAAGATGCAAATATTAAAACACATTACAAGAGAGACACATATATAATGTGGTTCACCCAAGATGGCCCTACGTTCACACAAAAATTTCCAGTCCTTTATTATTATTCCATCAAGAAAAATGAATGGATACAACCTGCAGCAACCTCGCTGCACTTCCTCTTCACTATCTCATAGTCTCTCTCGCACAATAACAGAGATCGCTTTTACAATGCTACAATACAATACACATTCGGATTAAAATGCTTTCCTTATATAGGGTAATTACCATTGGAAAATATCACGAACCCAATACTATGGGTCCGTAAACGGTTGTCCAACAAACATCCCAAAAATATTCTATGAGGGGCTTCGTCCCTGCACCCTCCCGCTGGGACGAGTGTACAGTAAACCTGGGGTACAAACATGACTGAACAATAACATATTTGAATCTAGAAGATCAGGATCCATAGCCAACACATTTCACCCCTAGCATAGACCAGTCCCATCTAGAAAAGGAGGAAATAAACAAATACTTAGCCTATGTACATAAGCTCGGGACTCTTTTCATGAAACACAAACTGGTATTGAAATATTTAACCTACTACCAGGAATTACACATAGCCAACTTGTTGAGTGTTCATCTTCATTTCCTCTGAAACCTATGCCTATCAAACCACTCCACATAGCAAGTGCTCCCCTCTCGGGTCCTCGACACATGCTAAAACCCCTCATTCCACCCATACTTCTGTCAAGCTTTACCCTCTCTTTGGTGTCATACATATTCCTGCTCCTTGCCATTTTCCCATTGGCTAGACTCAAACGCATATCCAAAACCCTAATATGGTGGCTCCTAATTAATATAATCCTTGGTTGGTGGCAAGATTTAAACCATTCGTACTACCTCCCACACACCAATTGGGAGACTTTCCTGAAGGCTATATGAAAATCCTCCTTAAGTTCAGTGGATAAAATGGTGTTTTTGCTGAAGATGGCCTCACTCTGTTCCAATATTGCATTAATAATTTTCCCATAAAAGAGGATGATGTCTTTTGTACAGTGTTTGTGCATTCCTTAGAAGGAGAGGTAAGGAAATGGTTCAAATTTTTTTCCAACATCTCAATTACCCATTGGAAGAAGTTTGTTGATAAGTTTATAAAGAAATGGGGCATGAATAAATATAATAGGAATATTCTGACCGAGTTCATTGCTTTGAGGAGAAATAATGGTGAAACCATCACAAAGTTCACTACTTGGTTCTGCAAGTTGTATCATAGGATTCCTAATACTGTTAAGCCCTTGGACGCAGCCACCATGCTCACATACTCTATCGCTTTGATTCTGAGTTTTCTTTTCTCTTAAGAGAGAAAGTTTCTTGACCTAGAAACTAATTTTGTGATTTAGGAGATCTGGAAGGAAATATGAAATTTGTTGGCATCCACTTGAAGACCAGAACTAAAGACACAAAAGATAGAAGGTATCCTGACAGGAGATGGGGAAAATAGCCTGAAAACTCTTCAGACCAATACGTGCTTAGCCTAGAAGAGGTAACCAAGATCTTGAAGAATATGGCTAATGACATCACTAAAGTCAAGAAGGTCCAAGCTTCAAACCTTTTGATATCTCTCTTTTTTGGAATAAGAATCTTCAAATTCACAGCTAACCGCAGTACAAAAGAAATCCATTGATGTTGCCACATCAAGAAATAAGGAGAAAAAAAAATAATACCCAACAATATCCCATGCCACCGACCAATGTTGCTTCCCACACAGAGGAAGGATGTGAATAATACTACAAGCCAGAGCGTCCAGATGCAGGGAATCCATCTTCTAGTGTGAACATGTTATTGCATTTAGTTGAAATGTAGTGCGAGGAAGACTTGTTGGGGTATGAAGGTATGTGTTGTTAAACTAGTAGCAAAAAGGAAGGTCTTCTTGCATGCATGTGTTTTTGCATGCATAAGACTTAAATTAGGAAACCGATTGTATTTAATTTACTTTTCCTAATTTTACTTTGGAAAATGAATTAAAGTGATCTAAATTAACTTTAGTGAGCCACTAGTTAAAATGAAAGTGAAATTATGGTTTTTGCTTTACCACTAGTGAAAGTGAAAGTAAAATTAGGGTTTTTGCTTTAACTAAAGTTATAAAAGAGAGATCAATTGGTGGAGATAACACACACACTTGTATTCCAATAGAGACAGGATACATACATGGAGAAAAAGTCAAATAATGGATTTAGCTGAGAAGATGGAGGAGTGAGCAATAGGATCATTGAGCTTCGTACAGCTGGTTCGTACACTCACACAGGAGGGTGTTGAGGTTTAGCTAGGATTTTTCCAGTGATTCTGTTGGGTACTACATTCGCCAGATTTGGGTGAATTTGTAGTGATTGTAAAAAAGTTCCATATTTTTTCATAATAAAATCTATATCTGACTGTTGCACCAGTTTTTCCATCTTGAATTTTTACGGGGGTTTCCATACCCAAAATAATAGTGTTGAAATATTGTGATGTGATGTTGCGAGTTATTTCTCAGTTTTATATTCCACTGCATACTATAAAAGATATTCGTGTGTGGTTATCAGTTGATATTTTGCATGCACTGTTTATCCCTAGTTGAATATTAAAGGAAAATTTACATGTGCATGGTAGAATATGAGGAATATTGCATTGATAAGGAAACAATATATCAAGAGCAAAGGAAAATATAATTAGCCCCATCTCAGTTGTAGTTAGCTTTAGATAATAGTATGACAAAACTAAGGAGGAATTATGACTTGAGGCCCCAACCTATTGATCCAAATTCCAGGCGAGAAGAAATTAATGCTCCAAATATGGTTTTAAAAGTTACCGATGTCAGAAAAATGGTCATTCCACTCAAGCCAAAGGTCAAAAGTATAGAATCCAATTAAAACATCGTTGGGCCCAATATCAATGCCAATAAAGTAAGCTCTAGCTACCAAGGTACTATATACTAGTCCCCTTGTTGCTCCTACTTTTGATATCGAACACGAGTTGGAAAAGCTCAAGATCCCTATGACTTTATCTAAAGTTTATATATTTATAGCTGATAAAAAAGAAATATCCTCTGTAATGTACCTTTTTGGGAATTTTAGGCGCACTATCCAAAATGTTTCAAAGAGGCTTCAAAATTTTGACATTGAAAACAAGCTTTCTCAAGACCCTCATTGACAATGGATTTCACACTGACTCCATGGATATGAGACAACTAAGGAAGATTAGGGGAAGTGGTATTAGGTTTATGATATGATTGAAAAAATGACATATGTGGATTCTTACTTTTTGTGGTCTAGTATTTTTCACAATATTTCACATACCTCCTCCTTCAATACTTCGTCTAATTTCGAAACTAGGAAAAAGTAGTAAACTAGTCCTTCATGCTTTGGTCCCAAACAACACCAAAAATTTCCAAAATTATTATGGATGGATACTATTGGATTTAACACATACTAAAATACCTCAGACACTCAATGGTCTAATCATAATTTCATTTTTACAGGTTACTCAAGTTTGCACAACTTTGGCTGATTTCTAGCTCGAGACTAGTGAAACCCAAGTTGACCCAAATCCACCCAAATGACTTTAAATTATGTATGGAAGAGCTTGAGGGGTATTAGGACATACTAATTCATAATATTAATTCTAATACACTTCCAAATTTATTTTGAAACTTTCTTTTTTTACATAGGGAAAGAAGGACAAAGACACTAGGAAATCGATGTTAAAACCCCCAAGGGTAGATAACACTTTTGGCTCTCCAAATGCAGTACGACCCTCCAAAATTTAATGACAGAGTATGGGTATTAATATCATACATCAGGGTATATAATCAATCATGGTTTTTATTTATGTAAACTGATTATAAAGTGCAACATTTGCATGACCAGTTTCAGGGAAATTGCTTATGGGGAAATTGCATAACTAGCTCGATTTTGACATGTGAAACATAGAGTTAAAGGTTCAAATAAGAATGTGACATATAGAAACCATATACAACATAAAAAATTATTACCAAATAGTATTAAACATCAAATAAATTCATTCATACAAGTTTAGTATACCACTCATTCAATATGGGAGTCAAATCCATGAAGACTGACAATTTAGTAGCATGGAATCACAAGCATTTCACATATGGATTTCTTGGATTTAGAGCCAGAGAGCATAGGGACATGAAATTATCGAGTAATAAATCATATATGGATTTCACAAAATCATCAAACTCATAGAATATCCCTCATATAAATCTTATATAAAACTACTTCAAGGTTGAATCCAAATCCATGAAAACTAGTTATTCAAGAGTATGGGAATGCAAGCCTTTCATACATGTATTTCTGATATTTTGAATTTCAGAGAATATGGACATTATATTACAAATAAATACACCATATATCAAATATTTGGCATCAAATATACTCAAAAAAGCGCAAGCACCACTCCAACAAGTGCACCCTCAACATGAGAGCGTGGGGTAATGGAGAAGAAGGAATGAGAGAATAGGGAGATGGATGAGAATTCGAACTGTATGGAAATTCAACCTGCAACTAAAAATAATTCATGAATATCCAATGATAGGTATTAATTTCCTCTCCATCAACCAACTTGGAAAGGAATCCAAATCCCTCGAAGTTGGTTCACAAGTAGGGAGAGTGAACACTCACCGTGGAATGGACAAGAAAAATCTCTCCAAAACGCCAAAGGACAATTAAAAAATGATCAAAAGGAATTATCCTTACTCATGAAATCCTTTTATTAACTTCATGAGGCTGCCTAATGTCTAATTTCCCTCAATGGGATTCCTCCAACTCATATTAGTGGTTTAGTAACTCCTATGACACTTGTCTTCCTCTTCATGCTCCAATTATTTCCCCAATTTGAATGGCTACATATAACTCCAAAATTCAACCTATTGGTGGATATTTTTAGCCTTGTATTTTTATATTTTTCATATGTTTTCAATCAGTTCTGAATATGTTGTCATAGACTGCATGGAATCTCCTTCCAACTGGCACACATTGACTTCTAGTCTCTTCCTCTTCCATGGGAGTTACTCCCCTTTACTGATTCGAATTCCTTGGCTCATTATATGATATTCAACACCAAATAATGTTACATTACCCATGCGTTTGAATTTGGATGAATATGATGCCAAGTGTGTGGGTAATCTAGTCACCCAAAGGCTCCACAAGCTTCCAAGTGTCTTCATGAACCAATGCCAACTTATTTTCTTAGAATTTATTATTTATGTAATCCATTTAAATATGAATATGGTAAACTAAATTACTTTTGGGTCCCATAGTCCCTTTATTTTAAAATTTATGTCTCCATCTCAACATCGGGAACTAGAACGTTGGTGAAACATTATTTGCAAGTAGTTTTAATTGAATGGGGACATGAAAGTCCTCGCACCCAAGATTTATTGTCCTCAAGCAATGCCGATTTTTGGTTCTACAAAATTTGTTCATATTCCCAAGTGTTATCCTCACTTGGTACTCCTTCCATAGCTCCAAGTGTTTTCTTATGGTTTTTCCCAAATTTTTTTTAGTTGCCATTTGAGTAGGGGAACTCATGTATTGCAATTTTATGTTTCCAAAAGTAACAAGGTTTCGATTTTGCATATTTATATCTCCTATTACATCACCACTAAACACCAAAAGATTAATTTTTTCCATCAAAACAAAATTTTCACAAAGAGTCTTTACCTCCATATTTTGGAAACCTTTTCTGAACTTTCAACCCCCCCTTTTGCTCCTATATAATTATTTGAAGTTGGAATTGAGTTACCCAACTTTGATTATTTTAATATCTTAAGAAAATTTTAGAGAGGATCCACCATTCTTGTTGCTCCACTACTCTGATTAGAATCACCTTCTCAAGTGGTGACTCAATCTCCCATACCGCTTGCATCCCCCAAAATTGAAACCAAGCAATACCAGGATCCCATTGCTTGTATTGCACCCTTCCAAACATCATGAGTACAAAATATAGATCATGAAAGAACATAAAAACATCATACAAATGTACATTAAGAAGGCACCTCATCAAAGAGTCATGAAAGTGATTGTACATCCAAGTAAGTAGATCATCATGTGGCCCATACACACAAGCATAAGGTATTATATGAAATATGCCCCCAATAACATAGGTGAGGATCCCATGTCCTATAATGTTGATCCAAAAGAATGTAAGATACATCAAAATAGCCTGCCACATGTTCTTTCATCCAAGGAGTGAAAGAAGAACCTCCACCAAAATCTGAACCAAATAAGGAGCAAAGAAAACATGAAGACTTCAAGTGGCTTAAAGAAGTCTCATCAATACACCCATGAATATGTATATCATCATAATGTAACAAAGGATGTTGTTTCAGATGCAAAGAATATGGAACTTTAGTCATGTCATAATAAAAAGGAGAGATAGGAATTCCATAATCCTCATGTGGCACCATAAAAAATAAACCTTTCACCCATACTTCATTAGGATAAATGCTGAAAAATATGGAAGTGTAGGATGTAGGAGAAAGAAAAAACTCACGCAAATTATCAGAAAGTGCAAAATTGTCATCATTTGAAGGATCCATAGGATTACGAGTATGAACCTCTCTCAAAAATAGAAAACTTTCCTCGTAGTTTGGTTCCAAGGTAGTGGAATGATGCACTTCTTCAAAAAGTGTGTAACCATTTTCAAGAGGAAACTCAAGTTCCTCTTCCACCACAATAAGTGATTGGATCTCATCAAGCTCATCTTCAAACACATCAAGAACTTGCAATTTTCCATATTTTTCATGATCCCTCATGTCATGAGAATCCTCCAAGCAATCTACCATATGACAATCTAAAACATAGGAGGAATAACAAGTATCTTGAAACCTCTTGAGAAGTTTCTCATTTTGAGTTTTGGGCTTATGAATATCCTCATTATGATTCAAGTAGGATTCATTTAACCATTCATTGAGCTCAACTAAATTGTTTCTATAAAAAATCAAAGACATGAAATTACCTTCAATGTTGCACATTGCTCTTGAATATTCTCCATGTATTCAAGAAATGATGGCTCCTCCAATAAAGAAACATTCCAACAAGAATTTGATACCAATGCTTTAGTGTCATGGATTATGCTAAGGGCCTCATAGATATTCATTTCACTCATCTTCAAAGGTACTTCAATGAAGGATGATTCACGGGAGTGAACCTCCTCTTCTTATTTCTTTTTTATTTGATCAACTTCTTAAAGCTTAGGTGGTGATGGGGAAGTTGACCTTGGTTCTTCATTATCTGTCACAAGGTCTTCATCTTCATGTTTATGAGAAATTTGTATTGCAGCAACATTTTAAAATATGATCTCTATGTCACCAACATAGAGTTGTGAGCACCCATCAGTAGGTACTCCTTCATAGTTCAAGGATTCATCAGTAGATTCTCTTTTATTTTCAAAACCCCCATTAGTAAGTATTGTGTGCTTTTATTCACCTTCATCTTCATGTTCTTCTCTGCAATCACTTCAAGGTGATTGATGCTCCACTTCATGAATCTTTGATATTTTCACAAGTAGGATGATTTTTATTTAATGAGTCCACATATGCACTATTAGGCCTATATCCAAACACCCACTCAACAAAGTCTTCAAAAGCATAGGTGTTAGAGGCCTCTCCCATCACATTAAGATATGCTTGATATTGTTGGGGTAAAGTTTTACATGTTTCTCTCAAGATTTCTAATTCATTTATAGGAGTAGCTGGTGGTGGTTTGGAATGTATATATTTACAATACACATGGTCATAAGAATAACCCTCATCCCTTATGAAATTGTAATAATTGTTGCAAGATGGAAACTCTTCCTCATACCATTCACATTATTCTTCATATTGCTCATATTCATGTTCAGAGGAGTCTTCATAATAGTAAGACATGGCTACAACGTTTTATTCATTGGATGGTAATAATGCACGGGTGCAAGGACCATGCTATGATACCAATATAGTGTACCGTTTTGTGAATTTTAGGCACTCTATCCAAAAATTTTCAAAGAGGATTCAAACTTTGACATTGAAAACAATCTTTTTCAAGACCCTCATTGACAATGGATTTCACATTGACTCCATGGATGTGAGACAACTGAGGAAGCTGAATGGAAGTGACATTAGGTTCTGATAGGATTTAAAAAATTTTATAGGTGGCTTATTAATAATATGTGGTCTAGGATTTTTCACAACAGTTCACATACCTCCTCCTTCAATACTTGGTCTTCGAAACTAGGAAAAAGTAGTAAACTAGTCCTTCTTTGTTTGGTCCCAAACACCACTGAACCTTTAAAAAATTATTATAAATGGATCCTATGGGATTTAAAACTTAATAAAATACCTCATACATTCAATGTTCGAATCATAAGTTCATTTTTACATGTTACTCAATTTTGCACAACTTTGGCCAATTTCTAGCTTGAGACTGGTGAAACCCAAGTTGACCCAAATGCACCCAAATGATTTCAAATTCTGTATGGAATAGCTTTAGGGGTATAAGGAAATCCTAATTCATAATATGAATTCTCATAAAATTTCCAATTTCTTATGCAATTGTTTTTGGCCATATGGAAAGAAGGACAAAAACACTAGGAAATCGATGTTAAAACCCCCAACGGTAGATGACACTTTGGGATCTCCAAATGCAGTATGAAACTCCCAAATTTGAGAAAAGAGTATGGGGATGAATATAATACATAAGGTATTTAATTAATCAGGTGTATTATCTCTGTAAACAAATTATAAAGTGCAACATTTGCATGACCACGTTTAGGGAAATTGCTTATGGGGAAATTGCATAACTAGCTCGATTTTGACATATGAAAGGTAGAGTTAAAGGTTCATATCAGAATGTGACATATAGATACCATATACAACATACAAATTTATTCCCAAAAATTATTAAACATAATATAAATCCCTTCATACAAGTCTTGTATACCACCCATTCAGTATGGGAGTTAAATACATGAACACTAATGATTTAATATCATGGAATTGCAAGCGTTTCACATATGGATTTATTGTATTTCGAGACACAAATAATAGGGACATGAAATTAAACAATAATAAATCATATATTTCTTTCACAAAATCAGAAAACTCAGAGAATATTCCTCATACAAATTTGATATAAAACTACTTCAAGATTGAAGCCAAATCCATGAAAACTAGTTATTCAAGAACATGGGAATGTAAGCCTTTCATACATGTATTTATAATATTTAGAATTAAAAATAATACGGGAATGATATTACAGATCCATAAATCATATATCAAATATTTTAATCAAATATACTCATCAAAGCGCAAGCACCACTCCAACAAGTGTTCCCTAACCATGAGAGTGTGGGGGAATGGAGAAGAATGAATGAGAGAATAGAGAGATAGATGAGAATTGAAACTGTATGGAACTTTGAATTGAAAGTTAAACTAATTAATTAAGCTCCAATGAGAGGTATAAATTTCCTATTCATTAATGAACTTGGAAAGGAATCCAACTCCCTCAAAATTGGTTCACAGGCAGGGAGAGTGAACACTCATCGTGCAATGGACAAGCAAAATATATCCAAAATTCCAAAGGAAACTTAAAAAATGATCAAAATACCTTATAATTCCTCATTAAATCCTTTTATTAACTTCATTATGCCTCCTAATGTCTAATTTCCCTCCACTGGATTCTTCCAATTCATCGTAGCGGTTTAGTAACTCCTATGACACTTGTCTTCCTCTTCATGCTCCTATTCTTTCCCCAATTCAAGTGGATTCCTATAACTACAAAATTAGACCTATTGGTGGCTATTTTATCCCTTCCCTTTCATATTTTTCATATGTCTGCAATCAGGTCTGAATTTGTCATACTTGTCATAGAATCTTTCATCATTTGTTGTCATAAGCTGCATGGAATCTCCTTCAAAGTGGCACACATTGTCTTCTAGTCTCTTCCTCTTCCATGGGAGTTACTCTCCTTTACTAATTCAAACTCCTTTTCTCATTATATGATATTTGACACCACATCACCCTCCAATAATGTTACATTATCCATGGGTTCGAATTTGGATGAAGATAATGCCAAGTGTGTGGGGAATCTAGTCACACAAAGGCTCCACAAGCTTCCAAGTGTCTTCATGAACCGATTCCACCTTATTTTCTTAGAATTTATTTTTTTTGTGACCCATTTAAATATGAATATGGTAAAATAAATTCCTTTTGGGTCCCATAGCCCCTTTATTACAAAATTTATGTCTCCATCTCAACCTAGGGAACTAGTAGGTTGGTGAAACATTATTTGCAAGTAGCCTTATTTGAATGGAGACATGACATCCTCCTACCCTGGCCTCAATGATCCAAATACTCTTGTGTTTATCAAAGCTCCTCCTCCACCAAATAAACCAATTTCCTTCTCCTCTAATGTAATGGGTCTTAGTGATGAACCACCCTTGCAAGTTGATTAGATTAATCTACAAGATGACACCTCCAACATCATTCTTGGGAATTTTCCTAATGAAGAAAACCATGTTACCCCTCCTTTTCACATCATCATGGAGCTTCAGAATTTTAAGTTACACAATTTTCTATATAATTCCAGTACATCTCATTCCTTAATGCCTTTGGCCATCTTGGAAAAACTTGGTCTAGACATAACTAGACCATATAGGTACCTTTTCTCTGATCTAAAAAATTTCAAATGATTGGGATGATTAAAGAAATCATGGTAGGAATGGTACAAATTCCTAAGAATTTCATCATGATGGATGTCATCATAGAAGATGTTCCTTCTTCATATGGTATGCTACTATCAAGACAATGGGGAACCTGAGTGGGAGGAAATATTCAGTTTGACCTATCTTATGCTACCATTCCTCTCTTTGGAGGAGATACTTATCAGTTATATTAGGAGCCTAAAATGACCTACATTTTCAACGGCCCCAAGAATTCAACTAATATCCCCTCATATACCTCTGATGAACTATGGACCTTCCTCCTCAACCACTAGGATCCAGTTCGAAACCAAGATGAGTTTCCACTAGCATTCAAAGAGACCCCTATTGATGCATCGAGGTTATGGGAGTTATTCTTTGATGGGGAATGTAGCAAAAAGGGTAATGGGGTTGGGGTGTTACTCAAATATCCACTTGGTAAAGAATTTCCATCTGCATTTAAACTTCATTGTGATTATACAAATATTGTGGTAGAATATTAAGCATTAATACTGGGGCTCAATACATCGAGGAAATTGAGGGTCACCCAAATAAAAATATTTGGATATTCATACTTGATAATCAATCAAGTAAGGTGAAGATTCCCATCTTATATTAAATTGAGCACATAGATATGTGGACAAACACACAACTCACAAGATAGATCACACAATTTACTAAGTTATTGAAGAATGAAACAGTGCAAAAATGGCTTGCAACTATGAATGCTTTTCATTAATCAAAGAGTAATTAGATAATAATTACAATGAAGTACAATGGATAAATAGCCACATGCAATTCAAATCCACGTGAGGAAATTTGAATTGATTAGACTCTACTTGATTGTAGGTAACTAAGACCTTGTCTAAATCATTATCGGAGGAATCAATAGTTAACTGACCTTGTCTAAACCATTATCGGAGTTCAACGGAGTTCTAAAACACAACTCAAGTGTCTAATTCAGTGTTAATTGAGGCTAACTGACTGTGGTAGGTGAGATTTGCGCCTCTCTTGCATGCAGCCATGCAAACCAAGCACTAATTGAATGTAGAGGATTAGAACTGAATGTAATTGACTCCTAACTTAGCTTGACTAGTCACCAACTCAACTCAACTGACCTTGGTTGGTATCGGCACTCCCAGTGGCTCCTAAATTGTAGGGATTAGTCTAGGAGGCTCCTAAACTGATGCATGTAAGTTCAATCAGTGGAAGTAGGCCTAAATTAGTGTTCCCCACACTTTAGTAACTGAAACATGTGCTCCAATCAGGCCAAGTGGACTCAATGGTGCTAGTGACTAAAAATAGACTAGATGGACTCCTGATTTAGACATATGACCAAATTGGACAAGGGAGGATTAATAATCCTAACACCCCCCCTGAATGCTAACTTGGAAAATATGTGGTCCCTGGTAACTAAGACCATAGGTCACCCATTACATCAAGTAAAGTAAAGTAACTGATCAATACAAGGAGCTGGGGAAAAAACCACATGGGAAAAAAGCCCCCCCTCTAATTAAGCAGGTAGAATTAGGATCAATCTGGTTCTTTTGTGCACAGGTATCCTAGGGCCTGGCATGTGAACCTCTCCATCATTATGTCTAGAGGAATATTCTTCTTTGGAAGAAGAATGATATGCTCAACTAAATCAGAAATATAGACAGCTACCGGATGAAGACTAGACCCATGTAGAGCAACTGAAATCAACTGATAAGTGAGAAAAGGTTCTTGAGGATCCAGAAAATGTGAGGAACACTCAAGAAAATGATATGTTTTTTCCATTAACAGAAAACCATGAGTGGTAAAATAAGCCCCAAGTGTTAGGAGCAAGTGTTCAGGTGGATGCAGAATGTCTTCCTCTTTACTAGTTCTGTGAGGAGATGAGCATGTGGTCAATGGTAGAGAAGCACTGTGACTGTGGAGAGGGAATTCTTGAGCTCCATAGTATGATATAGCTTCAAAAATATATAATATCAAAAAATAAAATATCAGCAACCTCATAAGAGGAAACTAACACCAAATCCCCACTAGCAATTTTGAAGAGAAATTGCAGTACTTGATTTTTCACACCGGAATAGGTGAGAGCAGCTACAAGCATGACTGAAAGATATTGGATTTTAAAATTTGAACCAAATAATATCAGATCATAAATTAAATCATATCTAAATATGTTCACAACATATCCAAAATTGTGAAATGAAATCAAATCCCCAGCATCAATTTGTAGGAGACTTGCGGTACTTGTTTCTTCACACCATTGATGAGAACCACTACAAGCAATACCGAAAGATTATGAATTTGAAATATTGAACCAAGAAATATCAGATCATATACAAATAATATCATATCATATCCAATAAGGTTCATATCAGATCCAAAGAAATGGTCATCCAAGACGGTGGATGCACAACTTTCTTATTCTTCAAAATTCTGAATTTTGGTGCATGCAATCCCGTAGGAATTTGCTGGAAGATCTAGATCAAGGGGAGCGAATGGATCACTCTGGTAATCTGATATTTCTTCCAAAATATCCAAGGTATTACATATTTTTACATCAGCAGCAGCATTAGAGAGAGAAAAATCAAATTCCTCTTCACTTTTGGAAGCAGTTACTGGAAAATTTTGCACAATATTCAAAGGAAAATCACAGGTGAATGTTTGCATGGAAGTGCAGCAGTATTTTTCTTCAATATTAGAGATTTGAATGTATTATTATGTTTCATCCATATGAGGAGATGACATATCAGAGATCTCATAAAATTCTGGAGCATCAGGAGAAGGAGTCACTACAAGGAGACTGTCTTCAATTCAAATTGACTGTGTAGAAGATTCTGCTTTTTCTTCATCTTGAACAACTTCATCAGAGAGAGTGGAGGACGATATTTTTAGACTTAGAATGATTATGGTTCTGTATATTCTCTCCAAAGTTCTATTATGATCCTCATCAATCATTCCAAAGGTTCTGTCCAATGTTGTCTAGAGATCCTTTGGGTATTCAACATATATTTTGAGGTAGCGCATGCTAGGAGAAAGGGCCATACACATTGTTCCAAAAGCTGCATCACATTCATTTAGCCAGTCATTCTCACTCTCAAAGGACTCTTCACCAAGTCCAATAGACACCCAATAGATATCTTGTCTCTTCAGAGATGCAATCATCTTCATCTTCCATTCTGAATAGTTTGAGAATAGGGTGAGAAGAGGAACTAATGAATCCATTCGAAGTTGTACCTGCAAAAACACAAAATGGGCACTGTAAGGTTGAAATCCTGCACATTTCAGGTTTTCATCAGACCCGACATAGTTGATTAAGAAAGCTTGATCAATAATTCCTTAACTTGGGGTATTAAGTGGTAAACCTTCTGCTTCTGGTGCAGAGCTGGAATGGAGCAAATTGCTCAAAAAAATGATCCAACTGGAGATATGAGGAGGAGAAGTGCCATTTCCACTGAGGCTCTGATACCATATTAAATTGAGCACATAGATCTGTGGACAAACACACAACTCACAAGATAGATCACACAATTTACTCAGTTATTGAAGAATGAAACCGTGCAAAAATGGCTTGCAGCTGTGAATGCTTTTCATTAATCAAAGAGTAATTCGATAATAATTACAATGAAGTACAATGGATAAATAGCCACATACAATTCGAATACACATGAGTAAATTTGAATTGATTAGATTCTACTTGATTGTAGGTAACTAATACCTTGTATAAATCATTATCGAAGGACTCAATAGTTAACTGACCTTGTCTAAACCATTATCAAAGTTCAACGGAGTTCTAAAACACAAATCAAGTGTCTAATTCAGTTCTAACTGAGGCTAATTGACTGTGGTAGGTGAGAAATGCACCTCTCCTGCATGCAGCCATGCAAACCTAGCGCTAATTGAATGTAGAGGATGAGAATTGAATGTAACTGACTCCTAACTCAGCTTGACTAGTCACCAACTCAACTCAACTGACCTTGGTTGGTATCGGCACTTCCAGTCGCTCCTAAATTGTAGTGATTTGTCTAGGAGGCTCCTAAACTGATGCATGCAAGTGGAATCAATGGCATTAGGCCTCAATTAGTGTTCCCCACACTTTAGTAACTGAAACATGTGCCCCAATTAGGCCAGGTGGACCCAATGGTGCTAGTGACTAAAAATAGATTGGATAGACTCTTGATTTAGACATGACTCCTAATTTAGAAATATGACCAAATTGGACAAGGGAGGATTAATAATCCTAACATATTAACACCCCAAGTTGAAACAATATAATCATGCATTATGGTACCTATTTGACAATTTTTTCGAGGCCATAATTATCATATCTATACCAAGAGAAGTGAATCACTACATTGATCTCCTAGATAAATCTGTGATTGATTTTATACCCCTTGACATTAGTCATCTGCCATATATTTTCAAACAAATGTATAGGCCCGCAGTTCTAGATAATATAAGCAATGAAAAGTTTTTGAAGACGATTAATAAATCAATAATTCTATAAGCTTAGTAGAAGAGTGTTATGAAATGCACATCGATTCATAGGAAGATCAAGGTGAAGAAGCTTTCAATGCAAGAAATCCTGAGTTATGAGAATCCTCATAATGGATAGAAAGGGTAGAAATTCATTCAACTAAAAACCAATTAAAGTCCAAGAGGACTAACACATTTAGAAAGATTGTATGGGGACTAATGAAGTGTCAGTTAAACCTACCATCAAGCCCAATGTAATTAAAGTAGAAGAGAATAATTTGAAGGATGAGGCCCAACCTAAAATTGTTAAATTATCCAAGATTCTAATGAGAAAAGAAAAGGTTCAGTATGTCTAGCTATTTAGGAAATTTGAGGATGTGTTTTCATGGGATTATAAAGACCTCAAAACCTACAACCTTGATATTTTTCAACACCATATTACCTTAAGAGAAGACACCAAACCTTTCAGGAAGAAGCAACACTAAGTAAATCCAATGCTGGGACCATTGATTAAACCAAAAGTTAAAAAATAGCTCCGAGAAAAAATCATAATACAAGTAATATGTTATTTGTGGGTGGTGAACCTAGTTTCGTTAAGAAAAAAGAATGGAGATATAAGGATCTGTGTATAGTTCTAGAGCCTGAACATGAAATCTCTGAAGGATAATTACCCTTTACCTAAGATGGATTAAATGCTATAGAAAGTAGCGGGTTTAGAAAAAATGTCTGTGTTGGATGGATTCTCAGGCTACGTTAATCAAGTGAGAATGGACCTTGATGATATTCTTAAAACCACATTCACTACATTGTGGGGAATGTTTTCCTACTAAAGAATTCATGTTGGACTAATCAATGATGGAGCTACCTTCCAATGAGGCCATGGATTTTTATTTTGTTGATATAAAATATCAATTCACTGTCATTTATTTGGATGACTTAACAGTGTATTCAAAGTAGGCCAAAGATCATATCTAACATATTAGGGAAGTTTTTAAAAGATGTTGACATTTTGGCATATCTCTAAACCAAAATAAGTCATTTTTTAGGATGGAAGAAGGTATGTTTCTCGATCATATTGTATCGACGCAAGGTGTGAGGATTGATCCAGATCGTGTGGAGGCCATTAAAACCATTCCTCTTCCCATACACAAGAAAGGGTTTTAGTCATTCTTTGCAAAAATAATTTTCTTGAGAAGATTGATGCCTAATTTCATTGAAGTAACTCAATGCATGACTCAAATGTTGAAGAAATATTCATAGATGACATGGGAAAATGGGCCAAAATACACTTTTACTGCCATTAAAAGAAGTAGTGGGAGAATCCCTACTATTGTTCAGCCCAATTATGATAAATACTTCTTAATTTTCTCATTCGCATCAGATCACACCATAGCAATAGCACTATTATAGAAAATGATGAACAACCAGAGCATCAAGTGGCCCTTTTCAGTAAGGTTATTAGAGACAGAGAGATGAAATATAGCATTAAGGAAAAGCAGGTGTACACATTGGTCAAAACCCAAAAATATTTCAAAGAGTACATACTGCAATCTCAAATAATTTTATTTGTTCCTTGTGTAGACATAAAGAAAATTTTATTCCAACTACAAGTAGATGGAAGATGTTGCAAATGGATTACCAAGATTTAGGAACTTGACTTGACTATGAAACCTACTAAGATAGTAAAAGGGTAGGGGTTGGATAAGCTAATGGAAGAAGACAAATTATAGGCAGTGGGGACAAATTTAATAGGACCAGATGAAGAAGAAAGTTATCAGAAAGAGGTGGGAGATTACATCCACAATTGTTATGTTCAGTGGAATTGCTATAGCAACATTGTATATTTATTGGTCGTGGGATCATGTCCCCCCAAGCCAGATAAATCACAAAGAAGATACATGAATTTAAAGGTGGTTAAGTATTGCACTATAGACAAGGACCTCCACTGGAGATACCCTGAACGATGGTTGCTCAGATGTCTATTAGAAGAACAAGTCAAAATGTTGATGAAAGACATGCATCAGGGGATATGTGCAAGACATTTTTCATCCAAAGAAATGATTCATAAAATATTGAGGTTTAGATACTATTGGCCCACCCTTTTCTCCGATGTGCATAAAATTTCCAGAACCTATTTGGCTTGTCAAAACTTCTCCAGGAAGAAAATATTGCCAGCCTTAATGTTGAGACTCATCTAGGTGGAAGCACCCTTCGAACAATGGGGAATTCATTTCATTGGGGAAATTAACCCTCTTTCTAGTAACCAACACCGATGGATTCTCACCGCTATAGATTACTTTACTAAATGGGTAGAAGTTGTGCCTACTAAAAATTCATATGACCTGGTTGTGATCAAGTTTCTAGAAGAAAATATCCTTTCTAGATTTGGTTTCCCTAGAAAAATAGTCATTCACAATACCAAAAGAATTGGTTCCCTTAAAATGATATCCTTTTGCCACTAGTTCATTATCCTTTTAATTCATTCCTCCAATTATTACTATTGGGGAAATGGTCAAGTTGAATCCTCAAATAAAAATCTCATGAAATCTATTAAAGGGATTCTCTATGAAAATAAAAAAGTCATGGGACATTCAACTCAGGTATTCCCTTTGGGAAGATCAAATATCCACCAAACAAGATATAAGGAAGGTTTCATTCTAGTTAGTATATGGATTAGATGTGATCCTTCCCATATAACTAGAATTTCAACCATGAAAACATTGCAAGGCCTGGTATCCAATCCTAACAGGATCAAAAGGAGAGTAAATTAATAAGTTGGCATAATTATAGGAGAACATGAGTGATGTATACCAATATTTCAAATTATATCATAATAGAATGAAACTCTCATTCAATAAGAAAGCAAAATATAGAGAATTTATGAAAGGAGATTTGGTACTAATATGGGAAAAAAGATGTGAAGAACCTGTGAAACACTCAAAATTTGACAACCTATGGATGGGGTGTTATATCCCAGAATGACACATAGCTGCTTGTGACCACATTACCATAATTTTGTTGCATGACGACACTTCATGAAATTCACTGAAAAAAATGGCTATATTGGAGGAGCCATATCTCAACTTTTGTATCTTTGTTTGACATCTTCTCTTGACCGTTAGAAAGGTATCTGAGTAAGTAAAATATTTCCATAAGACAAAAAATCCCAAAAACTCCTAGAAGTACCCTAAAAATGATATTTTTTGACATAACCATGACTTTTCCTTCATGGTACCCGCGGTTATACTTTTGTATCCGTGACTTTGCCTTCACAGTACCCACGATTACTCTATGATATTCGCGAAACTTAGGCAGATGAACCCACAAATTCCTCTTGTATTCACAACTCTTGTTACTACAACATGCAATTTCAGTTTTGTATTCACGATTGTTGTCATTGCAACCCGCGACTTTGTCCTGTACATGTCAAAAAATGAATGTTTCTTGAATTTTCGGTAGTTTTGGTGGTTATGCAACTGAATTCTTCAGTTATAAATAATTTGTGTTTGACTCTATCTCTTCAGAAATGTATAAATAGAGGGAGAGAGTTCCATGAGAGGGGACTTGAACCTTTGCATTGTTATGCTCGAGGAATTAGGACTCTCATTGCCCCTCCCTTTTCCCTAGATTTCATCTCCTTGTGTTGCAGATCTTGGAGGTTGAGTTCCTTGGAGAAGAGAAGAAGAAGAACCAGATCACAAGGTTTCGTGAGGTACATAGCTTGAGGAGAAGGTAACCTTTGTACTTCTTCCATGGTTAATAAATATTTGATGCTCTTCCCTTTCCAAATCATTGTGTAATGGATATTGAATCTCTATTTATGATCAAATGTTTATGTTAATTAGATTAGGGTTTCATATTGCTTTTATTGTCATTGCTTTACATGTGGTCACATTGGTTTTAAGAAGATAGAATTTGTTTTGAAGGTCTATTGGAGCAAGAGGAGCAAGAGGATTGAAGGGCTACTTGGATCAACCTTCATTTGACTAAGGTATGAACCTATATGATCTCTGAATCTTGTTTATATTTACTTGCATAAATATATGCATTTATCTTTCAAACCTAGTATGCTAATAGCCTCTTAACCCCCAGCCATAGGAACACTTTCCTCTACAACAGAACCAAGGACTCCACTAGAGATGCCTTGTCTATTTTGGGGTATTATTGTCTTGGTTTTTCCATTTTATGTTCATGTCTAAGTCCTTCTGGAAACTTAGGAGTAACCTTCAAGTCTATTAGGACCCTTTCCCTACCTATTTAAGGACCCTTTTGATCTTTTGTTAGCTTTTTCCCACCCATTTGCGGGTGCAACACTACATAGTCGTGATTTCCATTTGCATTCGCGACTTCCATTAAGGGGGACCCATGAACCATTCATGACAGTGACTATAAGATAGTCATGAATGCCCTATTTTAGGGTTTTTTCACCTTCTTTGGGACCTTTTGGGATGTTTTAAGGCTGTCTGATGGATCTTTGTAGGTCTGATGTTTGTACATGATCCCCCGGAAGTGGTGTTTCCTATCTTTGGTTCTCTTTATCTATTTTGTGATCCCTCTTCAAGCCTTTAGGTTTCCTTTGATGCTTCTCCCCACCCCCTTCTTTGGATTGACCTTGTTGGATAAGGTGCTAACAACCTCTGTTTGCAGGTTTATATTGATTCTTGGGATTTCTTAACCTTCTTTTGTTTCAGTTTAACTGCTCAACCTCTTCATTCCAATTTTGTTGCATTGTTTACCTTTGCAACCCTTCCTTCCAAGAGAGGTTATATCCATCCTTAGGGAAACCTAGGGTTTGTTAGTGGGGTGTAGAGTAGTCGTCTATTTATTTTGCTCAAATTACTTACTTGCATTTGTTGAAAGGATTTTTTTCTTTTGCATTTATAAAAGAAAAAAGAAAAAGAACATATAGTTTCTTTATATGCACATAGATTAGGGTTTTTAGTCTAAATTGCATTGCATGTCATTGTTCTTGAAAAAATAAAAAATAAAATTGTTCTTTCATGGCTTTCATTTTTCAATTTGAAAAGAAAGAGAAGTAGGTTTTATTTTGCATTTCATGTTCTCTTTTGCTTAGTCATCTTGTTTCTACTGTTGAGTCACAACACCATTGGTTTCACCTTCGCCAACCTTTGAGTAATCAACAACTCTTTAAAATAAACATTTAATATCTAAAATCTATTAGAAACTGTTTGTTTCTAGGGATGACACACACTAGTATAGGCTAGTTTTTTGGGTTAGGGATATCCTAATTGCCCAAAAATTTAAACTCAAACAAAGTGGCCTGACTTCAGGAAATACAAATTTGCAGAGAAAGATACTAGAAAGCTTCTCTCACATAGGACTCAAGCACGAGGTCGTGCAATACTTAGAATTTGGAGATACCCCTCCTCTACTCAGTAGAGCATACACCAGAGATATTGAATGTTTGGGGAATCACCCAGTACCTCCTCCTGGCCCCATTTAGTGCCTGGAAATGCTTGAGTTTCAGAATTAACTACCCTTCCCATGTGCATCGGTTGGACCCGCAACTGTTTCTTTGGCCTTTCTTTGAGATTTTGGTAGCCTTAGAGTCTTAACATCTAGGACTCTTACACGGGTGGTAGTGGAAGGTTATTTCCAATGCTCCTATGGTAGACTTGGAAGGTAACCTTGGTTGAAAATTTAGGAGGGAGGTTGGTTGATTCCAACACTTGCACCTAGAAGAATCATCACAAGACACCAAGTAACTACTCTCTGACCTTCACTGGTCTATTCTGGGCCCTAATTATCCTAGACTCCTTTGGAAGGAATCCTTTATTTGGTTGGTCTTGATACTTAGGAATTTTTCTACTGGTGTGCTCTTTATACTGTTGGTTACCTGTTGAACTCAGTTGTTCGTTAAGTCAGAAGCTATGGCTAACACCCCTATGGACACCAACTAAGAGGCCCCCTTTCTAGGTACTCCTTGTACTCTTCCTCTCATAGGAAATGTTGGTGTTCCTTTGATGGCCACCTTGAATCTGCCTGGATCCACCCTAGGGATACCAGTGTGGTTTTTTTCCACTCCAACTGTCCTGAATGCTCTTGATGCTTCTCAAATAATCTCTTTATATCAAGGGAATCAAAACATTGCTTGCCCTTCACCTGTAGCTACCTCTCCTCCTCCTTCTACCTAATGCGGTGAAAGTTCTGATACTAGTAACCAGTAGTATAAAAGGATTAAAAGAAGGACGAATAGGAAGAACACTCAAAAGAAAGGGGGCATCCTTTCAACCTCTGCAGGTCATGTTGAACCCAACCAACCAAGCTCTGGAGGCCATGCTGGGGGAACCAATCCAACCTATGTAGGTCATGTTTGATATAAGCACTCAACCTCTGTAAGTCAAGTTGATCTTCACCACTCAAACTTTGTAGGTCATGCTGATGAAACCATTCTAACCTCTGTGAGTCATGTTGGACCCAGTCACTCAACCTCTGTACTTCACTATGAGGACACCCCTCCAACCTCTACAGGTCATGTTCGAACCCAAAACTCAATCACTACAAGTCAAGTTGATCCTCACCACTCAGCATCTAGAAGCCATGTTGGGGGCACACACTCAACCTCTGCTAGTCAAGTTGACCTAAACCACCCAGCCTCTAGAGGTCATGCTAGTGGAAAAAAAACATCCTCTGCTAGTCATGTTGGACGTAACCACCCAATATCTGGAGTTCATGCTGTGGGAAATAGTCAACCAATGCAATTCATGCTGACACCGTTGAGAAAACCACTCGTTTGAAACTTAAGTCAAAGTTTCCTTGTAGACTTTGTGAGGGTGACCACCTTACTCATCAATTCCCTGCTATCATAGAGGTACGAAGAGTTTGGTTCCAGGGACATCCCATTGTTGAACAACCTGAAGTTTCTCAACAACCTACTCAAATTTCAGTTGATCAAGTGGTCGAACTAATCTCATCTTTGGTCGATCCCACTCTCCTTCCAAAGAGTGACCTTTACAAAATGGTTGAATTGATGCAATATTCGTTCAATCCCACTCTCTCTTCAAAGATTGGTTTCCATCAAGCGATTGAGTTGATGCCAGCTTTGATCAATCCCACTCTTCCTTTGAATAGTGAATCTTCTGCTAGTCATATTTTCTTTACTTCCAGTTCAAAACTTTCTGGAAAAGGGGGCACTAACCTTTCTTTGGATGAACCCCCACCAAGCTCTTGGATTTCTTCCTTTGATTGGGATATCCTGATTCAGTTGTGCCTTCCTTTTGTTGCACCTTTCCAAATAAAGGTCAAAGTTGTAAATTACACTATTTCTTGTTGTATTGTTGATGAAGGAGTCTCAGTTAGTATTTTATTTGCACATGCTTGGAGAGGCATGGGATCTCCCAGCCTTATGTCAACTGATAATCAATTATTGGATTTCAATACAAGACTAGTACAACTTTGGGAATTCTTATTCAAAAACTTGTTACTTTGGATGGGAAGGCCGTCTTAGTTGATTTCATGGTGATAGAAGACCTCTTGGAATTCAATATGCTCCTCAAGAGTGAGTATCTTTATGCCATGCAGGCTGTGGTGTCAGCGTTCTTTCATGTGATGTACTTTAATAATAATGAAGACATTGTCACTATCAATCAATTGGATTTTCTTGATTCCTCTCCTGGACCAACTAGAGACCAGGTATTTCCTTTATTGATTCCTAGTGTTGTGATAGACACTACCTCACCACAGGTGAGCTATGTGGCCTCATATCCCTCATGTTAAGTTGCTACTGAGAAGAATCCTCTATTTTCATGTTTATCTTCTAAGGACTCGGTCTCAGTAGTTCACCAAGTGATCCATTATATGCATATGGAGCCCTCTCTCCACTTTGTTGATCCATTTAAAAGTCCATATATGTGTCCTATCTCAGATGGTTTACTTCTGTATGTTGAAGTCTTCCTAGAGTCTTTGATATAGCCTGACCTTCTTATGGATGTTGGTTCATGACTAAGTCTAACCCTAATTTTCTTAATAAGCATGATCTTTCCATTGATCAATCTTCTTGTGTTGGTCTTGTTGATTCTTTGGACTCTCCCTTCGAACAAAAAGTCATTAATCCTGATGAGTTTTATTTTTCTTCTAGATTTTTCAACTCCTATGATACTGATTTTATTCCTACAGACTCTATCTCCCCTATTGATTTTTGCTTTCCTTTTGAGTTTGATATTACTGGTTATAAACCCTCGATCCTTGGCACTATAGAATCTTCTCTAGTCATTTCTGCCTTGACTTTCCCTTCTGTAGAAGATATCCAAGTCACATGTGTTTCTGCCAAAGTGACCTGCATCGGATATTTTCTTCCGAATATGATCTTGATGTTTTTGTTTCTTGGAGACATGATTTTTAGTTGGATTCACAATTGTGTACTGACCTTGCCTTGTTATTCAAGCTATAAATGCATTTGCATGTACCCTTCTCGTGCTTATGAGCCTGATGTAGGCTTCCACATTGTTAGCTCATTATATAATCCTTCATCTCTTCTCTCATCATCACTCAGCTTTGTGTCATCTTTCCTTTGCAACTTGACACCCTTTTCCTTGAGGAGACGTTCCCCAAGTGTATTTATCCTACACATGTTCCTTGCATTATGCTTAGGTATGTTCCTTGTGCCTGGAACTAGTTTCTCCTGCCTCTAACCCTTGTCTCCTTGCATTTAGAATGATCCTTCCTGCCGCTCCTTCGAGCTCCTTAAAAAAATTAAGGAGGCTGCGTCTTAACTTTTACGGACTCATTAAAATTTACGGGAAAGATATGGAATTAGCTTTAGGCCCTGGTCCAACTCCTTAAAATTGACTGGATAGCCTACTTAACTTGTTTGTTCAGAATCGTTAAGGTAAATTGAACAATCATCCACATTGGTGGTAGGTTATTGCTTTTTCGGACCATGTGTATTATTTACGAAATAGGAATACCCTATTTTCTTCCAAATCTAGAAGAGTATCTCCAAGCATAGGTTTATTACTTTTTCGGACCTGGAGGACTAAAATTACAAAAAATTAACCTTTTCGAGCTTAGTTTTCTCTTTCTCGTGCTCTGGACCTAAACATGAAAAATATTCAGAGCGTATTTTATGTCTTTGTTATGCTCTCTAAATTCTATAACAAAGCGTCAAGCTTACTGTTGTCCGTACCATTCTTATAAATAAATGGAACTTTTCAAGTGATCTTGCTTTCCTTCACACTCGTTAAAACTAAAGCTCTTCTGCTTTCTTTTGAGGGAGCATCGGTCTAGTGATAATTTACCCCCTTTTCGTACCTTACCGACTAACTATGAAAAATGTATACCTTAGTTCGCCTGGGAGAAGAGAGTTATCCTTTGGATTGTTTTATAATTTTTCAGACATAGGAGACTAAATTTATGAAAACGTTCCCCCCTAGAGTCTTCTTTTGAGTTATCAAACTATAAAAAACTATGAAAACACCACTGCTCATCCACTAATTTGGGCTCGTAAAATCCACGAATCAGTGCTTTTTCAAGCATTCTTCTGTTTCTTCTTCGATATTGTCGAAAAATGAAGAAGGTATCGAGTTTGCTTTCTTGGACTTGTTAAACCTTTACAAGAAAGAGGGAAAGGGAAGTTCATTCACATGTTTTTTATATCATGGTAGGAAATCTTGTCTCCTTGAACAAAGCACCAGTTTTTAGTCTATAATCAGTTGGGTCTCAATTTTTGACTTTATCCTGATTTAGAGTTTTATTTTTCAATTATATGGGGAATATTTCAATGTCTCCTACATTCCAGAGTTGCATCATTGGTATCTTTGTGTCAGAAGTTTCCCAAGTCACATTTGTGTCATGCTCATTGTTCAAGGATAAACCTTTGTCGATCATTCTGCAGTTTGCTTGACCTTTTGTATCGGCCATCACCTGGTATTAGTCTGTTATATATAGTATTCTACAATTCTTGCTACAAAAGTTTGTTCCAATCCTAGATCCAATCAATATCTGACTTACCTCGTGTTGGATGATAAAGGATGACTTAATTCCTTCCTTCCAACGGATCTCTTCCTATCAACGTCAATACATATTTCTCTAGGAAGGATATTTAGAGCTTATGATATTACCTTGGGGATTGTAGTCATCAATGGAAATTTCCCTTGCTATTGGGTAGTGGGAATACCTTAATGTCTCCTACTCAATGGATTCTTCAGGTGTTCGACTTCAAGATATTCACACTTGTTAGAATGTACTAAGTACCTTGGGGATCATTTTCATTAATGGTAGTTTCCCTCGTGTTTATTAACAGTCCTCATCAATGACCGATATAAAATAGTTTCCTCCATGTCAGACTTCAACTCCTTTATTCACATGGTTGGGATTCGTACCTTTTGGGAGGTTTGGATTGAAGAACTTGGGCCAATAGTATCATCTTCATATTTTTATATTACCTGAGTTGCACAAGACCTTGTCACACTTCATATGACATTTGCTGAGACATAGATCCACCTTGTATTCTTATGGCTATGATCAATTATTGAGCATGGATACACCTTGTTCATTTGTGGCCTTAACTTCTTTATATTTGATATGGAACCTTTTTTCATATTGAGCGACCATCATAGTTACATCAGTTATACAAATTTTGGACCCGCGTGTTTCTTTATGGCGATGATTTGTATATGGGCCTATATCTCCCAGAGATCAGTTTTGTCTAACATTTGTCTCTCTTTTAGGTACCTGTGTTCGATCCTTTCGATCTTGGATTCTCTACTCTCTCCATGACTTAGTTGTTTTCTTTTTATAATGTATTTCAGCTATCGTCTTCCCCTCTAACCTCACACATTATGGGGCTAATGTTATAGCCCAAAATGACACATCTCTTCCTGTGACCACTTTCCCATGATTTTGTTGCATGACGACACTTCATGAAAGTCACTGAAAAAAACACCTATATTGGAGGAGCCATATCTCCACTTTTGTAAATATTTTTGACCTCTTCTCTAGACTGTTGGAAAGGTATCTGAGTAAGTAAAAACTTTCTAAAAGTCACCAAATCCTAAAAATGCCCAGAAGTACCCTAAAAATGATATTTTTTTACATAACCTTGAATTTTCCTTCATGGTATCCGTGGTTATACTTTTGGATTTGTGACTTTTCCTTCATGGTACCCACAGTTACTCTATGATATTTGAGGCTCCTATGTAGTTGAACCCGTGAATTCCTCTTGTATTCGCGACTCTTGTTACTGCAGCCCACAATTTCAGTTTTTTATTCGCGATTGTTGTCACTGCAACCCGCAACTTTGTCCTGTACATGTAAAAAAATGAATGTTTCTCTAATTTTGGGTAGTTTTGGTGGTTATGCAACCAACTCCTTCGGTTGTAACTACTTTAGCTTCGACCCTATCTCTTTAGAAATGTATAAATACAGGGAGAGAGGTCCATGAGAGGGGACTTGAACCTTTGCATTGTTATGTTAGAGGAATTGGCACTCTCATCCCACCTACCTTTTCCCTAGATGCGATCTCCTTGTGTTGCAGAGCTTGGAGGCTGAGTTCGTTAGAGAAGAGAAGTAGAAGAACCAGATAAGGGTTTCATGAGGTTCCTATCTTGAGGAGACTCGGAAACCTTTGTAGTTCTTCCATGATTAATAAATATTTGATTCTCTTCCCTTTCCAAATCATTGTGAAATGGATATTGAATCTATGTTTATGATCAGATGTTTATGTTAATCAGTTAGGGTTTCATATTTATTTGCTTATCATTTCTTTACATGTGGTCATATTGGTTTGAGGAAGGTAGAATTTGTTTTGCAAGTCTCTTGGAACAAGAGGAGCAAGAGGAGGATTGAAGGTCTGGTTGGATCAACCTTCATTTTAATAAGGTATGAACTTATTTGATCTCTAAATCTTGTTTATATTTACTTGCAGAACTATATTCATTTATCTTCCCTAGTATGTTGATGGCCTCTTAACCCCCAGCCATAGGAACACTTTCCTCTACAACATGGGGCCATTTGTGATTCAAGAATTTATTGGCCTACCTTCCAACATTGTCAAGCTTGCGAATTTCGAATGAAAGCTATTGGAATATCATATTAATGGAAGACACCTAAAACCCTTTGTTTCTGCATAAATAAAAGTTTTCAATCGTGTACCATATTTTCCTTGAATTTTAGTTGTGATTTTTACGTTTGTGCATATAATTTTTTTCTTAAGGGATTGTAGTCAATGACCGTTGCTCTGTAAAGCATACACAACCAAAGTTTGCAATCAACATTTTTTTCTTATTCGGGGACGTATCCAAAGACCCCTGAAGCATGTTTTCAAAAGCAAGCTCCATAGCCAAATGAAATATAAGGCACTGCTCTACCATGCATTCTTGGAATCTCACAAGGAAGAGCCATACCATAGAAGGATTTGAATGTTGTCGATTGATCTGTACCGTATTTTTTTCCCAATACTTCATAAATTTGATAAAGGTTCGAGCTCAAAAATTAGTGAAATTTCAATGTTCGACAGTCAAAATTCCAGGACAGAAAGGAAGATATAGGTTGTACATGGAATTTGAGTGTTAATAAACATCAAAAGACAAAGAATTCCCCATAAATGGTAGAGATCAAATCATACATATCATCACCTCATATCTAGACCATTATAGGTCTTGAAACATTCAACATAAATAACAAGAAGGATCCTGCATCGATGGCTCATATTCAATTGTATGTACCCATCCCCCAAAATTGATTTTCACCCTTGGACGTATCAAAATGAGTGATGAAGTTAAGCATGACCTCTTCTCATCAATGGTAAGCATAAATCCTTACATTTTTTCAGAGTTGATCAAGACCATTGAAGGTAACAAAAATTCCTCCTCCTCCAAAGGATAAGATTAAATTCTGCACTCCTTGAAAGAGAATATCTCAACCATCAGCAAGTCAAAGACACACAAGAAAATCTTGGAAAGGAGTCCCACTATCGGCAGTTTAGATTGGGTCCCATATTTGTTAAGTGGCCTAGACTGTCCAAAGCATGGAAGTATACTGAGAAATCAAATAGAGAACTTTTGGTGTCAAAAAGTCAAATTTAAGTCACAAATCATTTTGAAAGAAAGCCTCAAGGGTCTATGGAAAAGGTTGAAATTTAATATATAAGGGGAAATGTAGATGGTATGTAGACATGCTCATATTGTGCTACTTTACAAAATGGATATGTGCCATCGATAGGGTTGCAACACAAGAGGTAAAGAAACAAAGGAAAGCGTTCTCGCGGGTGATTGGGATTGAAGCATGATAGAAAATTGGCAATAGAACTAGACTATTTTCATAAACAATAGTTCTCCTATTGTCTCATAATAGTATATTTAGCTCAGAAAATTGGAGGATGATTGTTTGTGTGAAGTCGCAACCACCCTAAATTACTGAGAGACGCAATCTCTAGAAAATATATTTTTCAGTGTTCATAATGAACACACCATCTATTCATCCCATCCATAATCCTCTCTGTTTAGCATGATCCATTGTCTATACGTGTTATACCCCAACCTCATCATGCACTCACAATACTCAAAAACCATTGCTCAACCATCAGATCCTAGTTCATCATTGCATGAATAATCCACGACATGTAAGCACCAAGATCAATGTTATCCACTACTATACATAACTATGTGTTGGTTTCGATTACCCTCAACTCCCCACCTTATCCATTTTGAAGACCATTATCTCATTTCTTATTTTTTCTAGTAGTCATGGAAATACTCCCACCTATCCAAAGGGTTTTACCCTTGTTAATCTATAAGAGGCGGTTTCTCTATAGAGTTTCTTTCAACTATTTTTGTGGAAAGAGACTCGTCGATTGATATGATCCACTAACCGCTATCGGTGAATTTTGTGAGGAAATGCAATTTTTATCTTATAGATGCAACCTGTAAAATATCTGCCACATATCACTCTCTAATCCTTCATCCTCCATTTGTTACCTTTTATGGAGGCCTAAGAGAGTACTCAGTTGTAATCTTGGACAAATACGTTGAGATCTCGATAGCTCCTACTGGAGCCACTTCTTATTGCACCATGATGAAATAGTATTTATCCCTTCTTGAAATGGTCTTCAAGTGATATAGCATACGATAATCGACAACGGTTTCATAATAGAAAAAATCATTTGTCGATGTTGTTCAGTACTAGACAAGGTACGCCATTGTTGTTTAGTACCATAATTAGTTTGTCGTTCAAAACATTCATATAGTGAAAGGCATGTGAGGATTTCAATTTGGAAGATGATGAAATACTAGGGTGAGGCACTCTAAAAAATAAGTTACAACATCTACTGAAGAATATGCATATTCCATGAATGTGATAAGGTCGTGTGTCCATCCGAAGAGAGCATAGTTAGCATCAAATATCTTATAAAAACTCATCTTGAAGAGGAACAAATGAGGTTCAATCATTTTTCATGAGTTACAAGGCTGAAAATAGTCGCCTAGATCTATCACATTAGTGGGATCTCTCTCTCTTTCTATTTCTCATTCTTCATAGTCTTGTACCATTGAAAGTCTATTGTTGATCTAAAAAAACAAGTGGACCTAGGAAGAGATGAATTAATACTCTCCAATATATTTTTTTGTACAAAATAAATAGAAATGTTGTATTTAGAGGATACCCAAGACTGAGGAAATCTTTCTGCTGGGGTTTTTGGATGTAAAATGTTTTTGTTTTGAATTAATGAGATATTATGCTTTGGAAATACAAAGGACCAAGGCAAGCACACCACTGAGGTTTTTGGCTAAAAAATGTATTCATTCGTTAATGTATAAGATGGATATTGTTTAAGAAACCAGGATCGAGGAAATACTGCGACTAGTTGTGTAATTTCAAGTCCTTTGAGACAAGTATGTCAATTCTTCATCTAATGTCCTAGAATTACATAGATTTTAAATTTACCCGCTTGTGTAATTTTCCAATAGTAGAT
>LPNX010317127.1:543122-609066 GCA_001517045.1 Pseudotsuga menziesii | reverse complement strand
CTTGCACATGGTGGGACTCATGGACTAGGCAAATAAGACAAAATAAATGAAATAATGTCTAAGTGGGTAAATACTATGGGTTGATTATTCTAACAAAAATACATACCAATGGGAATTTAAAAAATAGTTTGTTAATTTTGTTGGTATTTAATTATTATTGAGAGGGGGGGTGAATCAGTAATTGCACATACATGAGCAATTTTACTTATGCAAAATTTCACAGTATTAAACTTTTTAGCATTCACAACAATAATCACAATGAAACAAAAAATTCATTAGAACAAATGTATATCTACAAAGATGAGAGTAATTACATCAGTAGGAGATAATATTCTACAAATATGAGTACCCACTCATTCCAGGTGTCATCCTGATGTCAAGTACAATTTAGGACCTGCAACAAATTCTATATGCATGGGAACCAACTTACACTATTTAGGATACGGTCTGAACAAATATTAGTATGTTTGTGCAAACTGTGGCTTGGGGATTCAAGTTTCGACCTGTGGAAGAATTTTGATCCCTAGTTGTGGAAGTGATAACTCATGGTTGTTCTCCAGCACCCACTCGAAGGACGATATGACCCCTTGAGTTTTATTTGTATCCACAAAAAGGATGTTGTTGCACCCTAATAGTAATTAACAACACTCACTGAAAGGAGGTTGTAACCCCTCCTCCTTGCCCCGTCCTTCCTCCCATATATGAAATGTGATTGTATAGAAATATGGAAAGTAGAGAAATACATTTCCTTCAAAATATGCAACTGCTGAAATATTATGGTTTGTGTCTATGTATCTGCATCATATATCTTCCCAAAATATCACAAAATAATTCTGATCTGTGTTCAACTTTTCAAATTATTCAACTTCCACAATGCTTGATAGTTGGCCAAAATATGATGTATGAAAAACAAATTCGATGTGCATCTTTTGAACTGGTCTACGTTATGTGTCTATAAAAGACTTTCAACTCACTTATACTTTCTTTTCTATGATCTGCGCCTTACTAAGTAGAACCTTTCGCACACTTAGACTCTAGGTATCCTTTAATTCAGTGCTACTCGTCTCACACTGTGGCTCCACTAAAAAAATATATTCATCTGCAATCAACGAGCCATTGATACCTTGAAACTTCAGAAGATTGTCAAGCAGATATTTCAAATCTTCATTTCCATGAGATTACTTCACCTCATCCATCTCTTACTTATTTATAATCATATGAACTCAAGAGATGTGTCCACTTGGTGAAGTGACTTAACTTCACATAACATCCCATCAGATTGTGTCTTATGAAAGTTAGGACCTACATTGGCGTGCTACTTTTCACAAATCATTCAATTGTATTTTATGACTCATAAGTGTCAATGCCTTATTGGGATATTTTCACACAACAGTTTATTGCTTGGGTTGGTTTACAAAACTTTGCACCTCTTACAAACTTTCTTATGGGAACATTACACAATATTTCTTTACTCACAAGAAATATTTGCGTATCTGTGTGTTTATAATGTTCTTCTATGTGCATTTGCAATCAATGTCACAGTGGTATAATTTCTCTTATGTGACCCTTTCATTCTTTCATATGTATTTATTCAAGTTGGATGTGAGAGAGGTCTATTAGCAATTTCACTTGATTCTTTTAACTTTTGGTGCTTTTGATTTGATTTCTTTGACCCCTTGGATCCTTTGTCATATTTGATTCTTTGAATATTTAACCTTTGAAAACTTTGATTCTTTGACATCTTTGATCCTTTGAAATCAATGACAACATATATTCAACAATATTCCCCTTTGTCATTTATGTCAACACTACTTTAAATGAAATTCCTTGAGTGAAGTATTCATATCTAAACTCCCCCTGAAGTTGTGTAGTTGATACTTTTTTTCTATGATCGTGTTTGCACTTTCACACTTTTGTATTGCCTTCTCTTCATGTCGGTGCTCCCCCTATCATTGGGATATTCTTTTCCTTTCTCATCTTCTTTAATATTCTCTCCCCCTTTGACATCAATGGAAAAGTGATCTTCCGCATTGTTGGCTCACCCTAGATTTGTTCTCACTGCCAGGTCATAGACACTTCCTATTTCTACACCAGAGTTGTCTTTATTTTGCCTCAAATTGTGAGGAAGAAATTATGCTTAGTTTTTTCTTAGATACTCAAATGTTTCTCTAGGAATAGGGTTTGTAAATATGTCTTCAATTTGTTCTTTTCTGTCTACATATTCCAATTTGATTGCATTTTCAACCACTTGCTCCCTTACAAAATGATATTTAATTAGTATATGTTTTGTATTAGAATGCATTATTTGATTCTTTGAGATATTGATGGTGCACGTATTGTCACATAAAAATAAAATAGGATGGCCATAATTTACTTGACACAAAAAAATTGAACCCAAAATGCGATGAGCAAATCCAAATAAATATGACAAAATTGTCCATGTTGTCGGATTTCACCTTTAAAGTTATGAATTTTGATCAAATATTTTTAATTGATACATGGCATTGTCGAATATCTGACCATCGTCGATTATCCAACGAATCCCACCGGTTATACGAAGGAATCCGTCGAATATCTGACATATCCATAATAACGGTAACTATGGTAATATCGTCGGATATCCGATGAATTTTAAATTTTAAAAACTATAAATTTTGGTAACATTCCGACATGTTTGCTATATAAGCGACGATATGCGAAAATTATATTCTTTGCACATACTGTTTTCTATAAAATAATACACAAATATTTCAATTGTTTTTGTGATTAAAAATAGTGAAGTGTTGAGCTTGATTTTTTAAGATCGATAATCTTCATTCAAGCTCTTTATGAGAAAATGTCAAATAGCAATATTCATGATCCAGATGAACAAAATCGACAATTGCTTGCTAGATTGTGGGAGGGGCTGAAAATAAAGGGTGATGGGAAATTTTATTGTCCATGTAGTCAATGCATGGGATTTAAAAGGAGAAGAATAAATATCACAACAGGTAGAAAACATTGTAGGAACATGGACACACTAAGGGGGGACATGGATATTGTCCATTTGTAAGTTTTGCATTATATATGTTTTTATATTGATTGCTTTTGTAAATGTATTTATTATTTTAATATTTCTTATATTAACTAATATCTATTAATGGTATCATGCAATTATAAAGGAAAGAAATCCTACGGCATATCGTCCGAAGGACATGTTTTGAGAACAAGTACCAGAGGAACATGGAGCTATGAATAATGGGGAACAAGTTAATGATCATATTGAAGAAGATGATCATACTGATAACATAGTTGAAGATGATGGTACTGAACCAAGTGATAGGATTTGGAAACAAATGTGGGAGAAAAAACTCTAGCCAAAGGTATATACCTTTCTTTGGTTTATAGCTTGGAGGAAAACTCTAACATGGGATCGATTGTACAAGAGAGGTTTTGAAGGACCTTCCAAATGCGTTCTTTGTATGAACCATTCAGAGGATATATAGCACCTTTTAAATCATTTCCACTTTAGTGCCTCCCTTTGGGATCATGGTACTCTTATTTTTAGAAATAAGGACTAATACTATGAAAACATTACCAATACTATAGCAATTTGGAAATCCCAATCTTTTAACAATAATATATAGTGAATTGCATGTTGAAATTATGGTAGGTTTTGCGATCATATGGAAATAGATAAAATTGTGATATGGTTGTCATTTATGGAAACCCATAGTTCCAAGCATATGTTCCAGATAAGCAGAGGACTCAGAAGAATCCATGGCTTGTGTAGAGATCTGACAGTCATGTGTGAACCCGCAAAGAAATCAACAGTTAGGAGTAAATTCACAAAGTTTGAGAGACAATATGATGAACAGATCCAACGGTCAGGAGTGAACCCGCAAATAAATCAATGGTTCAGAAGAAAAGAAGAAGGTGGAAAGCGGAAGGAGAAATGCAGAAGATGAGAAATCAAAGTATAAAATAATATGGGTTTCCTGCAACCCGGTGTCCACCAGCGAAATGCAGAAGGCAGAAAGCAGAAAATGGAATGAGGAAGATGAGATATCAAAGTGTAACATAATATGGGTTTCTGCAACTCCGTGTTCGCTGGTGGAATGCGGAAGGTGGAAAGTGGAAGGAGGAAAGCGGAAAGAAGAATGGGGAAGAGAACAAATCAAAGTATAAAATAATATGGGTTTCCACAACCCGGTGTCTGCCAGTAGAATGCGAAAGTCAAAAAGCGGAAGGAAGAAGGAGTTCTGTGGAATATGGGTTTTTGTAACCCAGAGTCTACCCTGTGGAATGTGGAAGGTGAAAAGAATAAATTGTGGAAGTTGTTTAAACAAATTTGGAAAACCCAGGATCTGCAATCTGCATTTGATCTAAGGTCAACAATCGAGAAATGGTGCACAAGAAATCGATGGCGTGGAAGGAGTTTGCGGAAAAGGATGTGTGGAAGCAGGTGTTTGTTAAGTATTATTTCATATCAACGATTAGAAGAGAGGCCCCCACGAAATCAACGTTGCAGAAGAAGTCCTGTGGAAAGAATCGTGTGAAACTAGAACTGTGGGAACTCTGGTTTGCTGAAAAATAAAAATTGTGAAAGGAGTCAGAGTTGCAGAAAAATACAATCACGGAAGAAGCCAAAATTGTGAATATGTATTGCAGAAACTCATGATTACACATCGATTGGAATCCTTGTCTATCATAAGGCATCGAACAGTTTTGATCAATTATGAAAATCAATAGTCAGGCATAGGAACAAGTGAAGGGTTTAGAGAGAGGACACATGTGAAGAAGTAAGGTGTGCTCTCTCTACAGGAAGATATATGGTGCATGGACCATCATAGAAGTGGGGATTGAAAAATGAAAGAGGACTATGAGTTATTTCAAGAATATCCAGAACAGAGACAATGAGGGGAACCAAGGTGCATAAGAAAATCCAGAAGTAGATCAGAACAGAGTTGGTATGCACTATTATATCTGTTTTTCTCCATATTGTAATGAACATGTTTGAATCTAAGGAACATGGGTGGTAGGGTGGTGCTAGGAAACAAACATGCTGTCTTCTCTGTACAAGTTGGAGCCTATACAAGTAGAAGCTAGTGCTTCCACTCAGTAGTAGTTGGAGAATGTTTTTTAGTGGGTGCTAGAAAAACATGGGGGTTGGTGCTCTCCACAAGAAGGAATTTGTAAACAGAGGTTTCAGCCTCATTTGAGTAGGTGCTCAAATAAATATGAATATTTGTATGTCTTTATCAAGTGTGTGTGATTGATGATCAACATTCCTTCTATTATACTTTCCGCATTATCATAACTGTAAATCTATAATCAGTAATAATGTTCTAAATATTGAAAATGTTTTAAGCTTTAGAAATAACTAATTCACACCCCCCCCCTCTTAGTTATTTGAATAATTTCACCAATTGGTATCAAAGCAGGTTCCTTTTATTTAAAGGTGGATATGTAAGCTTAAACATGATAATTTATGAAGGGACTTCATCCCATAAGGTTCCTATGTTTGATGGAACACGATTTTCCTTTTGAAGGGTTAGAATGAGAACTTATATAATGTCCTTAGGTGCTGATGTTTGGGATGTAGTAGACACTGGCTATGTAAATCTAGTTGTGCTAGCCTCCAGAGATGATAAGTTGGAATTTAGTTTCAATGCAAAGGAAATGAATGCTATCCTGAGTGGTCTTGCAGAGGCTGAGCTTCTTAAGGTGATGCATCTTGAATCTACGAAAGAGATGTGGGATAAAATTGTAAGTAGTCATGAAGGAAATGAGAAAGTAAAGGATGCCAAACTACATACATATAGACTAAAATTTTAATAGGTAAAGATGAATGAGGATGAGACTATTAGTAAATATTTCTTAAGAATAGCAGAGACTGTGAATGCTATGAAGGGTCTTGGTGAAAAGATTGATGAAGCATCCTTAGTTCAGAATATTTTGACATCTTTTCCTGAAAGATTTAATCCCAAAGTTTCTGCAATAGAAGAATTAAGTGATCTTAAAACTATGCATATTGACCAAATCCTAGGTACTTTAATGACCTATGGAATGAGGATTGGTAAAGATAAATCTACCACTAGAGAAGCATCCTTTAAAGCAGTTAAGAACACTGACTCTGAAATGGATTTGATTGAGGAAAACTTTGTAAGGAGATTGAAGAAAGGATTCAGTAAATATAAAGGCAAGATGCCCTTTAAATGCTTTAACTATTTTAAAATAGGCCATTTTGCATCTAAATGTCCCCACAAGAAAAAGAGGTAGACTTTTGACGATGAAGAAAAATATACATTCAATAAATACAATAAAGAGGCTAAATATAAAAGGAAAAGATTATGTGCAAACGAAGTTGATTCTTCAGAAGAGGCAAATAGTGATTCATCTTATGAAGATGAAGTAAATAACTTTATGCTTATGGCCATAGAATATTTTGGAAATGAATATACAGGAACTGACCTAAATGATGAAGAATCTATGGTTCATATGGAAGGTGAACTAATCAGTGCTCTGGAGAAGATTGATAGACTCGGACTAAAGAAGAGGAAACAAAAAAAATTATTAATGCAGTATGAAAAGAATGGTAAAGAACCAAGTGAAGATATTTCCCTATTAAAATTGGAATTAGAAGAGGCAAAGAAAATAGAAGATATTCTAAAACAACAATTAACAGAAGAAAAAAGGAGATGTGAAGCTTTGGCAGAAGAAGTAGTGACAACGAGGAAAGAATTGGAGAAATTTCAATTGTTGTATCACCAAAATATGTCAAGTGTTAAAGCTTAAGAAGAACTAAACAACATTCTGAGTAAGAAAAGGTCCCCATGGTTAAAAATAGGTCTTGGCTATGAATAAGGGTCAAGCAACAAACAGTTAGAATGCGAACATACTGTGGAAACAAAAGGAAATGAAACAAATACCAAAATCAGAAACTCGGATCAAAATTATCAACCAAGGATTGCTTAGAAACAAAGTCAACAAAAAGGAAGACAACCAAGATTAGGTACCAATTTTTTTTCCATGGTTACTGTTATTGCTGTTCTAATTTTGGCCACAAAGATGCAAACTGTCCATTTAATTTTAGGAATATGCAAGCAAAGAACAGTCAATTGATGCAACATAGAACAAGATAGTCAACAAGTAAACATGAACTGTATATAGCTCAGTTCACAACTAAAGGAATAACCCATCATAGATATAACAACTCTTTTGATCTACTGTACAATGAGCCAAAATGTTATGTTTGTCATAATTTTGGACACAAGGCTTCAAACTCTCATCTGAAGCATTACAAAATAGACCCAAGAGTGAATTACTCTGTTGAAAGTGATAAAGTTTGGAAGAAGAAAGAAAATAAAAAATGTGGCTTAGTGCTTTCTGTTCAAAGGAAAAAAGGCCTCTGGTGTATTGACAGTGGATTCTCTAAACACATGACTGGTGATAAAAGTAAGTTTATGTCTCTAAGTGAAAATAAATCAGGTAATGTAACTTTTGGAAATGATGCTCCAGGGAAAGTCAAAGGAAAAGGAATGGTGAAGTTGAGCAATGGAAAAGGGAAATCCCAAGATGTGTTGTTTGTCAATGGATTAAAACATAATATTCTTAGTGTCATCCAGGTTTGTGACAAAGGATGTGAAGTTGTTTTCACCTCTAAAGATTGCAAGATAAAATCTATACCCTCAAGACACTTGGTTGCAAAAGGAATAAGAACATAAAACAATGTCTATGTCTTGAAAGAAGGAAAAGAAGAATTTCATCAAAGCAAGTATGATGAAAGTTGGCTTTGGCATAGGAGACTTGGACATTTAAACTTTGATCATATAATCAAGCTTGTGAACAATGGGGCAGTAAAATATCTTCCAAAAATATCAAATCCATATGAGTCTATTTGTAAACCTTGTCAAATGGAAAATTTGACTCTCACACAGTTTAAATCCAAGAACTTCACATCAATAGACAAACCACTTCAGTTAGTACATATGGATTTGTGTGGACCATCAAGAAAGGAAGGAACAAGAAGAAAAATATATTTTATGTTTGTCATTGATGATTATTCTAGACTCACATGGGTTTATTTTCTGAAACAAAAATCTGAAGCATTTGAAAAGTTCAAAATTTTCAAGTCTCTGACTGAGAATCAAATAGGAAAGAGACTCAAGGCAATAAGATATGATAGAGGAGGAGAGTTGAGTTCAAGATACTTCAACGAATTCTGCGAAAAACATCGAATTACAAGAGAGTGCACTATTCTAGGGACTCCACAGCAGAATGGAGTAGTTGAGAGACAAAATAGGTCAGTACAATAGATGGAAATATCAATGATTAATGAAAGAAATATTTCTCATACTTACTGGGTAGAGGCAATTCACACAACTGTCCATATTCTTAACAAAGCTCACTCAAGTTGAGACAATGATAAGACTCTTTATGAAATATGGTTTGGAAGACCTGCTTCTATCAAACACTTTAAAGTATTTGGAAGTAAATGTTATGTTAAAAATAATGATGAACATATTGGCAAATACGATGACAGGGATGTTGAAGGTATCTTCTTAGGATATGCTGTAAACAGTAAAGGATACACTTGTTATAATATGAGGCTGCATAAATTGTTTGATTGTATTGACATTAAAATCGATGAAGGAATCCCTGTAAAATATATTCAAATAAGCACTGTTGAACCAAATATAATAGATACAGTTGAAGATAAGGAAGAACAGGTCCAAGAATCAGGAAAAAAAAAATTCAGAGTTAGATGATGAAAGTGCAAACACTCAGGCAGATTCAAGACAATAGACAAAAACAAAACCACCTTCCAGAATCATTAAGAAGAATCATCCCGAAAATCAGATAATTGGTGACAAGGATAAAGGAGCTCACACAAGAAGGAAGTTGATTAAAGCTTCAGAACAATCTCAGATTTCTTTCCTATCTATGATGGAACCTAATAATTTTGAAGAAGCTAGTGAGGATGAAGATTGGATTAAAGCTGTGAATGAAGAGCTTGATCAGATTGAGAAGAATAATACTTGGGAGTTGGTTTCTAGACCTGTAGATAAAAATTGAATATGCACCAAGTGGTTGTTTAAAAACAAGATGAATGAACATGGACAAATTGTGAGGAATAAATCCCGATTGGTCTATAAGGGATATGCACAAGTTGAGGGACGAGATTTTGATGAAAATTTTGTACCAATGGAAAGATTAAAAGTTATCAGAATGTTTCTTTCCTTTGCCAGTCATAATAAATTCAAAGTGTATCAGATGAATGTTAAGTCATCTTTTCTCAATGGAGATATAGAAGAAGAAGTCTATATAGAGCAACCTGAAGTGTTCCAACTGACAGAAAATCCTGACAATGTCTACAAACTGAAGAAGGCTCTATATGGATTGAAACAAACACCAAGAGCCTGGCATTATAAACTGGATAAATATCTACATGACAAAGGTTTCAATAAAGGTACTATTGACAATAACCTGTATATCAAATCTAAAGGTGAGAATTTATTAGTTGTTTTGGTGTATGTGGATGACACTATTTTTTGGATGCACTAGTGATAATTTTTTTAGTGGTTTTCTAATTCCATGCAATTTGAGTTTGATATGGCAATGATAGGATAATTTTCATTCTTTCTTGGTCTTCGCATTATCCAGAGTTCTGAAGGTTTATTTCTCTCCGAAGAGAAGTATTTGAAGGAGATGTTGAAGAGATTTCAGATGGAACATTCGCCATTTGTTAGTACACCTATGGTTGTTGGTTGTAAACTTAGCAAGGATGATCCCTCACCTGATGTTGACCAAAGAACATATCAGTCAATGATAGGAAGTCTCTTATACATCACATCATCTCATCTCGATATAATGCAATATGGTGGAATGGTAGGAATATTTTAGTTTTCTCCTAAGCAAAGTCATTTGGTGGTTGTTAAGAGGATATTTAAATATTTGAAGGGAACAATGACTTATGGTCTCTGGTATCCTAGAAATCAGAATCTTCAGCTAACTGTATATTTAGATGTTGATTGGGAAAATTGTTTGGATGAAAGAAAGAGCACGAGTGGAAGTGAATTCTTCTTGGGTGATTCTTTAGTTGCACATGCTGAGTAAGAAGCAGGGATCGATATATTTATCCACAACAATGTATACATTGTTGTTTCCAGCTGATGAACACAAATACTCTGGATGATCCAGGCACTGGAAAGCTTGGAGGTAAAATATGTTGATCTCATTCCTTTCCATTGTGACAATACTAGCACCATTAGTATGTCCAAAAATACAGTCCTTCATTCCAATACGAAGCACATACCTATTAAGTATCACTTCTTAAGAGAGCAGGTCACAAACATAGTGGTTCAATTGAATTTTATTCCTTATACAGAATAGATCGCTGATATCTTCACTAAACCCTTACCAAAGACACAGTTTGAGTATCTATGCCAGAAGTTGGGTATCATATCTTATTCCAAATAACTTGTCCACTTTGATAGGGGTAGCTGTGGTATAGAGTCTTCTTTGACATTAATGTCAAAGGGAGAGACGTTGCTTGTGCTACAGATGATAAACAACTGGTGATTACGAGTACAACATGCATCTAGAATTTGAAGGTTGTCGTCAATGCCAAAGGGGGAGATTATTGAAATTATGGTAGGTTTTGCGATCATATGGAAACATGTCATATTGTGATATGGTTTTCATTAATGGCAACACATAGTTCCAAGCATATGTTCTAGATAAGTAGAGGACTCAGAAGAATCCATGGCTTGTGCAGAGATCTGACGGTCAGGTGTGAACCCGCAAAGAAATCAATAGTAAGGAGTAAATTCGCAAAGTTTGAAAGAAAATCTGATGAACAGATTCGATGGTCAGGAGTGAACCCGCAAATAAATCAACGGTTCAAAAGAAAAGCAGAAGGCGGAATGCGGAAGATGAGAAATCAAAGTATAAAATAATATGGGTTTCCGCAACCCAATGTCCACCAGTGGAATGCGAAGACGAGAAATCAAAGTATAAAATAATATGGGTTTCCACAACCCAATGTCTGCCAGAGGAATGTGAAAGGAGGAAGGCGTTTTGTGAAATATGGGTTTTCGCAACCCAGAGTCTACCCCAGGGAATGCGGAAGGAAGAAGGCGGAAAGCGGAAATTATGGAAGTTGTTTAAAAAAATTTGGAAAAATCGGGATCCACAATCCGCATCTAATCTAAGATCGATGATCGGGAAATAGTGCACACGAAATCGACGACACAGAAGGAGTTTGCGGAAAAGGATGTGTGGAATCAAGTGTTTGTTAAGTACTATTTCAAATCAACAATCAGAAGAGAGGCTGCATGAAATCGATGGTGTGGAAGAAGTTCTACGGAACCAGAACTGCAGAAACTCTAATTTGCCAAAAAAGGAAAATTGCAAAAGGAGTCAGAGTTGCAGAAAAAGACAATAGTAGAAGAATCCAAAATTGTGAAGATGTGTTGCAGAAACTCATGATTACACATTGATTGGACTCCTTGTCTGTCATAAGGCATTGAACGGTTTTGATCTGTTATGAAAATCAACAGCCAGGCATACGAATAGGTAAAGGGATTAAAGATTGATAAGTATAAGAGGATGCATGTGAAGAAGTAAGGTGTGAGCTCTCTACATGCAGAGAGTTGGTGCATGGATCGTCATAGAAGTGGGGATTGTGAAATGAAAGACTATGAGTTATTTCAAGAATATCCAAAACAGAGACAATGAGGGGAACCAAGGTGCATAAGAAAATCCAAAAGTAGATCAGAACAGAGTTGGTATGCACTGTTATATCTGCTTTTTTTCCATAATGTAATGAACATGTTTGAATCTAAGGAACAAGGGTGGTAGGGTGGTACTAGGAAAAAACATGTTGTCTTCTCTATACAAGTTGGAGCCTATATAAGTGGAAGTTAGTGCTTCCACTCAGTAGTAGGTGGAGAATGTTATTTTAGTGGGTGCTAGAAAAACATGATGGTTGGTTCTCTCCACAAGAAGGAATTTGTAAATAGGGGTTGTAGCCTCGTTTGAGTAGGTGCTCAAATAAAGATGAATATTTGTCTGTCTCTATCATGTGTGTGTGTGATTGATGATCATCATTCCTTCTATTATACTTGCTTCATTATCATAACTGTAAATCTATAATCAGTAATAATGTTCTGAATATTGAAAATGGTTTAAGCTTTAGAAATAACTAATCCACCCCCCCCCGCTCTCAGTTATTTGAATAATTTCATCATTGCATTTGGCAGTTCTTCCCAAGTTTTTTGATGTGGGAGACATGGAAAGAACATAATCATAGAGTATTCAAAGATACCTCTCAAAATCTCAATCGGATATGTTTCATAATATAGTCAAATATCAGGGAGACTATTCTTATCAAGACTTAGAGTGATGAGGAATTGGAGGGAGAGCTTCAGACAAATGCATTCAGTAGGCCTGGGGACTCTCTCCTCCTACCAAGACTCCTCCTCGACTTAGCCCCTCTCTCGGAGAAATTAGTCCCCGACATGGATAATTTTAGGGCTGAAGTTTAGCCCAAGGGATATTTTTCCATGTTTTTCTCCAAAAAAAGATTCGTCGTTTTCATTTCTTGAAGCCCTGTTTCACCCAATTTTGATGGGGTAAAAATTTTTCACCCTAAAAATTGCCAAATTATTATACAAACGATATAAAATCCTTGAAAACTAGAATATTTTTTTTTAAATATTGCCAAACATTTTATAGTTGGTGTTTTAAGAATTGGTAAGATTCACCAACATTTTTACACTTTTAAATAAGTATGGTTCCTTGAAATCATCCCTGGTCCCCAATCTTTGTCTCCCCGGTCTTAACTTTGTCAAACTCAACTTAGATGAGGATAGCAAAGGTAATCTAGGCCCTATTGTCTATGGTGGTGTCTTTCGTGATAGCTTAGAGATCATTCTCATTTTTTTTGCAGGATCCTTGGGGATGGACATCAATAATGCAATTGAGTTGTATGCAATGGCTTAAGGTATACATGTAGAAAACCAAGAAGGCTACTCCAATCTTATTGTTAAGGGTGATTCCCAACTAATGATCCATATTCTCACTAGAATTCTCAATCGCTCCACCATTAATAAAGTCTCTTCGGGCTGGTGATTGGATATGAGTAAGGAATGGCTCATCTCCATCTTACCTCTCTTTGTGGAAATTATCCCTTTATCATTCCAAAGGTAACCAACGATGGCTTCATTTTTTGGACGACTTGGTGAGATGTTGTGACATACAGTTCTGGGGAAATCAAGATTCTTTGGTTTGTTTATTAATCCAGACTTTGAGGCTTCTCTCTAGGGCATTCATGGTTAGAGTGAAGAGGAATGAGCACATACACCATGCTAGTGTCAGTCACTCCCACATGCCACAAGTAATGGAAGAATAAGAAAATATAAAGCCATTTTTTTGGCATGGTTCACCTAGATACTCATCATTGTCTTAGTGCGATGGAGGGTCATCTACAAAGAAATCTTATCCATCTTAATCCTAAAGAACTCATAGTTGATATGGGACGACTGTTGGAGGATCTTGGCTCCACCCATTCGTGGAAACTCATTATATTTAGACCCTCAATCTGCTCTGGTATACAAAGGCTTCACTAGGTTAAGCCATCATGGATATTGGGGTATTAGAATAGAAAATATAATTGATTTGGAGGCTTGGAATTGTCATCTAGCAAAAGATCAGATGAATTTTGATGCCAAACTCAATGCTCTAGCTCACGAGCTCACTGGAAAAAATTTCAGCAAGCCCTCCACCATGATGCTTCATTTTGGTATCATCTTCCTCTGACAACCAAATACCCATTCTCAAGGTGAACCATTGAACATGAAAGTGGAACAAGGATAATTTTAGGGGCAAATTTTAGCCCATTGAGCTATTTTTCCATGTTTTTCTCCCAAAAAAGATTCACCATTTTGCATTTTTTTAAGCTTTCACCCAATTTTGATGGAGTAAAATTTTTTCACCCTAAAAATCGCAAATTTATTATATAAACAATATAACATCCTTGGAAATTAAAATATTTTTTGAAAAATATCGCCAATCATTTTATAGTTGGCATTTAAAGAATTGGTAATATTCGCCAACATTTATACACTTTTAAATAAGTATGGTTCCTTAAAATCATACATGAAGTGGAATTTGAGTCAGTTGTTAGAATTATGACTCTGCCAATCGATATCTCTGATGATGAATAGCCCCATTGTGGCCTCTCCTCGATATTAGGTCTCCTACTCTCTTTTTGGCCTACTTGTTATTTTGTCTTGCTCAGTTGGCTTTGTCTCAGGTTTTACATAGCTATTTCATGTTAATTTTACCTTCTCATAAACCCCCTATGGGGGTAAACACTATAGATTACAGTTTTTAGAATCCTCGTCTAGGTTTAGTTTTTAGGTTTTTGCATGCAACTCTCTGGAAAACAGTTTCCTTAATCCCTTTGTGGTTAACTATCTTAGTGACATATGTACTTATTTTTATTTTTGTTTATAATATAGATTCAAATATTACAAAATAATAACAATAATAAACATACCATTTAGTAAAAGCATTAACAAAATATAAAAATATACAAGTTATTTATAAAAAAAATGTACAATTTGAAAAAAATCAAACTTTTGAAAAGAATTGAGTTGGGGGAGGGGAGATGGGAAATTCCAAGAATTTTGTGCCACTCCCTACCCCCCATATCCCTTGCTCCCTCCATGCCCCTTCCCCCTATCCCTCTTTTCTTCCCTTCCCCCTCTCGTGGCCATCTATATGAGTCACTATAGGAAACAACTTGTAGTGGCGATAAGGTTTACCACTGTTATCAGTCAACACCTATAGTGGTGCTTGTAGGTGGCCGCAAGTGAGGGTATGGAGGATGGATGGGAAAGGGAGAGAGAAGTTGAGTGAAGGGGGAAGTGATTCTCAAAATGACAACCCCTCTCCTTTTTTAAAAATTTTTGGATTTCTTTTTAAATTTGTTTTTTTTTTCTATTTTTTAATTTGTTTTTTAATAATTTGTTTTTTTTTCATTTTTTTATTGTGTATTTTTTGTTTTTGTTATTTTTAAGTAATTTATATGTTTTTGACACATACGTTCAAATTTGTTTCTTTCATAATTTTGTTTATTATTATTATTATTATTCTTTTACTAAATTGCGTGTTTTTATTTTTTAAATTGAGGGATGCCTATTTCAAGAATAAGCCCTTCTAAAAACTTTTTTTTTTAGCAAGTTCTCAAATGTTAATCTAAAATAAAGAGGGTGTTTCTTTTGATTTAGGCCCTTAATTTTAAGGCGTTTGTTTGAAATGGTATTGATTGTCAAGCCCATTATTACAAACAAGTTGTAATTTTAACCCCCTAAAAAAGGGAGGTGATACATGAAGAACCACTTTTCAGTTTGTGGGTTGATTTTAAGGCTTTGCTTACAACTTCACAAGGAATTAAGGCCATGGTGGATTTTTTTTCTAATTTTAACCGCGAAAAAAATATGTGCTACTAGTAGCACCACTTTTAATTTAGGGGTAAAAACAACTACTAAATGTGACCTCTAAAATAACAAGAACTATGAAGGATTGTCATCAAGTTGGCAACTATGTTCATTTGGAACATAGATTAAAGAAAGTGTTTTGCGGGTTGAAGCAAGCTCCTACGTGTGATACATCAAAATTGACAAGTATTTTGAATTTTAGGGGTCCATAAGATGCCCACTTGACCCCAATCTCTACGTTAAAATAAAGAATGATTATGTGGTGATTCTAGTGATATATGTTGATGACATCATAATTACAAGTAGCAAGGCAGGGGCAATTGTAAAGATAAAATCAAATATATGTTTAGCTTTTGACCTTATAGATTAGATATTTGTTTAGGTATAATTTATATGTATATATGTATATATGTATATGTACACACACGCACACACACACACATGCACGTGCACACACACACATCGCATTTTTGTTTCACAAAAAATACCAAAGTTTTGTTAGAAATGCTCACGATCGCAAATTGTGTAATCTCATCTACACTTATGGATAAAGCATTGAAAATCTCATCCAAGATTGATTAAAAGGAAACCAAAGTATCAACCTTGATGGAACCAATGGGCATCTTGATCCATATTACTAACACTAGACCTTACTTGAACTATCTAATCAACTATATCTCTTAATTTATGCAAGCTCCAAAATAGAACATTTGACAACAACAAACAAGGTGGTACAATATGTAAAAGAAACATTGGACTTTGCATTATGGGAAAATAAAGGACCTCAATTTTGTGGCTATTCAGAATTGGATCAGGTAGGAATCATAAATGACATGAAGTCTACAACATGTTATGTGTTTAGTCTTGGCACAAGAACAATGTCTTGGATCACCAAGAAACAAGATGCAATTTCACTTTTCTCTACATAAGTAGAATATAGAACCAAGGATCATTTTAGGGGCGAATTTTAGCCCAGTGGGCTATTTTTCCATGTTTTTCTCCCAAAAAGATTCGCCATTTTGCATTTTTTGAAGCCCTATTTCGCCCAACTTTGATGGGGTAAACTTTTTCACCCTAAAAATCGCCAAATAATTATATAAACGATATAAAATCATTGGAAATTAAAATATTTTTTGAAAAATATCGCCAATCATTTTATAGTTGCCGTTTTAAGAATTGGTAATATTCGCCAACATTTATACACTTTTAAATAAGTATGGTTCCTTAAAATCATCCCTGTATAGAACACTAGTAAAAGGGGCATGCAAAGCTTTTTATCTTAAGTAGAATATAGAACACTAGTAAAAGGGGCATGCAAAGTTTATTATCTTAAAGAATGCTTGTAGATTTGCAAGTCAATTAGGATGAGCCCAATATTATTTTGTGATAACTAAGGAGACAAAAACATATTGGCATCCATTGTCATATTATTTGACAACTTGTAGAAGATGGAGAAAATTAATTAAAATATTGACCAACTTAGGATTAGATAAATTATTAAGAATTAGAGAGAAACTTGGTGTAGTTTTTAGGATAACCATTAAGAAAAATGATTAAGTTATTTAATTCATAATAGTCATTTATATTATATATAAACATATTCAAAAAATCATTTTTTACTTAATTTATTAAACATATTAATAGAATCATTTTTTATTTAATTTATTAAACATATTAATAAAATCATTTTTACTTAATTTATTTATTATGTTTAAGTGTTATATTAATGATTTAAATACATTTTAGAGTTTATACATATAGAATTTAATATTTGTTTATTATTAAAATATATATGTTAGTTGATTCATATCAAAAACATTTAGATAACGTCTAGCTATTTTTTTTTTAAATATATATTTTAATGTGGAATTTTATATATATAAGTTTGTAGTGGTTTTTATCTTAATTACATTTTATTTTATATGTAAAGTTTATTTATCAAAATTTTGTTTTATGTGTGAAATTTTATATATGGAAATTTATGATTGAAATGTGAGGTTGTTTTAATTTAACTATATTTTATTTTATAATGTTTTTATTTTTTAATCGGTTTAGAAAAATTAAATACCATTATACACCGGCCTTATTTTAATATTTAAAAAAACTAACAACCAACTTATGAAGTTAAAGAAGGAATAAAACACCTATTTATAAATAAGAAGGAATAAATAAACCATTGTCTCTTAGATTTTAAACTATTCTTATAAATAAATAAAGCATTCTGTCTCTTAGATTTTAAACTTTTTATATAATAGAAAAGCTTGTAGTTATTTTATTTATTTTTTATTTTTTATAAATTAAATATTAATATATAACTAGGCACATGGAATCGTTTTGCTTAATTATTTAAGTCATTTAGCATGACTTTCTATTTCATATCTTTGCTTGCGGCGAATGGTTAGTAAGATTGAGGAGAGGAAATAAATAAATTATTTGATTGTATTGAATTCCATTTTGCTTTTGCTTAATTATTTAAGTCATTTAGCATGCCTGAATTTTTAATATCTTTGCTTGTGGGGAATGGTTAGTAAGACTAAGGAGAGGAAATATATAATTTGATGTTATTGTTTGTCCTTTATTGTTGATGTGGATATGCACTTTGAAACATAAAGCATAAACCATAATCTCTGGACAAGAGGTTCCTTTATGTTATGTATCCCTTACCTACCAAGAGGAGTTATGTTATGTTGCTCACACCTACCCACTTACCCTTAGGAGTTGGAAACCCTATCATGAGAAATTCCTTGCTTCCTAGAAGTAGAATTTGTAGAGGAACTTCTAACAACAATGGTCCCTTTCTTTTTAGAGGTTTATATATATAGAACATGTTGAGGAACTTGTAATAATAATGGTCTTAAGGGTCTATTTGATTTATGTTACATATATAATCATATACAATGTCATAATACGTTAATTTTTTTCATTTATTTTATTTAATCATTTTTTATAATGAACTATAGTTATTGTTATCAACTTAGTGAATATTTATAATGTATGTAACATTTATGTTAGTTGTGCATTGTTTCAATATGTAGAAAATAATCTAATTTAAGCAACATGAACATTTTCAAAACATGTAGATTGGAAATGTGCAAAAACTTAGAGTTATGAACTTTTTTTGACATAAAATATTACCATAGTAGATTAAAACACTATGGTTTGGAGCCATGTTGAGAATTGCAAAAATGGTTATTCATAATCTATTGCTCCACAATACTTTCAAAAGTTTGCACTAACAATTATATCACAATCCATGGTGTTCCTTCTCAAAATTTTCCATTTGCACTAACAATTATTTCAAAAGTTTGCACTAACAAAGCATGAAGAATCATAGAAGAAAGTGGTTGGGAATGATATAAAGAACACTTTAACTTTTCGCTATAAATTTCAATTTTCGACAATAATAAAAAAGAGGACTTAAGATACATTATGAGTCTTTTAGAGCACTTCCCTTTTCAGATAATATTTCATGATTTGCTTATAGAGATAAGGTTCTTGTAATCAAACTGCAAAACCACTTGTTAGATGATTCAAATTTATTCACAACAAAAGCATATATAAAATTTATCAAAATTAGGGAAAGGAAAAGAGTCTTTTTGTTTTAATTGAAAAAATTCCATAGGGTGATCATAGGATCGAAACCCCTATATAAATGCAATCAGCTTGTTAGAAATGACTCTTGATTTATTCGAAGAAACAAAAGCATATCTACATATATACAAATAATGACAACCCAAAATAATTTAAGGATCACGAGGAGGAGGAATGACTTCTTCTTCAACTAGCTCCATCTCCTTCTATTGTAAGACATTCTGCACGAAATCTTGTTTAGATATCGGTTGATGATAAAGTCTAAGTCTGTGTCCGTTTACGACAAAGGAAATTTGTGAACCATCAATTGTCTTAATTTCTACTGACCCATTATCGAAGGCTATAACTACCTCATATGGACCCATCCAAAGGGTAGTTAATTTTCCTTTGAAATTTTTATACCTTGAGTCGAATAGTATGCCCAATCCCCAGTATTAAACTTCTTTTGCTTAATAAATTTATCATGCCATTTTTTTCATTGTTTCTGTATTAACATTGTTCTTTGGAGTGCGTCTTGTCTAATCTCATCCAACTCATTAATCTGTGAAATTCGTTGTTTATGTGCTTCTTCTAAATCCATGCGTGACTGTATAGCCATACGAAAATTCTTAACTTGGAATTCAATACGTAAAAGGACTTGTTTCCCATATACTAGCTCATAGGGTGTATGTCTAGTAGTGTTTCTCCATATTATTCTATAGCCCCACAAGGCCTCTGGGAATCTATCTGCCCAGTCCTTATCATGTAGATGAATGGTTTTGGTTAATATAGCTTCCAATACCTTGTTGGTAGATTCTACATGGCCATTAGCCTGCGGGTGGTAGGGAGATGACTTGCAATGTCGAATGTTGTACTTCGTGGTAAGTTCTTTCATCAATTTGGAGGTAAATTGAGAACCTTGGTCAACGACAATTTCCCTAAGCACACCAAACCGAGTAAATATCTCTTCATATATAAATTCTACCACATATTTATCTGTGGCTCGAAACAAAGCTTTAGCTTCTACCCATTTGGTGACATAATCTGTGCAAACTAGGATATGCTTCTTTTTGCGGGACATGGGAGAGATTGGCCCTACAAAATCAAGAGCCTGTTTCTCAAAAGGTTCAATCATGATCTGAGGTTGTAAGGGCATATCTTCAGATGATGTAGGTCTACCCATTCTCTGGCAACTGTCACATCCTTTAACATACTTGGCAACATCCTTAAAAAATATTGGCAAGTAATATCCAGAGTGCAACACTTTGTATGTTGTCCACTTATCCGAAAAGTGTCCTTCACATGGCCCATCATGGCATGAATGGAGGATTTCTGTCATCTCATCCTCTCGTACGCATCGTCTGATAATAAGATCTGTATCAGTACGAAAGAGGTCATTGTCAACCCAAGAGTAGTTAGAACTTTGGACTATAATGCGATGTTTCTCGTGTGGGGACAAGTGGTTTGGTAACTTCCCAGTTGCTAAATAATTAGCCATGTCTGCAAACCAAGGAGTTTGAATAGACACGGAAAATAGATGTTCGTCAAAGAAAGTATCATCAACGGGTTTAGCACCATCATCATGTTGAATACGGGAGAGGAAATCTGATACAAAATTCTCTCTACCAGGTTGATCAACGACAGTGATGTTAAAATCTTGTAATATAAGAAGCCACCGGGTTACCCTAATATTGGTAATTGGTTTATTCATTAAAAATCTAATGGCAGAGTGGTCCATATGCACAAAGAATTCATATCCTGTAATGTAATGGCGAAATTTGTTGATGGCATAGACTACTGCCAAAAACTCTTTTTCAGTAATAGTGTAATTTAGCTCGGTAGGAGTCAAATTTTTTATAACAAAGTAGATGGCATAAGATGCTTGTCCTTTCTTTTGACCTAGGACCCCTCCTATGGCCATGTCAGAAGCATCAGTGGATATATGGAAGGGAAGGGACCAATCATGACCCCTAAGTATTGGTGCCACCGATAACTTAGCCTTTAAGACCTCAAAAGAACTTTGACATGATTCAGTCCATTGGAATTCTACATCTTTCACAAGCAGTTTAAACATTGGTACAGCTATTTTATTAAAATTTTCAATAAAACGACGATAGTAGCCTGCATGGCCAAGAAAGCTCCTTACCTCCTTTTGAGTTTTTGGAGAGGGTAAACCAACAATTACTTCTATTTTGGAAGGGTCTACCTTGATCCCTTGTGAAGAGACATGATTCCCCAAGACTATACCTTATGTTAATAACATTTTACATTTTTTGTGGCTAAGGGATAGCTTTGTCCTTTGACATCAGATCAGTACCTTCTCAAGATTATCGAGAGCCTCTCGGAAGGTATTACCATAAGCTGTAAAATCATCCATGTACACCTCTACACAGTCATGTATAAGATCAGCAAAAATTCCTAAGACTGCACGCTGAAAAGTGGCAGGTGCGTTACATAGGCCAAATGGAAAAACTATATAGGCATATGTCCCCCAAGGGCACGTAAAAGTAGTCTTATCTTGATCCTCAGGTGCTATCAAAATTTGATTGTATCCACTATACCCGTCGAGAAAGGAAAATGATTGTTTGCTAGACAGGGTATCTAGCACTTGATCGATAAAGGGAAAAGGAAAGTAATCTTTAAGAGTATCCTTATTTAACTCTAAAAAATCAACACAAATACGCCATTTCACTCTGACTTTATTTGGGACTACCACTAGAGGAGAAACCCATTTACTGTCTAAGATTGGATAGATGAAACCAACATTGAGGAGTTTCTATAACTCTTCTTTAACTATGTTTTTCAAAGCAGGATTCATCCTCCTCTGCGACTGCCTTACAGGTGGTATGTTTGCATCCATGTAAATATGGTGAGTACAAGTGTCAAGGTGTATACCCTTCATATCAGTGTATTCCCATACAAATTCTCCCGCTTGTTTTTTAAGGACCTTGAGCAATTACTCTTATTGGTTTTCACTTAACCCTGTGTTTATATGTATAAATTTTTCAAGACCAACTTCACAAGTTATGGTATAGGATCATGTACGCTCTTCAATTGCAAAGACACATGGTGTCTCCACAAGTGTTGAGAGGGCCATATTTTCTTGAAACTCATCTCCAAAAATTTGATCGAATTGAGCAAAAGACTGAGGAAAATCTATACAAGTTGTTAAGGAAACAGATTGGTTTAACACATTCTCAGTAGTCTGCTCCTGAAGTGCCCAGGAGTAATCACTAGGAAGGGAAAGGTCGTCAAAGTTCTCATCCCCAAAAGAACAGTCTAACCACCATAATTTTTTAGTTACTGGTTGTGCTGGGGGGTATAAAACAAGTCTATGTGTGGACAACCCATTCGAAATGTTCATTTCCCTGTCCCTACATCCTATAAAGGCATTAGTAGTGGCTAACCATGGTCTTCCCAAGATAATAGGATGTCCTTTAGAAGGATCCTTTGATTCTATGACCGTAAAGTCAATGGGCTATTCCCATGAAGCCACTGATACACTAATATCATCCAACACTCCAGCAGGCTTTACGGTGGTACAGTTTGCTAGTTCTAGGATTGAAGGGTTCGGTCGGAGAAATTGTCCCAGCTGTAAAGATTCTAAGACTGCGGTGGCCATCATATTAATAGCAGATCCTAAATAAATAAGTGTATTTTCTATGGAAACATGATTTACAATAACAGCTACTAGTGGGATCCCCGAATTTGTATATTTTGCAACGTGAGACAAGTCTGTCATACACTCGGACATCTCTCCTATAACATGAATCATGAGGGGGTCTTTCTGTTTCTTACCTAGGAGTTTAATGCACAGTTCCTTTATTACCTTGTTGTAAATTGGTATATCCCTAATAGCCTGTAATAGACGAATTTTGACACGGATATTTTTTAGTTCATTTAAAATGTCATACTCAGGACGAATTACAGGTTTTTCTATTGCTAGTCATTCTAGAAATGGAGGGATTCTTTGTTCCTAAGTTGGTTCTTGCTGAGGATGGGTATGTGCTAGAATATTTGGAATATCCACATCCTGCAAAATAAAATCATTCATGACCTCATTGGGGTCTTATTCTTCTTCATTCTCCTCATGAATGATGACTGATGAATTGGGTTTGTCATTCACCACTCTTCCAGATCGTAATTGTATCTCGTGTACGCGTATAGTTGAAATAACATAGGATGGAAGAGTTTGCAACTCAATGCTGTTGAGGGCTTGAGTTGACTTATTGTTTGGGTTAGGTATCAGTTTTGCGGGTAATAATGTAGGTCATGGAGGATTTGTATTCTGGAAATGATGAGGTTGTTGTGCAATAAGGGGAACTAGAGGCACAAACCCATGCAAAAATTGTTGGACATTGGGTGAGTGCCAAGGATAAGGATGATTAAGTGTAGAGACACGTGGTGACTAGGGGTATTAATGTCCCCTCCACCCTTGTGGCCAATACTGATGTCGAGTACAATGAGGAGGAGGAGGATACTGGGGTGGCCAGTTATGCCAACTTGAAGTGTTCCATTGTTGAGGTGGTTGGTAGGGATGATAATAGGGTGGGGGCTATGGTGACAAATTTTGATATGGTGGTTGGTCTCTTGGTTGCCAAGGAGGCCTCCTATATGTTTCAACAATGTCCCCACTTTTATATATGGCTTGTAACCCGGGCAACGATGGGCAGTTTTATGTTGTATGATCATTCGTACAAATGTGACATATGGAGATGTTGTTCAAGAGGCATTCCCTTTTGGGATGCTCAGTCCTGCATCTTGGACAGAAAATTCTCATTGTTGCACGTTCTTTCGCTTGCCTCTTCTTGGCTTGTAAAGCATCTAGTTGGCAACCCATTGCTCCTAAAATGTCAGTTTTGAAGTTTTCCAATAGGTTTCCTAATTCTATCCTTGTGACTCCTCCAGAACTAGAGGTGTTCCCTTTTGGATTTATATTGTAGGGCTCCCGAATATTTCTCCCTACTTTCCCCCTACTTCTAGAGTAGTTTCTACACATCTCACCAATTTGTGCAAAAGATTTGTGAGAGATATCGCCAGATGTTATGAGATTAAGGTTTTCTACCAGGTTTTCTGAGATCCCTTTAAGGAAGAGTGTTCATACTGCATCTTCTGGAAGGTCATTATATTTAGACTTGTGAATGTATTATATTTAAGGAAGAGTGTTCATACTGCATCTGCTGTGTCTTTATTAGGTTCTATAGGGAAGGTAGGTCCTACTGTGGATGTCTCAATCTGTGAAACAACTCTATTTATTGAGCTGCCAAAGAGAGATTTTACCTACGTAAAATCAATGAAATTGGCGAAGTTTGGATCCCCTACTAGTGAAAAAGCTGTATTGTTAGGATTTTACACTAGTGGAGGGTTGACGGCTTCCAATGGAAGGCCCTCAAGAACTTCTTCAGGAATGGGGTCTTTAGAACTACTTCCAGCCATGGTTTCCCTACCTTCTATGGCCACTCCTTTAGGTTTCCAAGAAGAACTACTTCCTACGTGTGTCTTCCGATACCTTTCCGTCGAGTTAGTGGTTGGGGTATTACGCTCCCCGTAAAGGTTAGTAGGAATTTTAACAAAGTTTTGAGAACTATTTCTAACATATCTACCTTTTGAATCTCTAGGTTTGTTCATGAAAAGCTAAACTAAATGAAAACCTACAATACTACTATTACTGTTGGATTTGGGGGCGCCTGTTATAACAGATGCGTAGGTTCATACCTCTCATCTTACCTCTCCCTTGCCACCAGCCTATTGCTAAACTTTATAAGGGAATTCTACTTATTCTAACTTACAGAACAAATCCCCGGCAACGACGCCAAAAATGTTGGGTGTTTTTATTGTCTTAATTAATTCACCAAATATTTAGTTATCGACCGAGGTTTGTAAACTTAGAGTTGACACAAAATATATGCTAAGGTAGAAGGGTACCAAAGGTGTCATGGAAATGTTTTAACAAAGAGAAGATCGAAATATCTTTCAAAATGAAAAATCGAGTCAAAATCCAGAAATTCAACTACTAAGGTAATTAGACTGGGACAAGACCACTAGATTAGAGAAGTATCAATCTATACTACTCTACTCTATAAAAAATGACTATATATAGATATATATATATATATATATATATATATATATATAAACAAGACTATTCTAAGAAAGTAAACTACTCTTTATAGTGAAACCTATTAATTAATTATTCAACTTCTTAAGCTGGGAATTAGAAAGGCTATAAACAAATTCAAAACTCTAACTATATGAAAATAAAAGATTATATTATCTGAGGCAATATTACAACTCCTTAATATACCTAAGAAGTTCAATAACTAAACTATACATTCGATTGACAAATATACAATAAATAAACTAAATTATCTAGTTCCATTCTCCTTGAGGATTCTAAGGATATGCATTCATTGTGACCGGAACTGGAGAAGGAGGTGTATCAAAATGGCTTTCAAAAGAAACAAAGAAACTGAATGGAATTAAGTCTAATTTAACTTGTACAAAGAGATGTAAACTAAGGAGTGTCCAATTACAAGTAATAGTAAACATTGTGATTTATATTCTACCCATAAGCAAATGTTATCAACAACTAATCTATTAATCAAGAAAAAAGACTATTTTAACGATTACTTTGAAGTTGGAGGTATACTAATCTCGTATGAAACAAATGTAAGGGAATAAAATATAATTTAGAAGCAAGTAGAAAACTTAATAATGATATTTACTTGAAAATAATTATAATTTAAAAGCAAGTGGAAAACCTAATAAAGATATCTTATTTTCTAAATCAAACCCTATTCTATGAACATCTTCAGTAACTATGGAGTAAGGAGGACAAATCTTATGCTAGAAATGATGATCAAACTATAAAGAACTGATGTGCCTTTTATACAATAGAATTAGCAAATTTAATTCTAAATTCAATCTAAATACGAATGAAGTAAACTAAACTAGAGATGCAATTGACAAATTCTACAGCAGTAATGAATGAAGAAATATGAGACAGAAGAAACACAATTCAAAAACAAACTAAGATCAAATGAACGAAAGATAAGAGTAATTATGGAACTTAATGGATACTTTATGTGGTTTGAAATAAGGTCCTAATTATATATATATAACTACTGTTCAATCACAGAAGGTTATACATTTTAAAAACCAGGAAAACTGAACTTGAAATAAACATAAAACAAAACGGGGAATATCAAAGTCTGAATGAAGGTCTGGATGGCAGTATAGACAGATAGTCTGGATGGAGAAAAACAGTGTAAATTACGAAATAGATAACCTAAATGATCCTAACATCAGTTGATTTATGCATATGAGGTTGTAATGTAGAGAATATAGTAACTAAGCTTATTTAACAATTGAAACAACAGAAGAATAACTTGTGCTAATCTATAGTTAAAAAGAGAGATTATTTCCGATTGTTTAATGAGACAAACGAAAATCTAACTCAAGTTAATCTACAACTAAACAGGAATTGACAGAGTTGAATCTAACTACAAACTAAGCCTAAGATATTAAACTGATTAAACTCTATCTGATTGTAAATATAAAACTAGGAAACAAGCTGAAAAGAAAACTGGAAATGACTATGCGCGACTGGTCACTTTTAATTCTAGAAATGGAAACTATGTTAACAACATAGTGTAAATTGTATTAACCACAGTAAACACACGTTAGAGAAGACGAGGAAATAAACAACACCAATTTACAGGAAAATTAAACTACTTAAATAAATTGGAAATACAAATTACTTATTTGCAAAAAGGAATAACGAAAATACAAATGGAGACCTTTGGTTGTTGACAGGCCCTTCTTAGTAATAAGGGGTTGCGCTTAGATCAATCAACCACTCATGAAAACAAAGACATATATTCACAGCTGAAGATATAACTTGTATTTAATTCATAACAGAGTTTATAGAATTTACTTGCTAATGAATGATGAACTAACTCGACTCTTGTCTAGAGACGAATTTATATAGTTTTACATGGATGAGCAAGTCGACCCTTTCAGTGGTCGACTGCTCCACAAATAGACACCTTAACTACTAAACAAAAAACCGTGTAATTATTTGTGACAGCACACAATTGTATTCCTAATTCTTTGCATGTTGATTATCCTCACGTGGGCTGTAGGTGTATGGATCTTCGTTGACGTGGGAATAGAGCATGGTGTCAAGTCGAGAGGACAGGATCCCAAGTCTTCTAGAGAAAAGAATCTCATACCAGCAGGACGCGTGGCTAACATATCAACAAAACCATTATGTGCTTTAAACGCTTGAAAATATTCCAACCAACAAGGCACGGGTTGATTGGAGGGCTGTATGACGATCTAGATGCAACTGTGCGTGTTTGGCAGGAATGCGTGTCCACATGGAGGCTCGTTTGGAAACCATAGTCTGCAAAACAAGTCTATGTATCAGGCACGTTTACAAATATCACATAATTGCTAATAAAATCATGGAATAACGAAAATCAACCAACATTTGCATAAAATTCAAATACTTTCGTACCTGGGGTTAATTGATAAGCTGAATGACAAGAAGTATACCAAAAGGTGACAAAAGTGATGCCAAAAGATCAAATTAACAACCAAGAATAATGACAAAATTGGGATCAACAAAAATCATTAAAGGTATCAGGACGATCCTTTTTAGGAATAAGAGTAAGGTAAGTAGAGTTTAGAACCTCATTAATTTTTCTTTGAACTCGAGTTTCTTCCATTGCATTAGAAATCTCTTGCCCAAAAAGATCGAGGAAATGCCAAAAAAACTCCACCATCCAACCATCAGGGCCTGGAATTTTGTCCTTATCAAACAACTTCAAAGTGTTTTTGACTTCTGTCATAGAAACTGGCTTACCAATAGAAAGACAATCCCAATTCTTAAAATAACAAGGGAAATTTTGAGTAGTTTTCAATTGGTTCTCTAAATTGAACCCCTGCACTTGAGAGAAAAGAGATTTAAAATGGTCAACAACAACACTCCTAATAGCTTTCTGGTCATAGCTGATATCCCCATTCTCAGTACTTATTTCCCAAACAAAGTTAGTCAATCTTCTTTGGTTGGCAAACTTATGAAAAAAAATCGAATTATTGTCTCCAACTTTTAACCATAGTTATTGTTATCAACGTAGTGAACATTTCTAATGTATGCACCATTTATGTTAGTTGTGCATTGTTTCAATCCATGGAAAATAATCTAATTCAAGCAACATGAACAATTTCACCCAAGATTGATTAAAAGAAAACCAAAGTATCAACCTTGATGAAACCAATGAGCATCTTAATCCATCTTACTAACACTGGACCTTACTTTAACTATCTAATCAACTATATTTATTGATTTATTCAAGCTCCAACATAGAACATTTGACAACAATAAAGAGGGTGGTACAATATGTAAAGGAAACATTGGACTTTGTCATTATGGGAAAAGAAAGGACCTCAATTTAGTGGCTATTCAGACTTGGATTGGGTAGGAACCATAGATGATATGAAGTCTACAAAATGTTATCTATTTAGTCTTGGCACAAGAACAATGTCTTAGATCACCAAGAAACAAGATGCAGTTTCACTTTTCTCTACATAAGTAGAATATAGAACACTAGTAAAAGGAGCATGCAAAGCTTTTTATCTTAGAGAATGCTTGTAGATTTTCAAGTCAATTAGGATGAGCCCAATATTTTTTGTGATAACCAAGGAGTTCTCAAGCCGGTAAAGATTATTTCCTTCCATAACAAGACAAAACATATTAACATCCATTGTCATATTATTTGACAACTTGTAGAAGATGGAAAAGTTGAACTAAAATATTGACCAACTTAGGACTATATTCAAATCATTCTCACCAAGTCTTTTAGATTAGATAAATTGTTAAGAATTAGAGACAAACTTAGTGTAGTTTTTAGAATAACCATTAAAAAAATGTTTACATTATTTAATTGAAAATAGTCATTAATATTATATAAACATATTAATAAAATAATTTTTTACTTAATTTATTAAACATATTAATAAAATCATTTTTTAGAAAACTTATTAAATACATTAATAAAATCATTTTTTATTTAATTTACTTATTATGTTTAAGAATTGTATTAATGATTTAAATACATTTAATCATTTTACAGTTTATGCATATAGAATTTAATATTTGTTTATTATTAAAATATATGTTAGTTGATTCTAGTTATTTTTTATGAAAGATATATTTTAATGTAGACTTTTATATAAATAAATTTGTAGTGGTTTTAATCTTAATTACATTTTGTTTTACATGTAAAGTTTTATTTATCAAAATTTTATTCTATGTGTGAAATTTTATATATGGAAATTTGTGATTAAAATGTGAGGTTGTTTTAATTTAACTATATTTTATTTTATAATGTTATTTATTTTTTTAATGGCTTAAAAAAATTAAATACCATTATACACCGGACATATTTTATTATTTAAAAAAAATAACAACCAACTTATGAAGTCAAAGAAGGAATAAAACACCTAATAAGAAGAAATAAATAAACCATTGTGTCTCTTAGATTTTAAACTATTATTTATAAATAAATAAACCATTATGTCTCTTAGATTTTAAACTTTTTAAATAATAGAAAAGCTTCTAGTTATTTTATTTATTATTTTATAAATTAAATATTAATATAACTAGGCACATGGAATCGTTTTGCTTAATTATTTAAGTCATTTAGCATGCCTTTATGTTTCATTTAGCTGGGAATGGTTAGTAAGATTGAGGAGAGGAAATAAATAAATTATTTGATTGTATTGTATTCCATTTTGCTTTTGCTTAATTATTTAAGTCATTTAGCATGCCTTAATTTTTAATATCTTTGCTTGCGGGGAATGGTTAGTAAGAATAAGGAGAGGAAATATATAATTTGATGTTATTGTTTGTCCTTTATTGTTGATGTGCACTTTGAAATATAAAGCATAAACCATAATATAGTATGAGGCCACTTTGTTCCTTATTCGGTGTATGTACTTTGACATATGTGAGGAAGACTTGTGAAATTTATGACATAGTAGATCTGGACAAGATATGGACAAAAGGTTTGTTTATGTTATGTTTCCCTTACCTACCAAGATGAGTTATATTAGGTTGCTCACATATGTGAGGAAGACTTGTGAACTATATGACATAGTAGATTTGTCCAAGATATGGACAAAAGGTTTGTTTATGTTATGTTTTCCTTACCTACCAAGATGAGTTATGTTAGGTTGCTCACACCTACCTATTTACCCTTTGGTGTTGCAAACTCTACCATGAGAAAATCCTCCTTGCTTCCTAGAAGTTCATATAGAATTTGTAGAGGAACTTCTAACAACAATGTCTCCTTGCTTTTTCGAAGTGTATACCTTTCTTCAACTGATAGGGACACCAAAACTCATGGTTCAACCGGTTGTTTGTTCCACCGCATTTATAAACTACCAGTTCAGTCCCTCTTATAGCTATTGGATAAAAACCTATGATGCACCATTGGCCCAAAGGGGTAGGTTTGGAGAACACATTAAGGAACTTGTAATAATAATGGTCCTAAGGGCCCATTTGATTTATGTTACATTTATAATCATATACAATGTCATAATACATTAATTTTCTTTTGTTATATTTTATTCAATCAAATTTTTTTATCATGAACCATAGTTATTGTTATCAACCTAGGGAATATTTCTAATGTATGCAACATTTATGTTTGTTGTGCATTGTTTCAATCCATGGAAAATAATCTAATTCAAGCAACATGAACATTTTCAAAACATGTAGAATGAAAATGTGCAAAAACATAGAGTTGGAACTTTTTTTTCACATAAAATATTACTATATTAGATTAAAACACTATGGTCTGGAGCCATGTTGAGAAGTGCAAAAATGGTTATTCATAATCTATTGCTCCATAATACTTTCAAAAGTTTGCGCTAACAATAATATCACAATCCGTGGTGTTCCTTCTCAAAATTTTGCCATGTGCACTTCTTATAGAACTAGCCTAAAGAGAAAATAAAATGGAAATTAAGCATATAAACATTGTAAATGCTAAAGAGTTAAGGTTCCAAGTGGGATTTTGCTATCGATTATGGTTCCCCTAGAGTGGTTCAAGTTGTATTTTCTAATAATCTAGGGGCCCATTTGCTTCTAGGAAAATTGGTGCAGGAGAGGCAAACTAAGTCTTTGGTTCTTCAATATATCAAAGGGCCACCTTGAAGATTGATAGTATACCTTGTTACAAATTATTGGAGGTTTGAGAAGTCCAAGTGACTGCTACCTTACTAATCTTGGAGTTGTTAAAAGTGATCTTGCATGTCTCCATCATGTAGTAATTTCACTTCTCCACCATCAAATTCCATGATATTGTGCCTTGTTATGTAGTTGACAATGTTGAAGAAAACATGGGATATAGCCTCTTGGGAATCTTCTGATTAGCCTTCAATTTTTTTTACCTTTGCATGAATGGAGTGGATCTCTTCAACTAGAGAGTAAAGGAAGCATGAGTGTGTGGATACCATGGTGGAATGCATAGTTAAGACACTGTTAGAGTAGCATTTGAGGAGTTAAGAAGAGAGCAAGTGAGAGTATGGAAGAAGAGCTTCAAGAATCATCACCTTATAATGAGGTGGATGCAATTTCATCCCACACTTCAATAAATTACATGCAAAAGGGTGGGGGCACTAATGGGATTGTGTGGGGTTATGCCACCCCGCTACTTTATTTAACTAAGTCAACTTATGTAAGGTGGGGAGAAGCCTCCTCTTCCAATATTTTCGAACATCCAGAAGGTATGGGATAAACTATGGATGTAGGCTAAAGGAGTGGTGTGATACCCCATCCTTTTTTTAATGAGAATATCTTCACCAAGCATGGCTCCTTAATTCACCTTTTCAACTATGCTAGAATTGTTATCCTAAAGGATATGGAAGAGGGATGCTCTAATGAAATTTCTTAAGGAGAATTCTAACTCGTTAAATGATACAAAATATGGAGGGAGTGAGGATGGCATTAAGTCCCTTCAATGACTTGATTGTAATTAGAGTCTCCTAAAGCATATAATGTCACTTGTTTGAAGAAGCAAAGAAAAATGAGATATTGTGAAGTTGTTAGTCCCTCTATCTGATAGTTCAATGCAATGCCCAATTCCATGCAAAAGAGTTTATCTACTTTCCTTTAGGGTTAATGATTACCCCTGATGCCTATAACCCCATGTTGGAACTATGATTTTGAAGGAATTCATTTTGGTTTGTCAAAGTTATTTAATTATTTTTTCATCAACTCAATTATAATGTTTTCATTCTACAACAATATATAGCTTCAATGCTAAGTAGAAATTTGAAACAATATCTGGCTAAAAAAACAAAAACAAAAGCCAACTTTGACTTAATACTTTATTATTAAAGGATATGTATATATTAGCATATAATTCTATTTAATAAAGGGTTTCCAATTTCAAATCTACAAACTCTTATTAGGGGAAAACTCTAAGTTCAAGAATCTAATATAATCAAAATTGGTTGGTCATCGAATGTAACACACTGAATTAAATTAAATTATTATTATTTTTGAATACTTTATTTTTAAAATATTTTTGACAATAAATTCAAAAATAGATTTAATGGATTATTCTTATTTATTAATTACTGGAAGGAATCATAACTGAAATAACCGTTGAAAGAGTGTTTGCTGACCCACAAGGGGGAAATACAAGTGGATAAATTTGTTGAGTGAGAAAGATGCATGAAGCATCCTCCCCAAAATCAAGTCAAGGCTCCTTGTGGAGTGCTAAAGAGCAGGATGGTCGTAAATGACCAAGTCCTAGGAAAAATACTATATAATAGTATGACCATTTAGTAAGCAAGAGGCTAGAAGTGGACGAGGAATTGATTTGTTAATGCAAGAGATGGTGCATTGATTATATTTTTTCCTTGTGGTTCAACAAACAAACTCGGGGGTTCTGGAGCAAGTGAGACTTGGTTTCTCTAGGAGTTGGTTGGGAGGAACGACTGTTTCAATTATGTTTTCCCGATAGTGGTGTCAGGTTCCATATTCTACTTCTTATCTGTTCTAGTCTTGTTTAGAGTAAAATTTCAAGTTAATCATGAATCGTATTTAAATTTTTACAGTAATGATATTATGCATCTATTCCTATTATTTTCCCTACCTTATGTTATTATGTAATGCAAAATCGATCTTAATTAGCACTTGTATATTTATGTTTTTAATATATTATAACCAAATCTTTGTTTGGGCTTCCATACCTGAATTGGAGTTTCATATTTAAATATAGTGTTATCATAGAATTGGATAATTGTTCTAATTCATGCTTGCAGATGTACTATTACAGTATTTTAAATGTATTTATTTTCAAGTAATTTTTTCTTCAAAGTTGATGGCTTCCTACACAGCTAGACTATTTAATTTTATTCTAAAACTATATCAAATTAAAATGCTATGTCAAACTAGTATCATACTATCATAGATCGTTAGCTATGGATGGATTTCCCTAGATCTATATTGTTGACTGATTTATTTGCAAAAAAGACAAATTCCAATATTCAAACAATAAAACAAAATAGTGCTAATTGATGTTTTCAAAACAACGTAAGAGTCGAGATGCTTCTTCCTTTTCCTATAGAAACCAATCTATAAAACACAAAATTTCTTTAGTATCACAGAAATAAAAGAATACATCTCATATATCATAAACCATCCAAACATAGATCGAAATCTCCATTAATGCATTAAAACCCAGATCTGATTATTAAATCAACTGGTAAACCGCGTTACGATTGAAGTCAAATGGCTAAACATTAATATCAAGATCGAGTTCTATACTTGTTATCTATCTTTTACCATTGCTTACAGATCTAGCGAATAAATACCCAACATATCTAACAAGATCTAAAATTTAATACAATATTTAAATACAAACATACAGTCTCTATTCGTGGGTATCTAAGCCCCAAGACTTTTAACTCTTTTTTAAACGAATTGACTCCACAAGATAGAAATCGAGTCACACAGATTTCATTACTTCATAAACATTAAAACCATCCAACAACTATTGCGTGGTAGTAAAACCATTATACAATGGCATCATCCATCATGACATTAATATTACGATAGGTACAGTCAAATTAATGAAGTGTCAAAAGACTCAAAACCTTTAACAATGAAGCTCTAAACTATAAGTCGGTACATACCCAAATGGGACTTATTAAAGTATTTAAATATCAAAATAAAAGTATAGGGTTTTGACTCTATCTTCCACATGAACTCTGAGTGGTTGTAAGTCCATTAAAGATAGCATCCACCGTTCATAAAACCACACATATATATACAAAAAGAAAAAAAATACAACAATGCTAGCAATAGAGAGGCTGCGAAGCCATTGCTGCAAACAATTGCAGACCAGTAAAGAACCATGTTACAATCCAACTTATCTTCATAAGAGTGGCGAAAGCCCCACTTCCTACATGATCTACAACCTAGTGAAGAGACCTTGAAAACTTAAACTACTTAACCCTTAACAATGCAGTTGTTGACAGACCATTGATGAAGGGCAACCGCATCCATGCCAGAGGGTACATGCCATAACAAAAAGGAGTAATGTTAGTACTTGATAAAGTTTTGGTTTGGGTACACTTAAAAACAAATAAGGGTTTCACACACTCACCCTTGGCATTTATAGTGGCAGGCTTGGGAGAAGGTGACCCCGTCGTCGCGCTCGTCGGCCATCTCTAAACCTTCATTACCACAATGTAGTCATTATCTTTTCGACTTATTAAAAACAGTAAAATGAAGGATGATAAACAACGTTAGAACCTTACCTGGTTTCGAATGCAGAGAGGGCCAGGGATTGGCCCCTCCTAGATGCCCTTATCGCTCCTCTGTCTACAAATTGAAGCCAAAGTAAGTTATTTGTTCGTGATTTTAAACCTGAAGACAACTTTTGTTCTTAAAAAACTAAATTGAATTACCTAACTGGGTTTTGTTATTGGTAGAAGGCGTGGCAGGCCAACAAATGTTGGTTTTCTTTTTCTTCTCCTTCAGAGCAAATTAGCAAGGCTGAGGCCATTGGAGGACATTAAATACATTATAAAATTCATTGCTTACCTCAGCAAACCAAATAATTAGCTCTGTTAAACCAACCAGGAAGTGGTTCGAGTAGGTTACACAATGCAACCAGTAAAGGGTCGAGCTCTTTCCAACAACAAGTTGCAGACCAAAAGACAAGTGCAAATGCAAAATGGACAAAGCAAAATTGCATTAAACCCTGTCAAAACCCTTGCCAACATTTGCGATAGATGGAGGGCTGAGATTTCATCTCGTATACATATGCAAGATTGCCATTAAATTTCCTTCCTGCGTTGTCAACTCGTAGCCAGGACAAATTTATTACCAAGGTCAACTTCAGTACAAACGTATCGTAACCCTTGTACCTCCCAATATTGCATGGCTAAAGACCATATGATATTAAAACCTCAAATTTTTTTATGCCATGGTTTAAAACCGCGACTAGGGTATGAGCGTTATAACCCCAAGTCTTTAACATTCAAACAAACTCTTAAACTTATACCGTGTGTCTCCCGCTAGGACTATGGTCTACACCATAGTTTAAACATATAAATACTTCATGCCAAGGTAAGTGGGATCAAGACTATGGTGTTTAACACCATAGTCCCCCAACCTTTCATCTTCATCAAACTATGTTATGTGAAGCCCCTTGTTAGCATCATGTTTTAGTTGCTAGAGTTAGGGCGTGACAGCTAGGGTAGAACCTTAGCTTTTAGGCTAAGAAAATCCTAGAAAAACCATTGATAAAATAAATATATAAAGCAATAAGAACATCACCTTTAGGTGCGATGGAAGGGTTGTCTATAACCGTATGTAAACACCACATAAAATATAACATGTCCAATTCAGTAAGAATCAAATATAAGTTATTATACAAATAAACGACAAATTGTTCATGCTACGACCAATTATACATGTTACAGTATTCACTCGGGTATAAGAGTATATTGAAATTTTTTTATTGTTATGGAAATTTACAGGTTTGTGACATCGAATTTGTTACATCTTGAACATATGATCTTAGCTAGTTGAAGAAGATTACGAGGAAGAGGTATAATTTCTTGTAAATTGCAATTTTTTTTATTTTTTATTTTTTCAATGTGGTTCACGCACCGGCTTGACCGACGGGCTACATCCACGAAATAATTTCAAGAGGGCCCACCCAAAGGGGCCTCACTCTCAGCACACTTCATGCCTAACCCCAAGAGCGTCGAGGAGAATGGATCCCGCGACCTCACATACCCGGAGGCCTAACTACGGTGCTCGACCGATTGAGCTAACTCTTGGGGCTTGTAAATTGCAATTTATAAAAAATATATGTACATTTCAAATATAGTATTGGTTTTTGTAAATTATAATTAATAAAAAAAATAATGTGCATTTAAAATATGAAATTGAATTATTTCCAAATTTGTTTTATTTATTAATTTATTATGCTTGAATATATATATATTTTTTTAATTTTTTTTCCTTTCTAATTGAATAAGATTAATTTGCACATATATTAATGCAATTTGAGTGGGCCTAATGGTTAAGAACATGTATTTCTTCTTGGGAGGCCATACATTCAAATTTGGAAGGGAATCAGGTATGTGCCTATATATAAACTTTAACAGGTATATCATTTATCCTTTAGTTTTTTTATAGTTAGTACTTCATCATTATACCATAATTCGTATTTAAATCAATTTTAATTGATTTGTGTAGTTTAGTATACTATTATCAATGTTATGCATTGGTAGCGAAAATCATAGTTTTAAACCCAAAATTTGAAATTTATGTAGAATTGTTTAAGCACTTGTTCGTGAAACAATAATATAATAATAATTCATTCTTTGAAATTCATTTTATATTTATGATTTTTTATAATTTTAAAAAATATTTATAATTTTAAAACGTATTATTAAAAACATGAAACATATTAAAAAATAAAATGGATAAATTGTATTTTTATTACTATTATTAATGCATGTTTTAATTTATTGATATATCTTATTTTATTAAATGAGTTAATGTTTATAATTTATAATCTCATTGTAGCAAAATAGTTATTGTTATAATCTTTTGTAATATATTCAGTGTATTCTTACTATTAGTTTTATTGTGCATTTATATTAAAAGTGAGATATAAATGTATCGTGGCTAAAATCTTATTGTAGTAAATGGTTATTGTTATCAATATTTTTTCAATTTTTTTAATATATTTGTACAATTAGTTCGATAGTGCATTTATATCAAAATTCTGATTTAAATGCAAAGGTTAACAAAACCATATTTTATATTTAGTTTTATTATTGTAAATATATATATAAAGATTAAAAATATATATTTAATAACATTTTGGTAACATATTTTTTATTAATTATAAAAATCAATACAAAGACATTAATACACAACAGGTCTAAAACATAAAGCACTAATTTAAAGGAGTTACCTTTCCATCCGACTATTTGCATCGATCAGACGACCTAGCTCGCGTGAGCTTTCACATCACGCATTGCTGGTCGTCCGATCGGTGCAAATGGTCGGGTGGAAAGCTAATGCCCTAATTTAAATGTCAGACATTTTTAACATTTTTCAAGTTTTTTTTTTTTAGTTTTTTTCATATAATATGATAGAAATTTTAGATTAATTCTTGAAAAAGTATATGATAATTGTTAATCTTACATAATCTAGGAGGTTTTGGGGTATTTGAGGATGCTGAATCCATTTATGCATTCAAAAATATAATTTGAGCACTTAAAAATTCATATTTTGGAAACTTTTTTTATCAAATTCCCATTAAAATCATTGAAAAGTCCAAAAAGTATAACAAGTAAACTACACCAAACATAAATATCTTTATAAAAATACTTATAATTGTTTTAACATTTATTTATTATATACATATCATTTATAATATTTCCATACTTGTGCAAATTCTCTTATATCTTCTTTTTATATAATTACAATGTCTTTAATAAAATGTATATATCAATAAAAATAAAAATAAATTCATTGATCTAAATCTCATTGGTATATATCTACCATTTTATTTAATTTATTCATTATTATTAAAATAATATAATAATTTATTATAAATTTATATAACTAAAAAATATATGATTATTGTATCAACAAAAGTAACTAAGATTACATTATAATTATAATTGTTTATAATTGTTATAATAATTATAATCACAATTCTTTTATAAAATTTATTAAAAACTAAAATGAAAAATAAATATTGTTTATAAACACTCTATTTAAGTTTGAGGATTCTACTCTCTACCATTATATGATAACTAATTGTTATATATTTAATACTTTTTAAAATGGATTACTACACATTGCATATTTTAAATGACAATTTTGTTTTCTTATTTATATGGTATTTACTATGTAATTATAGTTTCATTTTTTATTGTATTTTAGGTTTACTATAAAATTAATTATTATCACATTTGGACATCAATATTATGTTTTATAATCAAGAAATTACATATTTGACTCTTATATTTTTATGCTTACTTACCTAATATTCCTTTTTAATCTAGCTTATTAATAATAAAATAATTGAATAACTTTTCTTTAATACTCAATCATTTTATTAATTGTACAACCTAAGTGGACCTAATGGTTAAGAGTATGTGTTTCCTCCTAGAAGGTCATAGGTTCAAATCCAAAGGAGGTAAGGTATGTACACCTTTGTAAACTTTAGCAATTAAATCACTACCCACAAGGGGGTGACCTTAAAATTATATTATTATTATTATAAATTCCTTTGAAATCTACTAAACCATATAACAACAATCTAAAAGTCTAATATTTATTTTTAACAAAACAAAAAATTAAATATTATTGATTTATTTGTTTAAAGAAAAAAAACCTAATTTTCTTTTAAATAATTTCTCTAATTATATTATCTCAAATCTCTTAAATTATATAAAAAAATCTAAAAATAATATTTTTTTTTATAATATTTTTTTTAATAATCCAAAACCTTTTCCAAAGAGACAAGTACTAAATGCTCACTCAACTTGTTGGACAATGTTCTCCATTTCTTAGAAAACAAATTAAAATGAGCAAAGAACAACATTAGGTGGCATCCATCCTATATGCACAAGCCGCCGAGTTGCATACACCGTGAGTTAGTGGGTTTATAATAAAAAATTGCTTTTCCAAATATTTTATTATAATGGGTAGTTGGCACATTCTTTGGATATAATATTTTTTTTCACTCGAGTATAATTATAAATGTGTAAATAAAAATTCTTATAATATTTTTATAATTACAAAGTTATTGTGTTATGCAAATGTATATATAAGTCAATGAATATATTAATTGAGAGTTATTTAATACATAATGATTATAATGATAATTTAAAATGTAGATTTATGCATATTGATAGTTTTTTTCAATTTGGTTTAATTTATAATTCAATGTTGTATTAATTACTTGTTTTTCTCAATGGAAGAATCTTCATATTTGATGATCATTTTGAGAAAGAAATCAAAATGTATATTTTTTTTTTTTGGTGATGGGTGGACTCAAATCATGATGATGATGGTTAACGTCCCCTAAGACCAAACTTTGGTCTATTAAAGTTAATTTTTTCTAATATATACAACATAAAATTATATATAATATAATAGTCATTTAACAACCCTTCAAAACCCTAAAACAACAAAAAAAAATACAAACTTGTTGTAATATCCAAGACCACTGCTTCCAACAAATAGCATCTCATTAGAATTACATTCCTAATACATTCATAACAAAGAAATTTTATAACATTACTAAACTAACAAAAATACTGTATGTAAAATCCCTTAGTATTTAAATTTATTTCAAAGAATGGTGGGAGAGTGCCCTCTTTAAATTCTTCTTCAAGGTACCCTCGAACAAGATCAAATCTTATTTAGATAACTTATCTGCCTAGGAATTAAATTCATGATATACATTAGTGAATGAAATAGAATCAAAGTAAGCATTTACCTCTTAGACAAGATTTATAATTTCCTGGAGGCCTAAGTTTCTTATGCAACATTGGTGACTTTTCCCACTCAATTAGAATCTTGGAATATCTAAAGACCTAAAGATTTTTTAGACCTCATTCTTCTTCTCATTTTAGTAGGATCCATAGGGTGTGGAATTCAACTTGGTCATTAGATCTTGACCAATTCCATACTTCATCATAATTTAATTTGAGCAATCAACATAAAGCACTACCCCTACTCCACAAATACTAGGATTTCCTTGACTTGCTCCATTGACCTTTACTTTCTCCATCGAAGTAACCCCATGGTGTTTCTTGATTAATATGTGGTTTTAGTAACACTTTGGTAGAAGCTTTTCTCAAAATAATTTTATGACCAACCCAAGATAGTCTCACCTGGTGTGCAAAATATGCAACTATGAGAACTAAATCTTCGAACACCATCTAATTCTTGGACGAACAAATTCCATATACAAATAAACAAGGAAGGAACACATTCCATATAAAACACTCTACCGGAAGGAAAACCATATAGAAACTCCCCAAAATATTTAAATGGTTATGGTGGTTGATTAAGTCTTACACCATAAATTTCTTGTATGTGCCTTCTTCGCTTTCAACATCACCATATTTTTCCTTTTTTTATTTCCCTGTATGTGCCATAAAGCTTTGCAATTTTTTATGAAGATTATAGTGTATCTTACAAATTATAGTTTAGTATTAATACTAGCAATAATTTTCTTAGTTTTCATTTATTAACTAGTATGGGTGTAACAATATAGTGTATCAACCATAAGTATAGGATAAGGGAACCTAAAATAGTAGAAATAATCATTTGCATAGTAACAAACTTGTTCTAGAAAGCTTAACAAATGTTCTATAGAAGGGGGGGTGCATGTATAGAACAACTTACTCCCACAAAGAGAGAAGAAAACTTTATTCATTCCATCAAACTTGGAACAAGAGGATAAAACTAATATTGTGATCTTCTATTTCTAAGTTCCTTCAAAGGTTGACATTGGTCCTTAATGGTCTTTAACTTATTAATGTGATGGATATCTACATAGGTTATCAGTTGTCCTTGAACCTTACAACTTCAAAGTTCAAACTCCAGTGCAACCTTTAATACTCAAGTATAGCAACCAACATTGAACATTAACCCTAGGTTGTCACCTATGGAATTGGTATTGCATATCATCCTTTATCTTAGCCCTAAGAACTTGGTCCTTAATGGTATTTAACTAATTTATGCGTAGGATTTCTAGCAATGGTACTAACTATCGTTGAAACCTACACTTTAAAGTTCAAACTTCAACAAACCTTAAACTTAGCTTAAATCAACATTGCATCGAAGACCTCAATGTTGTATCAATGGTCTAAAGTAAAATTAAGCCATTTTAGTTTTATGCACTTAGGGGTTATGTCATTCCTTTAATATAAAAGTACACACTTTATTTCTCTCCTCCAAAATTTTGCTCTATTTTTTGTAATTTTGTATCTTTACTTTTGTATAATATGGTATCATAACCTGGTCTTTCAGCCTTCTTATTGAGGATGCCCGTAGGCGGGGTCTGGTAAAAGGGATAAAAATTTCAAAGGACCTTTCCCTTACCCATCTTCTTTTTGTTGATGACGTGATACTTTTTGGTTTGGGCTCTTGTGAAGAATGGATAGCCTTCAAAGTTATTCTGGATACTTTCTGCGAAGCATCAGGAATGCTCATAAATGCTGAGAAGTCCTGCTTTCTGTTTAACAATGCTGACGATGAGCTTCTAAATAGAATATCCCGCTCTTTATCTTACAAAACCCAGGATATATCTATGGGTTTTAATTACCTGGGTTACTTTATAAAACCTACGGGCTATTTGGTAAAAGATTGGTTTTGGCTCATAAAAAAGTTTGAGAAGAGGATACACCATTGGTCTTACAAGATCTTATCTTTGGGAGGGAGGCTGGTCCTTATCAGGGCTGTTTTGACCAGCTTACCGGTTTACTGGATGTCTTTAGCCCCCATTCCAAAATCCATTCTGAAGAAGCTCAAAATTTTAATCTTTGACTTTCTTTGGGGCTCCACGGGGATTAAGAAAAAATACCACCTAGTTGATTGGTCCTCTCTCTCCAAGCCTATTACTCAAGGTGGTTGGGGTATAAAAAAAATTAGAATGGTTCAGTACTTCCTTAAGACTTAAATCCTTTTGGCTCGCTCTTAGTGGCAATGGTCTCTGGTTCAAAGTGATCTCTGTGAAATATTTAAAGAAGCACAATGTCCTGTCTTGGTTTCGAGGCAAATCTTTCTCAGCTATGGGTGCCTCTATTATTTGGAAAGGCTTTATAAATACTATCACTTGGCTAGGCAAGGGACTTATATGGATGGCAGGTAATGGTGAAAGCATAAAGGTTGGTGTGGACCTGATCTTGGGTATGGGCACATGTTTTGTTCTGCCACAGGACCTATGTATGTATCTAGAAGATTATGGCATTTCATCCCTTGCTCAGGCCAGAAATCATTCAAACGAAGCTTTGAACTATTGGCTCTTAGCCTCGGATTTGGATCTTGGTGGAGAATGGCATTCTCTCTGGGAGAATTATGTTAGGGGACTGGAACATGGGAGGATTTGTCTTAGATCCTCACCTGATTACTTTCTTTGGACATACAGGAATTTTTCAGGTTCTATTACTGCGGCTAAGGTATATGAGTGTTTGGTGGACCACTTAATGGAGCTCGACATGGATTCATCCATTATTCTTCAGGTTTTGTGGAAACTCAATATCCCGGAAAAAATCCGATGCTTTATCTGGCTCCTCATTAAAAATAAATTACTTACATGGGATCAGCTCACCAAACGCGGCTTACAGGTTCCTAGCTACTGTCAGCTGTACAAAAAAGAGGATGAAACAACCCAACACATTTTCCTGGAATGCCATTTCACGAAGAATACTTTTGCTGTGGTTTATGAATAGTTTAACTCCGGATCCTTTTATAATGCTTCCTCTAGTTCTACAGCTCGATTGCTTCTGGAACTATGGGTGAAAAAGCATTCTCTGAACTTCCCCAAGTTATACCTGCCTTTCTTTACTTTTTGGTCAATATGGAAGCACATGAATTTATGTATCTTCGAGGGGAAGACTCCAGCTATCTATCCAGTCCTTCAGCATATTGATTTGCTCTTCCATACTTACTCTGTGCCTATAAAAAAGATAAAATTTAGACTGGTAGGACTGTCACCAAAAATGGAGTATCCCTGTGGGTTTTTTGATGGTGCAGCCACCAAGAACATAAGGGGGGCAGGCTTCATTTTGTACTTGAGTATCTTCCACAGTATACATTTCACCGTGGGCTGTGGAAGGAGTACTAATGCAAAATCAGAGTTGATGGCTTTGTGGGCTCTTCTCTCCGTCTCAAAGGTCATGGGAATTCCTCTTCACTCTCTTTTCAGTGACTCCCTTGTCATCATATCATGGGCTACAGGAAAAGGCACCTTGAACTCACCTCATCTGAGTCATTGGTGTGATGATTTAATAAATTTACTTCATAAATTTCCGGATTTGAACTTGAAACACATATATCGTGAGCATAACCAGATAGCAGATAGTCTCTCAAAATATGCACTTTCTCTTGATTCAGGCTTTGGGAAATTCCAGGAATTTTGGGATGACAAGATTACTGATCATGGTAATTTTCAGTTATATTAGTATGTGATGACCTTTGAGCACTATTTTGATGTTATAAGCTGTGAGCTAAGCAAACTCATGAGTAGACGTTCTGTCATCTTTTTATGTTCATGTTTTATGTCATTTCTGTTCATATCAGGAAACCGATAAAAAAATCTGACCTGTCCATACAGGAGTGATGATAAAATCCTGCAACAAAACAGGTTGTGCTCTCATGCCCTTGGTATGATGACAATGTCTCTTTGGTCCAAGAGGATCCCTTACTGAACATATCTATGGAGTCAGTCTCCGTTTGAATGTATATGATGATCTTTGATTCAATAGAATAACAGGATCTGGTATTTTTTCTGCTGAAAAAATATTGTATCATAACCATAACCATGTTGAGGGAAGTTGAAGTGAGTAAATGTCGGGGATTTCTTAGATTAGTGAGGGATTGAGGACTTATATTTCTATACATACCAAGAAACTAAAATGTATTTAAAGCAAGCAAATTTACACATAATTTGTTTTGGGGTTTAAAAGCCAAGTTTAACTTTTTGAAAAAAGAAAATTATTAGGTTCATATTTCTAGTTTAAAAAAAGTGCATTAAGTTCTTTTTCTCAATTTAAATATAGGTTTAGTTTTATGAAAGGAAGAAATAAAATGTTTTTCTTTAGAGAATGAAAAAAAGGGTGTTTTTTTCTCATGATTGGGCGGCCACTAATTAGTGATACTGTATAGGAGCTTGCTAGCCACCATATGACTTGTATGAACGCTATAGAATAAGCCACCAATCATAATACAACTTATATAGATGTTGTACATCAATCACCTAGGAGCAAAGAAACTAATATAAGACTCTATGAGAAATAACTTGTTAGACCATACAACCTATACAGATGCTCAAGAGCATAAATTGACTAGTTTTGCAGTCAATTTCACTATAAAATAGTCATGTTTTGTTAATATGACTATGACTTTGTAAATCTAGTATGTAGTTGATTAGGTTTTGTCAATTTGGACATGTAGGTGGTATATTTATAAGAAATATGTTCATTTTTCAAATGGGTTTATCAAAATTTAAGCAATAATATTTGTTTGTATCTCTGTAAATTTATATTTGGGGCGGAGAAACATTGTTTTCTTGGTTGTAAGTTTCTATTTCAATTGTAGATTTGATTTTATTGACATGTCGACTATTTTATTTGCTATTTAATGGATTTTTTTTACATAATGTTAGAGGTAAACAAAAAAAAGTGGAAATTAATAGTACTTGGAAACAACCTATGCTAGACATTATTTTGTACAGGTATTTGGATCAACTTGGATGAAAAAAGAAACACAACAAAAAAACAACTAGAAATTATCAAACCAAGTTTAATGAGCATAATAGAGAAGGATTGCCGTTGATAAATATTTTAGTGATTGATCAAATGCTTATTAAATTGCAAACCAACAATGGCGTTGTAGCTATTTGGTATCGACTAAAGCATTTACATGAAAAATAAAATAAAGATAGAGACTTCTTCCTTATAAGCTATTGTATAAATCAAAATGGATGGAAATGAGCCTACAAGATCATTTGTTGAAGAAGAGATATTTTAGAGAACATTTGAATGCCATTGGGTGGAAAATGGAAGAAGAAAACATGTTAATCACTCTCAAGAATTTACCAACCTTATCGAACATTTTATTGAAACCTTAAACATTACTTCTATTGGTGTTGGCATGTTTACTATTTGAGCACCAAGCTCTTCTAACAAGATAGGTGGAAAAAAACAATTTGGAAGTCACTACATAAATGAAGGTTGATAAATGTATTTGATAACCAATTTAATGTAGGGGGAAAGGTAAGTTTTTCAAAGAATAACATGGGTTCAATAAGACAAATGACATACGTAATCACAATATTTTAAGTGTCATTACTGTTGAAAGGAAAACCATAAGAAGAAGGTTTGCATGAAATTAATGTTTACATGATGAGAAAATTAACCAAGGCCAAAGAACCAAGACAATGTTGTAAAAACTAAGGAAGAGGAAGGTATCTCTAAGTTTATGGTTGGGATACAGTAGACAATGTTAATACATCTCCTTGGTATACAGATTTGGGTGCATCTTGTCATTTTATCAATTAAAGAGATAGGTATACTAGTAATGTTGTTATTCATTATTTTAATGATTTTATAGTTTTTGGTAGTGGGGTGGAATACATGGTAGAAGGAAAAGGAAATGTGTAGATAGCCTTGCTAGTTAAAAATTTGGAATTATTTAATGCTCTTTGTGTTCTAAGAATGGATGGAAATCTATTTTTTGTAAGTGAAATTATGAAGCACAACCCCCACTTATATGCGATTTTCAACAATAATAAATTCTACTTTGTGGATAAGGTTAATAAAAGGACACCCACTCTTGGTATGAAGAGCATGGTATTTTTATGTTGGTTGATGTAGGGGAGGTGAGAGAGTATGCTATGATGGCCAAGAGTGGTCCAAATTGCAGTGAGATTTAGCATCAAATGCATGGGCATTTGAATTTGAGATTTTTTATCTTATTTAACTACTGAAGTTTGGAGTCATTAAGGAGAAGGACAAGCTTGGAGAACTAAGGAGGCTATTCAGTTGATTCATGTTGATATTTGTAAACCTATGAAGATGGCATAACTATTTTTTGCAATGTATGTTCTATTGTTTGTAGATGAATTTTCTAGGAAATGTGGGTGTATTTCGAATTTCATAATATATGTGTTTAATGAATTTAATAAGTTTAAGGATTTGGTAGAAAATCAATCTGAAAGGAGATTTAAAGTTCTTATATCAGATGATGGTTGTTGTAATCTCACGAATCACAGAGGGTTACCAATAATACACATTGAACCATACAGACATAACAGACACAAGAGACAAGAACATAGATATGGAATAACAGATTATATTATATCATGAGGGTCCATACATACACAGAACTGAACCCAGTTCTCATTTGGCTCAAGAGCCTAATATATATTATTTACAAATAGTTACATATAACTACCTGTTGGTTCGGTCAACTGACACGACCTTACACAGCCAACCTAATCTCCAATTAGTCGGCTATTCGACTAGTTGGCTCACCGACTAGCACCTCCAACATCTCCCCCAGGAACAAAATCTTTCTTTGCCCCAAAGAAATGGGGGAGGTACTCAAAATTTTTACTGTCTGAGATAGTTACTTTATTTTTTGTTTTCATAGGCTATGCAGTCGGATGGTTGGTCGTTTTTGTTTGCATACTTCAATGATTTCTTCCATAGTAACGGCCAGTTGATGTTGAAATTCTGCCCAGTTTTGTAATACTTTCTAGACGTCGATGGTTAATGTTGTGATGCTTGATAAGGTCAACATCTTCTCCTGGATGGAAAGGTCTTCTATACTTTCCATGTACGGGTCCCAAGAATTGATCTTTTTCTTCTGCTGCTTCTAGTAATCTTTTCATCTATGGGCAGATGGTATCTAGTTTATCCAAGCTTGGGAGTGCTTACTGTACCCACTGGTGTGCTTGTCTTTTTAGTCTCTGTAGTTTTGCTGTCTCCAGTATGATTTGATATTGTATCTGGTTTCCCAGTGCTTCTTCGGTGCCTTTTCTTCTTTCCAACGCTTGAATCTATTCTCGAGTCTATCGGGTCTGCTGAAATACTTGTCTGTAATAAGTAGGCTAGTCACGGAGTACCTCTTCTGTAATGACAGATTCTTCCAAGTGGTCTTGTGGAACTTTGTAAGCTTCTGAGAATGCTATGTACTGTTGCATTAATAATCTGGATGTCTCTTCTTTTTTATCTTCTTTTGTATTTTGTATGTGTACTTGTAGGGTCGCCACCACACTCTCAAATAGTTGATATGCTTTTTCTAGTGGCTTGTCGGTGTCGGCCTCTAGAGGTCCTGGTATTACTGTTTGAACTAATTTTCTACATTTTCATAAGAACTCGACTTGTTCATTCTTACTATTGTCAAGCTCCTTGCGTCTGATCTGGCTTCTTGTTTTTGCCTCAGTAGCCAGAGTTTCTAAGAGTTGTCCCAACTCTCCATCTCTTAGCTTTGTTGTGTCGACTACAGTAGTCGATCCAAGTTGTCTAATGTGGACCATTGTCGACTGTGATTCTTTATGGTGTTCCTTCTTCTCTGTGTTCTTGTCTCTTGTGGCTGTTATGTCTGTATGATTCAATGTGTATTATTGGTAACCCTTTGTGATCTGTGAGATTACAACAATGGTGGATAATTTTTTCTCTTAGTATTTTCTTGATTTCTATATTAAAGAAGACATGTAGAAGGAATACACCACACCCTACACTCTACAGCAAAATGGAGTGGTAGAAAGGAAAAATCGTACCATTGTGGATGATTTGGGTGCCTAGGTGCATGACAGGGACAACAATTCGATTGAATGAATCGATTATTGTTATGGAGGAATCTTATTAAGAATAAGCAAAGAAGGAAATACACTAGACACACAGAAAATACAAACATAGACAAAATGCAAGAGTTCGAACCAATCTATGTTATTTCATTACTACTGTATGATGCATAATAATCTCTCTGTGGTTGATTGTATATTACAACATTGTACATGTTTATATAGAGTGCTAAGAATGCTTGGGTATTTTCCCATTATGTTCAATTACAAAGAAGTTGGAATGGTTCAAAAGTTCAACCATTAAAGACGACTGGAAGACATAGACACAATCTGTCGTAGTCGTGTCGAGATGCTGGTGTCGACGATGCATGTCGAGGTGATAAAACTGTCGAGGTTTGGACTTGTCAAATTTGATGTTGAACTTATCAAGGTCGACAAACAATTCCAACTACTGGGTGGATCATTTCTCCCTCCTTAAGAAACAATGGTCCCCATTGTTTGCTTGTATAGATGAGGAAACTTGTTGGTGATTTTAATAATAGAGTATCACTTTCCTTGTGCTGGAAGATGTCAGGTTTTAGCCACTTGAAACAAGGGAATTGTGTTCGTCCTTATATGGCGTATTCGTCATCCCATGATGGTGTCGCAAGGAAGAGGCTCCTGAACATCTGGATGGATGTCTTCGGGTTCTGTTGTCTGTAATTCATTATGTTCCAACAGTGGTGCATGGTATGGTTGAAGTAGATCCACATTAAATAATCAATGTAGACCCAAGCATGAAGGAATGTCGAGATAGAAAGTGTTTTCTCCAATATTATTAAGGATTATATACAGATCATATCGCAAAGGCTTCATCTTTCTGTATGGACCAGTGAAGGATTTCTTCTTGAGATGCAACCCGACCCGGTCCCCAATTTGAAATGAATGAGGAATATGATGTTTATCGTGTTAGGAATTAGCTTTCGCATTAGCTCACTGCAACGTTTCTTGTGCTTATTTCTGGATGTTATAGGTTTGGTCTCGAAACTTCAATGTTTTTTCAACTCCTGGTTGGTCAGATTCGGTGTCATTTGACTGTTTCGATGAATTGATCAAGTCGATGGGTGTTAAGGGTTGAAATCCACAACAAATATCAAATGGAATATTTCCCATAGAGTTGTGATGAGCATGATTGTAACTGTGTTGTATGTATGGGAGACTTTCATCCCATGTCCGATGATGCTTGTGGTTATACATGAGAAGCAGTTGTACTACCAAGTGATTCACAAATTCTGTCTGTCTGTTTGTCTGAGGATGGAAAGTTGTCAACAAAGAGAGTCTCGTGTTGAGCTGTTTCTAGAGAGTCCTCAAAAAGATGCTGACAAATATGGCATCTCTGTTAGAAATGATGGTCGTCAGAAGGCCATAATGTTTCCAAACATGTTTGAAGAAGAGATGAGCAGTATGTTGTGTTGTCGTAGTCTTCTTGCATGGAATGAGAATAACCATCTTGGAGAATTTGTCGACTACTACTAAAATCGCATCATGTTGATGTTTGGTAGTAGGATATCCTGTTAGGTAGTCCATAGAAAAATACTCCCCGATTAGGAACCAACAAATGTGTATACAATACTTGTTGTTGATTCGACGGTTTAGCAATGGCACAAACCACACATGATCGAATGTACCTGTTGAAGTCAAATTTAAGTGAAGGCCAATAAAAATACTTTTGGAAGATGGCAAGGGTATTTGCTACTCCAAAGTGTCCTACAGTCTTACTATAGTGTGCATCCCAAATGAGCTTCTGTTGGTTCTCACCTGTCAGTACACAAAGTTGTCCAAGCTTATATAGCAAGGTATCTTTCAGGAAGTAGTCGGTAGTAGATGGTGGGTTAGTTTGAAGTTGTCGATAAATAGAAAAAAATTCAGAGTCTACTAAATACAATTGAGGCCAAGTAGTGGTGTGATAACCCTGCATACTCATTACTGTGAAAAGTAGAGTAATGGGTGGTCGACTGAGACAATCGGCTATGACATTGGATTTAACTTTTTGATACTTAATTACCAACTGAAATTGTTGCAGGTAATTAATCCACTTGACTTGTCGAGTTGTCTATAACTTCAATTGGGACAGGGCGAACTATAAAGGCTTGTGGTAAGTACGGGTGATTGTTTCCTTCCCAAGGATGTAATGTCCCCATTTCTTAAGGGCTTGCACAATGGCATACAATTCCTTTTCATACGTTGAATACCTTCTAATAGTTTCGTTGAAATTTTTGAAATCAAAAGAAACTGGGTGACCAGACTGAGTGATCACTGCACCCAAAGCATAGTCTGATGTGTCAGTCTCAATCTCAAAAGGCCAATGCAAATCAGGTAACTCAAGTATTGGTGCAGTATAAAGCTTGTGTTTGAGATGCTCAAAAGCTTGTCATTCCGTCGATGTCCATTTGAAGACAATTTTCTCATTTCCCTTAGTCAACTGATTCAAACGCCAGGCTTTGTGACTGAAGTCGAGTATGAACCGTTGATAAAAATTCACCAAACCAAGAAAAATTCTTAGTTCATGAATTTTTTGAGGAATGGGCCAATCTTTGAGGATTTGTACTTTATATGGATTGACATGAATGCCTACAGAGTCAATTACATACCCCAAATATTTGATGTTGTTCATCACAAATGAGAATTTGTCCATGTTCAAATAGAGTCGATATTGTCGAAGAGTGTCGAGGACTTGTCGAAACTGTCGGGCATGTTCTTCTCATGATCGACTGAAAATAAAGATATCATCTAAATAGACAATGACACACTTGTCGATGAAAGGTCATAGAATGTTATCCATATAGCGCATAAAGCCCGCAAGTGTATTGATTAATCCGAAAGCCATGACTAACCATTCAAACAATCCTTGTTTTTGAAAGCAATTTTCCATACATCGGTGGGCTTGATCGAAATTTGATGATATCCTGACTTGAGGTTGAGCTTAGTAAAGAACTTAGTGTTAGACACTGAGAGGGGGGGCTGAATCAGTGTAAAGCCAATTTTACAACTTTTCTTAACTTGTCACAATTAACTACCAATTAATTATTCCATTATTCTACCAATCTCATAATCATTTCATAAACATATTTCACTTCATCATTCACATATCATAAGCATTTGAATCATCAAGAACCATAACACAAAAGAACACAACACCATATAATTTTGTAATCTTTTTGTACTAGTTTTGGTCCAGCTACAACCTTTAGGCAAAATCATCACCTACTGATACAAAGAGCACTACTCTGCATCCAGGACCTTGCCTAGTTTTCTTAGACCTTGCTAAGAAGGGTTTGAGGTATCCTAACCTCAAAAGAAAGACAAGCTTGCTTTTACAATACAATATACTGGTGTTACCATACTCATGTCATCATACATAAGCAATATCTATCACATCATCAATGTTGCTCATCACATCAACTCTACTGTAACACTGCTCATCAGTCATTTTGTTCATTTGCTCACTGCTGCTCAACAACCTCTGTACTCTAGTCACTGTCAAATTATCAAGGTCTTCTCAACAATCTCTGCTTTGTTCATCAACCATGTCAAAACTGCCCATCAATACTGTTGCTCAATTTCTGTCAATCTGCTCATCATTCTCTGTTGCTCATCGATACAGCTAATCATCTACTCATCACAGGTACGAGTCATCATCATACATTTCATCATCAAGGTGAATGTATCATGTGTATAGAGCAACATCATAGCATGTCACGTCCCCATCCCTCAACCGGCGAAGAGGACGCGCCGAACACATCAACACAGCCGGGCAAACAGCCCATAAACATAATCAAATGAAATCAATGCTGGAATTAAGCATACACAGATGCATTTATCTTCATTCATACAACGGAAGCAAACACACATTCCAGCAATTACATATTCATCATAATTCCATATACAATTGATATAATTGCAGAGATAGACTAGCAGCACTCATCTGTCAATGAAGAACTCGCCCACAACCAGCTACGTCGCTGCAATGTTCCACCCAACCATAGGCCAGCGTGCTCATCAGTCTTTCAGCAGCGCTGCCACCCCCGAGCTGGGCATGATTCCTTCAGGATAAGGGTCAATTGCAGGCTTGCACATAGCCAAGGGGACACAAAACAGCCAAACCAACACCGCTGGGTTTCATAGGCTTTCAATAGACAAGCCAAGCCATCACAGTCCAAGGTTCAACCACTGCATACCAGCAGCCAAACAATCCCTTCACAGCTCTGTGAAGAAGTCATAAACAACAGGGGACAGCCCCAAACCATGGAGGAGCACAGCTCAAGTCCAATGGACAACCCAGAGTTGGTTTTGGCCCTAACGTGGCCAAAACAACTCAACCACAACATCCCATACCAGGGGAAACAACAACAATAGCCCAATTTCAAAGTAAAACAATGGCAACTATGCACAGTCCCAAAACACAGAAACTCAGCAGCCCCAAAACATGACAGTGAGAACGGCTCTCACAACATGGGAAACGACCCAAACACCCTATGCGTGAGGAAGAACTTACACCCAACAGCAAAATGCACGGGAAATACATACCCGATTTCTCTGCGTGAGGATGAGCAGACCTCTGCGTGAGGATGAACAGACTACAGTAGGAAAATGGCTCACTACGAATTGGGCACTACGGCCAACCAAAAACGTGGAGAAGACAAAAACGGGAAGCAATCCCTCTTCGTGAGAATGCACAGCAATGGAGAGGACGCGAATTTGCAGTCAGCGGGTACTCCGCCACTCGTGGAGAGGAACAAAATGCCCACGTGAGACCAAATTCGTCCAAAACCTGTGTGTGAGGAACCAACCGACCCAAAATCGTGGTGAGTGAGTGAACAGACCAGGGAGGAGTGCGTGAGGGTGAAGAATGGGCAGACATGGGTGTAGTGGGAAAATGGGTAAGGCTGACAGCCTGCCACAACCACCACCACTTCAGCAATAACTCCCCCAACCACCAGCTGAAGCATTAAAGAGGTTGACAAACAACAAAGGTGGCAAAACAACAAGGCAATAAAACATGGGTTTTTCCCCCATAACCAAGGTTTGACATCCCCCACCCCTTATCCTTCGGAACCATGCCCTTTTCATTCAACGTTGCACTGTCGTAGCTGGTTGTGGTTTATTTTAATTGATGTGCGGGTTTACATGATGCCGAATTATAATGTGCCTTATAGCACGAGATGCCACCGGCAATTATCCCCATTGCCGAAACATACACAACAAAATCGATGGTGGGGCTTTTGCCTTGAGCTCCTCACCACGATTAATTACAACATATGCATCATGCAACCGGGGTCGAAACCGGGGACATGACATAGCATCATCATCATCATATGCAACATCATATCATCATAGGGCTTGTATTATAAGGCATCATCAGCATCATATCATCATGTACATATGTGTATGCATTGTATATGCATCATCCTCATATGGAGCATAGGAGAGAAGCATGCATGTTCACCATTATAGGATACATCTTCATACTATATCATACATTATTATTATCCAGAATACATCTTCAAAGAGTACTGTATACATCATATGCATTGATTGTTCACACATTTGATAGACCACTGTAAATGTACCATATCCAACCGTGTGCATATTCATCACTTCATACCTTGACCTGTGCATAGATTTCAATTCTAGTGTTCATCATCTAAACATGTCCTCAGCTAATCAACACTGAACTATTCAAATCATCTTCAGTTAGCTTATCAAAGTCTGCATACTCAAGTTAACACTGTCAATACACTGTCATTATCATGGCTTCCTCTTATCATGTCAAATCAAACCATTATCACTGTGAGACACCCAGAATTCCAATCTGCTGTTTACATCACTCATACACTGCATGTTCATCATCAGACATGCATCATCAAAGCATCTTATGTCAAAGACCTTTGACTTTCTACTGTAAAACTTGTTTTATATCATCTTATTGTTGTTGCCTTAAGCACGGTATGCTCATGCCCAAAATGTTGATATACATCATAGTATATAACATCACTCTTGCACAACATTCATAGTATATAACATCATAGCAAACATACTTCACTGTGCAAACGTTTCTAGGGTGTACATACTTCACTATGCAAATATTTCTAAGGCATCATATATTTCTAGCATCTCAATGTATAAACTTCTTAGGGCACACATACATACCTTCACTAGCATAAAATCACTTTACTGTATAGGAGTGCATCATTGTTCTTCTTTTAAGAACATGCCACTGTATTGTAGCTGTTGCTATACTCCCAAAAAGTCTTTGTGGATAAGATTTGCTCCACGAGTTCTTCCTATGGTTGAGCATGAAATATCAGTCCATTGCTTCTTCTCCACTGAAATTCAATTGAGGCCTGATGTTGCTGTAACATTGGATTGTGTTAAGGATGCAAATTCAAGACTTTAACAATTCGTGACTGTGGTATGTATAGATCAACCTCTGCTTCAAAATCCAGGATGCACTCAACCTCAGGGTGCCTTCAAGGGTCAACTCCGGGGCTTCACAAAAAATCAGTCTTCAACTTTCATAGCTTGTATGGTGGACTGTTCCAACTCCAGCAGTAACCATCAAAAGTGCCAAACAAAATTGATGGCCATTTTGGGACTGTGTGAAGTGAATGCTGCTCCAAAAACATGACAGTTTATTCCCCAAAAAATTATGTGGAAGGTTTGGATCTAGCTGTTGTTTATTCCTCGAGAAAGATAAAAATATTCAAAAAAAGGATGCCTGCTGTAATTTTGGACTGCAATTTCGGGTTGTAATTTCGATACTTCTCTACAATTTTGGGTCTGTGTATGTTAGATTGCTGCTACCCAAAAATTAGAGATATAAAAACTTAAAAATCAGAATTCAAACCTCACTGCTGAACCACCGAAATATTCAGAAATTTGACTGTAAATACTCTCCAGAAACTAGCATATTGCCAGCAATGAACCAAATAAACATCAAGTGAAAGATTGGACTATATACCCAAAATAAAAAGACTGTGGAAAATTCAGGTCTTTGTTGCCTGCGAATTTCTACCTCAATCATCTACCCAAATTCAGAGCTCAATATCTCATCCGAAATTTCACATTAACATAAGGAAACTTGGTGGGGTATTTATACTAGATTTCCATTAAAAAAAATTATGGACCCGACATTCATCTTTGTATTTTTTTTAATTTTCCCCTTTTTAAAAAAAAATTAACTTGTGGAGCCGACTTGTCATATTGAATTTTTATTTATTGTGACTTTATTTTAAACAATCTTTCAAGGTTGGGCTGACCACTTCACCTTCTATAAATTCAATTGTATATATATGAAGTAGGTTTTGAATCTTCTTTACATGACCATCGATTTTCACAAACCTTGGGTTCATCATACATTAAGTCCAAGTGTCCAATCACCATCATATGCGTTTGGGTGCCTTCATCTTCCTTTTTTCCCTAGGGACATCCCCAAGGTTTCTAAGACCCCAAGTGCCCACATCATCTTCATTTCTTCAAGACCATTAAACCATCTAGTGTGTGGGTCAAAAGGATTCTTCAAAGCCTTATTTATCAATCCAAGGGCATCCACAATATGTCAAAGACCATACAAGGTCATGAATGACCACATCATCTTCATTAAGAGTACTAGGATCATTAAGCCATCAAATGTGGGTCAAACAACTTCAAGTGACTTCTTTAAGAGCTTCTTCATCAAGCAAGTGTCTTCATGGGTTTCTTCTACCACCTCAACCACACCGGGAGACCCCCAAGGGATTTCACACACACATGAACCTCTTCAAAAATCTTCTTCATCATACCTTCATGCAAGTTCATGGCCATCCATCATATAAGTGGGTGCAAGATCTTCTTTATGCACTTAGGACCATCTTCAATAATTATCATCTCCATCAAGGCTCATCATGCCATCTAACCATATCAAGTTCCAGTAGTGGGCTCCATGACCTTCACAAGGACATCAGGGTCTTCAGCATCATCAGTAGGGTCTTCGGGCTTCTCCAAGGCTTTAGGACCATCTCTAGGGTCTTTAGTATCATCAGCAGGGTCTTCAACATCTTCAGCAAAGTGGTGGCTTCAAGAGCTAGGCTTGTGAGTACAGGGACCTTTTCAACTGGGTACAAGGTGCTTCAAGGCACAAACCCACTCTGTAAGGAGTCTAGGAACTACAGGTGGGACTTGGTGGCATCAATGATATCCTATGGGGCCACTGCAAGTCCATGTTGGAATCAATGACAATTTCATCAACAATCTCCCCCTTTTTCATTGATGACAACAACTCATGCTCCCCCTATGAGCATGCTCCCCTTTTGTCTGCATTTCTCCCTTTGTCTTCACCTCTCCCCCTTTGGCATCAATGGCAAAGGGTGTCCACATACCTGTGTCTGAAATCTCTAATCATTGCTTATTGCTCCCCGTGTCAATATGTACGATCCTAGGACCTGTCTGTATACCTGGAGTAACCATCCTTTGTCCTTTGAGTTCATCCTCCAGCCTTATGAACTCAAGGTGTGCTAAGGTCTATGAGAGACCTTACACTTGGCTTTCCATATGGCAGCCATCCTCCTTGCTCTAATCAACCTCTTCTATATGCAACTACTCGGTCTTCCTCATCCATACTTGCTTCTTGGCATCTGTCCTTTGAGCATTTGTTCCTTCATTTGGACTGGATTTCCTTGATGAGTTGTCTAGGTAACTTCTCAAGGATTGTTTTTGTGTATTCCAACAATCTTGAGCTTTGTGCCCAAGGCCACTGCAGCTATAACACCTCATTGTATGATAATGTGCAGAAATGTGACCAACATTGTTGCATGACCAACATCTGACTGAGCTGTTGGAACTTCCAACACTTCTTTGATCAACTTCATTTCTCCATGCTTGAGAGTGCCCCTGAATGTAGGCATTTGATTTATGATCTTCAAATCTTCTTGCTTATGTATATGAAGTACTCCTTCTTGGTTGACTTCTTTGATTTGCACATTCTTGGGCTTTGTGGCCAAACCCACTGTAGGTGTAGCATCTCAATGTGTGACATGTGGCAGCAACATGTCCGACTTGATTACATGTCCAACATCTGATTGAGTCATTGGGGCTTCCACCACTTCTTCTTCCGTAGAGTCTACAATCCACAGCTTTATGACCAAAGTTAGAACAAAAATAAAAATAACCATTGAAGCCACTTTCATACTTGGGTCTTGGAGTTGATTCTTTTATGAAGTTTCTTTGAGGAATAGACCTAACTCCTTGTTTCATCTTTGAACTTCCAAATTCTTTTTTGTCATGTGCAGGTGCATGGGGAGCAGCTTTGGACGTTGATGGACCTGCTTCTGGAGTCTTCAGAGACCAAATGTCATTTTCAGATTTTTCTTTGTTCTTCTTGTAACCAAGACTAGTTTTGTCGAGTGGAGATCTTTGACAATCTAAGATCTTATCTAGGACAATTGAATTGTCCTGGAACTTGACAGAGATGTTGTTGAACTTCTCATGATGCTTTGATTTTTCAATCTTCTTTCTAAGATTGACAATCTCAAACTCATGCTTTTGATTTGTCACTTCTTTTTCTTCCAATTGATCTCTTAATGCTTCTTCTATTCTCTTGGCTTCTTCTAGCTGAGTTTTCAGATCAAGATTTGCCTCTCTTGCTTCTTCAAGTATTTTTGAATCTTTAACATGGTTCTTTTGTTCTAGGGTTAGATCGATCAAATCAATCTTTAGCTTTTCTTTTTCTTCTTTTTTTTCCTTGAGCAATTTCAGCCAACCTACTCCTTCATGCTTAAGTTTCTTAAGAAACTCCTTTAGTTCAACATTCTCCTTTTGGAGATTATCCATATAATCAAAGGTTGTCGTCCTAAACATCTTGTAATCAGATTGATTAGGATCAACTTTGTTCAAGGACCAATCAGCTCTGAGATATATGTTGCATACATAGTTTATAATTCTATGTTTAGCTTTCAACATTGCTTCATCATCATTTGCAAGAACCTTCTCAATTTCATCACACAAGCTATCATAATCACAAGAGTTCATATCTTTACTGGAGTCCTCTTCTTGTTTGAGCTCTTCTGGGGGCTTGTCTTCTGATTCCTGATCTCTCTTTTTTGGTTCTGGTTTCGTCTTCTGATACTCACTTTCCAACTTGAACCATAGGTCTTTTGCTGAAGTGTTCTATCCTACACTTTCCTTCACTGAGCTAGGAAGTCCATCCATGAGGAACTTCAAGGCTGTAGTGTTGTCCTTCTTTTCTTCCTTCTGTGTGTTACGAAGAGAAATTCCTATGGCTTGGGGTACCACAACAAACAGTTTGACTCCAGAAATCAATCTTTTCCAATATGCAATAGAAATAAAATGTCTAACACTAAAGGATCAGACCTCGTACCTTATTCCGGATGGTTGAAGTAGATCCCCGTTGAGCTTTCCAATATTCAGCTTGAATTGCTATATTACTTCCTCAACAACAAGTAAACAATACAAGCATTCTATATATCATGGTGTTAGATCTATTCTAGCATATATAATCAATAATGTAAAAGCATTTGACATAATCCCATGAATAAAATATTCATTCAAATACACATCATTGGACAGGAAAAGATATTTCTATTAATATAACTTAGAGATTACAAGATACAACCTCCGACGGCACATATGCGAACCGGAGAAACTGAATCCCCCACTTGGGCCTCCACCACTTCAATCCTCCATCTCTCGATCGCAAGCTCACAAGCAAAAGGCAAGCTTGGGGAGAACACAAAAGTGCTCCAAGGGACAAAGGGATGCAGACTCAAGCATAAGTTTCAGAAACAATGGACTATATTTTCGTTGCTCTCAATTCTCTCTTCTTCCTTCAATGTACCAAGGGGTTCCTTATATATCTTTTCAAAGGGGTAATGAAAGGTCGAATCCAAGCGATCTCAAGGCATAGGGAAGGCCAGGAGTCAAATGAGTTGGATCCATGTCAAGGAAAACTCCAAAAGGATTTGGATTATGCACACATCCTGATGTACGCGGTTTTAGTGGTCAAACCCGCGTATGTACGCGCTTATACGATTAAAAGTCGCGTATAGCATTTTTTATGTGTTTTTAGGGATGATCAAGGAAACATCAAAGGACAAAAGGTGGTCCATAGGGTCTAAGGAGTCTGCAGCGGGACAGGGGAAGGCCATACAAAGTGTGATTCACCTAGAGTGGTGAAATCCGCTATAATAGATGCCCCCTAATGTGTGAGGTCAGAGGGGTCATACGATGGCCGAAATATATTATAAGTCCATCCCAGAAGTGGAGTGATGAAGGATCCCAAATGGAAGACCAGCCACCCAATCATCATAGTACAATAATACAACTCTGCATATAACTGCAAATACATATAGCAGTCCCGGATACATAAGAGTATAGTGGCCATGAATAGACATGATACATGATATCACATATGTGGTCATCGCCACGTACAATATACATAGATCAGAATCTCCATGATGAATATATACAAAGGACCATGATCTCCAAAATGGATGAAGATATATAATAGATCAAGATCTCCATAGTGGCTGGAAATGTCTGACATATACTGGAATCAAGTCACGAGAGCTGAAGTCTCATGAACACTGGCACAATCAAGGAGGTAGCATATAAGAGATGCCACCAATCTGGAAAGTCTTCTACATAAACTGCTACGAGTACATGTCCTACTATGCGAATAGAGGTGTCGAGGTCGAACATAGTAGTCCATCGTCTGATTACCGGTCATTAATGTATACCGTTAACAGATGCGAGATCACCCACCGATAATGAAAATGGGAATCAAGGTACTAGAGTGCAAACTAACAAGTGTGAATAAATGTGTTGAGGTCGAACACTTGAAAGGATCCATCGATCAGGGGACATTGATGTATTCCCAAGAAACTGTCGATGGCGAGAGAACTTGCCACTGATGACTGCAAGTCTCAAGGCACTCAAAAATGACTCTAGACTCCAATCCCAGAATAAAATATCTAAAGTCGATGGGATGAAATCTGCTGGAAGGAGGGAATTAAGGCATCCCCCATCATCCAACACGAGGTACTCAGCAAAGCTATATAATGTGGAAGGACTTGATCATAGGTGCACAAACCAGTAACTGTACCGGGAATGGCCAACATGCAAATTCAAGATAACTAAGGAATGGCTGACTCAGGTTTCAACTTCCTTCGAACAAGAGCATAACAGCGTATGGTGACTGAATAAAGGAAGCATAGACTCGATATACAAACTGGGACATCTCTGTGACACAGGAGGCATCAACAGAGGCTCCATAGGGACTGGAAGCTTAACCAGTCGGTGGAGATAAACTCAGATAAACGAGTACAGCTCCTAAAGTCAAACTATAACCCAACCAATGGATGTGATATACAGTGCTCTGTTCGAAGGTGACACGACTCGACAACTGCCAAATATAACATCTTTCCTTGTCCGGATTTTTGGTTTTTTAATTTTTTTGGACTTTTTCAGTTATTTGAAAAGCTTGAAAAAAGAATAAACTAGCTTTATAGTTACAAACTAGGAGGAGACGAGTGTCATCAGGGCAAACAAACTAGTTCCAAGCATTGGAACATACCTATGCTCAATGCAAGGATACATGTGTAGGATATCGACACTCGGGGGAAAATCCCCTCCCGGTAAAAGGGAATCAAGCTGCAAAGGATATAAAAAATGGCTCTGCATGGCTAGACATGAGACAAGCTCGGGCTATATGGATGAAACACAATGTCAGGGGAGCCAGAATAAAGCTCAATAAGGCAGGCAAAGCTCATCATAATGCATTCACAACTTGACATGAGGGAGTCCTGAGGGAAATAGGCCAGCATAAGATCAAGAGGAGTATGAGGCTCTTGCGAAATGTCATGGCAGTACTATACAACGGACTCCCACACCCTAAAGGAGAAACCATCAGCATGGACACCAAATGCAAATAAGGCGCTAACTAGGGTACCCATGTAAGGTGAAGCTCTACCACTCATATCATGCCACTTCTAAAGCAGCAAGAAGGTTTTGTGACAAAATAGAGTGGGTTCGTACCTAAGGTCATGGTGATATGGTCACAAGGTCATGCAAAATGCAAATGGTGGTGAAACCTAACCTATATGCAAGTTTAGTCATGATACCTGAGATCGGCATGAACGGGTCAATCCAACGGCTGAAACAACACTGAAAAAGGTATTCTACAACACCAATTATGTCAAAAACGGTCGAAAATGGTTAGAAAATGTTGAAACTATAGGAAAGGGGGTAAAAATTTTCAAATATTTGAAAATTTTTCTATAAATAGTAAAAAATATAAATCATTTGAAACTTTTACCCATTTAAGCTCTGAATTTCAACTGCAAATTCCAGGAGATCCAGCCGGCGGAATTTACAACCGTTTCTTCCAGGTATTTACTCATGCTCTCCTCTTGCATTTTGATATAATTTTTATAGATTTTCATGGTTAAATGAAGTTTTTAAGCCATCCCAAAGTGTGTGCTGCGGCCCACATGGATATTGAGGTTTTTTCCGCGTATAGGGCTGGCTATACGCGGAAAATGGCCTAAAATCCGCGTACATACGCGGCTGTTTTCAAAACAGTCATGTATGAGGCCATGCATAAGGTTTTCAAATAAACTAATGGATAATTTTGCAATTTCTTTTGCAGGATGGTGCTAGAATGGAGAGAGCGTGAGCATGGTCAAGTAGAGGAAGCAGTAAGGGCCGACTTAATGGCTCAACAAGCTCTTCGTGCATGTGGACTCTACAATTTTTGGTGTCTTGGTGGTTTGAGGGCCAAACCAAGACTGCTACAGATGTTGGTAGACTATTGGGATCCAGACTCAAAGTCCTTCCATATTGATGGGATGTCCCTCACTATATAGGTGGAGGACATATACTTTATTACTGGTCTTTCTAGATGAGGGGAGGTGGTGAACCTTCATTCTTGAGGTGGGCCAGGTGGTGGCCTGACTATCGATGAATACATAGCCATGTACTGTTTTCCAGACACTGAGAAGGTGGGGAGTCAAGTCCCTACCAATGCTATACAGGTGTTGGGCCTAAAGGCCATATTACTGACGCTAGGCATGATAGCAAGATTAGCATCACTCCACCAGGCCTTGCGGCCTCTGATGTTCTATGCAGTGGAGTGCATGAGACCCACAGTCTATGACTGGAGTATGACACTACTGAGCAACATGAAACACCAGCTCAGTGAGTGTAAGGCAGGCAGAGTACAGAACTTCGGGTTCAACAGTATTCTGAGCACGTTTTTCTTCGAGCGTGTTCTAGGATTGAGCCCTAGAGTGGATGTTCCTCTCCACGGGGTTCGAGATCCGGCCCAACGGCGTTGGGAATATGCGATGCGCAAACTGGGGGGTGGTAGGGTGGCCAACCCAAATCCAGCTGACTTCTTTCCATGGTGGCGACGACAGATAGTTGCCATTGATGACTACCCCTATGCAGGGATAGATTTCCGGGGGGATCCGGACATGCCATTGCCACCAGGATCAGCATATGGAGACATAGGTAACGAATCTCAACCCTCACTCTTTTTTTAAATTTTTTGAGACATTTAATTTGTGTATTTTCTTGATTTTATGGAAGCAAAAAACATGTTTTTGCTTGACAACACATAGTGACATCTACCATTTCTGTGCAGATGTGGGACCATGGTGACCAGAGGGCTTCCCTCGTCATAGACGGAGGGGAAGAGGAGATGACATCATGGGTGTGGATGCAGAGCGAACGCTCCAGAGCATTCATACCAACTTTGTGAGACTGATTCATAGAGTTCCCATGGCGCAAGTCGAGGACTTGCCTAAGGCCATGCAGCGGCAGGTGGTGGGTGTACCACACACATGGGTGCGTTTATTTTGATGGCTAGCTAGAGCCGTAGTGACGTTCCATGATCACAACCCTCCTCCTCCTCCACAGGATTAGACACCTAGGAGTGTATTCATTTTGTGCTACTGTGTATTATATGATGGTGGCTTAAAAAGCGCCAATTTTGTATCATGACACTATGTATTATCACATTTTTTATGTATATAAATTTTTTTATGGTGATCGGTTTATTTATTTACATGTGTAAAAATTGTGCTTGCGATTAATTTATTATGAATGAAGCAAATTCCAATCTAACATGTAGTTAGCATATGAGTCAGCAACTTGATTATTATTTCTTGGAATGTGTATATATGTTATATGGTCAAATTGTCGTTCTAACAATCTCACACGTAAGAATCTTCTCAATAACGTCAGATCTCTAACATGGTACAAACCATTGAGCTGTGACACTACTAACTCTGAATCAAGACGTACCTCAAGAGATAGAACGCCATGTAGAATGGCATCCCATAGAAGCTCAATAGTGGCGCTATATTCAGCAATATTGTTGGAAGATGGGTGTAGACATACACTTCCTGAAGACAGTACCTGACCCATAGGAGTATAAATCACCCAAGCAGTAGAGGCTAAGTGTTGAGTGTGACGGCTTGCACCATCCATGAATCCTATGTAGGTGGAAGATTCCCTTGACATCTGCCAAAAGAATTGGAAACTAATCACAAACCCGATCAGGATAAGAAAAATACCTAACTATGCAAAGCTGTACAATAATATACAACAAGCAGTCTTGGCTAAAGATTATGCATAGTATTTTTTGAGATATAGCCCATTTCTAGGCTCCGCCAAAGCTGTTCCTTCGTAATCCACTAACTCATAGGCACCCTTCTCTAACACACGCTTTACCACGTAAGGACCACGCCACATAGGATTAAATTTCCCTGCCCCCAAGAGTTATTTCGGTTGATCCCACAAAAGGACCAAGTCTCCTTCACTAAACACTCTTGGATGGATAGATCTATCGTACTGGACCTTAACGCGACTCTTATTAACCTCTAGAGCCACCAAGGCATCCTGATGCTACTCATCGAGTTGCTCGAGGTGAACCAAACGCTCCTCCAAGGGTGAAGTGTCTGGTAAGAGTTCCACAGCTAGCTTCAACGAAGGAATTTCGCATTCAACCAGCAATATCGACTCCACTCCATGCACAAGCTGATATGGAGAAAAACTAGTGGCAGTCTTGACCGTGGTTCGATATGCCCACAAAGCAGGATATAACATAATGTGCCAATTATTCTTGCTTTGTGCGATGGTTCGTTGGAGAATGGATTTGAGTGATTTATTCACTGCCTCTACCTGTCCATTCGCTTGGGGGTAGTAAGAAGAGGAATGCTCTTGCTTATACCCTAACTTGGATGCCAACTCTTCCATCATACGTTTATGAAAGTGCGAGCCATGGTCAGTGACAAGCTCTTTCGGAATCCCGAACCGAGTAATGATTTGGTTAGAAAATGGAATTCTGTTACGGAGAGAAATTCCTATGGCTTGGGGTACCACAACAAACAACTTGACTCTGAAATCAATCTTTCCCAATATGCAATAGAAATAAAATTTCTAACACTAAAGGATCAGACCTCGTACCTTATTCGAGACGGTTGAAGTAGATCCCCGTTGAGCTTTCCAATCTTCAGCTTGAATTGCTATATTACTTCCTCAACAACAAGTAAACAATACAAGCATTCTATATATCATGGTGTTAGATCTATTATAGCATATATAATCAATAATGTAAAAGCATTTGACATAATCCCATGGATAAAATAGTCATTCAAATACACATCATTGGACAGGAAAAGATATTTCTATTAATATAAATCAGAGATTACAAGATACAACCTCTAAGGGCATGTCTGCGAACTGGAGAAACTGAATCCCCCACTTGGGCCTCCACCACTTCAATCCTCCATCTCTCGATAGCAATCTCACAAGCAAAAGGCAAGCTTGGGAAGAACACAAAAGTGCTCCAAGGGACAAAGGGATGCAGACTCAAGCATAAGTTCTGGAAACAATGGACTATAGTTTTGTTGCTCTCAATTCTCTCTTCTGCCTTCAATGTACCAAGGGGTTCCTTATATAGCTTTTCAAAGGGGTAATGAAAGGTCGAATCCGAGTGATATCAAGGCATAGGGAAGGCCAGGAGTCAAATGAGTCGGATCCATGTCAAGGAAAACTCCAAAAGGATTTGGATTATGCACACATCCCAATGTATGCGGTTTTAGTGGTCAAACCCGCGTATGTACGCGCTTATACGGTTAAAAGTCGCGTATAGCATTTTTCATGTGTTTTTAGGGATGATCAAGGAAACATCAAAGGACAAAAAGTGGTCCATAGGATCTAAGGAGTCTACAGTGGGACAAGGGAAGGCCATACAAAATGTGATTCACCTAGAGTGGTGAAATCCGCTATAACAGATGCCCCCTAATGTGTGAGGTCAGAGGGGTCATACGATGGCCGCAATATATTATAAGTCCATCCCAGAAGTGGAGTGATGAAGGATCCCAAATGGAAGACCAGCCACCGAATCAACATAGTACAATAATACAACTCTGCATATAACTGCAAATACATATAGCAGTCCCGGATACATAAGAGTACAATGCCCATGAATAGGCAAGATACATGATATCACATATGTGGTCATCGCCACGTACAATATACATAGATCAGAATCTCCATGATGAAGATATACAAAGGACCATGATCTCCAAAATGGCTGAAGATATATAATAGATCAAGATCTCCATAGTGGCTGGAAATGTCTAACATATACTGGAATCAAGTCACGAGAGCTGAAATCTCATGAACACTGGCACGATCAATGAGGTAGCATATAAGAGATGCCACCAATCTGGAAGT
>LPNX010317127.1:522473-542999 GCA_001517045.1 Pseudotsuga menziesii | reverse complement strand
TGTATAATGTGGAAGGACTCGATCATAGGTGCACGAACCAGTAACTGTACCGGGAATGGCCGACATGCAAAGTCAAGATAACTGAGGAATGGCCGACTCAAGTTTCAACTTCCTTTGAACAAGAGCATAACGGCGTATGGTGACTAAATAAAGGTAGAATAGACTCGATATACAAACTGGGACATCTCTGTGACACAGGAGTCACCAGCAGAGTCGCCAATTCTGTTACGGAGAGAAATTCCTATGGCTTGGGGTACCACAACAGACAACTTGACTCCAGAAATCAATCTTTCCCAATATGCAATAGAAATAAAATGTCTAACACTAAAGGATCAGACCTTGTACCTTATTTTGGACGGTTGAAGTATATCCCTATTGAGCTTTCCAATCTTCAGCTTGAATTGATATAATACTTCCTCAACAACAAGTAAACAATATAAGCATACTATATATCATGGTGTTAGATCTATTCTAGCATATATAATCAGTAATGTAAAAGCATTTGACATATTCCAATGGATACAATATTTAATCAAATACACATCATTGGACAAGAAAAGATAATTCCATTAATATAAATCAGAGATTACAAGATAGATACAACCTCTGATGGCACGTCTGCGAACCGGAGAAACTGAATCCCCCACTTGGGCCTCCACCACTTCAATCCTCCATCTCTCGATAGCAAGCTCACAATCAAAAGGAAAGCTTGGGAAGAACACAAAAGTGCTCTAAGGGAAAAAGGGATGCAGACTCAAGCATAAGTTCCACCAACAATGGACTATAGTTTCGTTGCTCTCAATTCTCTCTTCTGCCTTCAATGTACCAAGGGGTTCCTTATATAGATTTTCAAAGGGGTAATGAAAGGTCGAATCCGAGCGATCTCAAGGCATAGGGAAGGCTAAGAGTCAAATGAGTCAGATCCATGTCAAGGAAAACTCCAAAAGGATTTGGATTATGCACAGATCCCGATGTACGCAGTTTTAGTGGTCAAACCCGCGTATGTACGCGCTTATACGGTTAAAAGTCATGTATAGCATTTTTCATGTGTTTTTAGGGATGATCAAGGAAACATCAGAGGACAAAAAGTGGTCCATAGGGTCTAAGGAGTCTGCAGCGGGACAGGGGAAGGCCATACAAAGTGTGATTCACCTAGAGTGGTGAAATCCTCTATAACACTGTGCAGCTGATTTTTCTTTCTTGTTTGATGGAGCGGGTGGATTGATAACAATTTCCCAAATACCAAACTTCTTCAGATAAGCCTTCATTTTGCTCCTCCAGCTGAAATAATCTGTAATATCAAGTATAGGCATGCCATTGCTTGATGACTCTTTCTTTTCCTCCATTGTGTCTAAGGATCTCCTTCAAGCTTGCTAGGCTTGTGATGAAGGCTAGCTCTGATACCAATTGTTAGACACTGAGAGGGGGGGGTGAATCAGTCTAAAGCCAATTTTACAACTTTTATTAACTTGTCACAGTTAACTACCAATTCATTATTCCATTATTCTACCAATCTCATAATCATTTCATAAACATCTTTCATTTCATCATTCCCATATCATAAGCATTTGAATCATCAAGAACCATAACACAAAAGAACACAACACCATATAATTTTGTAATATTTTTGTATTAGTTTTGGTCTAGCTACAACCGTTAGGTAAAATCAGCACCTACTGATACAAAGAGCACCTACTCTGCATCAAGGACCCGGCCTAGTTTTCTTAGACCCTACTAAGAAGGGTTTGAGGTATCCTAACCTCAAAAGCAAGACAATATTTCTTTTACAATACAGTATACTTGTGTTACCATACTCATGTCATCATACACAAGCAATATCTATCACATCATCAACGCTGCTCATCATCTCTGCTCATCACATCAACTTTGCTGTAACACTGCTCATCAGTCATCTTGTTCATTTTCTCATTGCTTCTCAACAACCTCTGTACTCTAGTCACTGTCAAACTATCAAGGTCTGCTCAACAATATCTGCTTTGCTCATCAACCATGTCAACACTGCTGGTCAATTTGATCAGTCTCTACTCATCAACCATGTCAAAACTGCCCATCAATACTGCTGCTCAATTTCTGTCAATCTGCTCATCATTCTCTGCTGCTCATCGATACAGCTGATCATCTACTCATCAGGGGTACGAGTCATCATCATACATTTCATCATCAAGGTGAATGTATCATGTGTATAGAGCAACATCATAGCATCATCATCATCATATGCAACATCATATCATCATAGGGCTTGTATTATAAGGCATCATCAACATCATATCATCATGTACATATGTGTATGCATTGTATATGAATCATCCTCATATGGAGCATAGGAGAGAAGCATGCATGTTCACCATTATAGGATACATCTTCATACTATATCATACATTATTATTATCCAAAATACATCTTCAAAGAGTACTGTATACATCATATGCATTGACTGTTCACACATTTGATATACCACTGTAAATGTACCATATTCAACCATGTGCATATTCATCACTTCATACCTTGACCTATGCATAGATGTCAATTCCAGTGTTCATCATCTAAACATGTCCTCAACTAATCAACACTGAACCATTCAAATCATCTTCAGTTAGCTTATCAAAGTCTGCATACTCAATTTAACACTGTTAATACACTGTCATTATCATGGCTTCCTCTTATCATGTCAAATCAAACCATTATCACTGTGAGACACCCAAAATTCCAATCTGTTGTTTACATCACTCATACACTGCATGTTCATCATCAGACATGTATCATCCAAGCATCTTATGTCAAATACCTTTGACTTTCTGCTGTAAGACTTGTTCTATATCCTCTTACTGTTGCTGCCTTAAGCACAGTATGCTCATGCCCAAAATGCTGATATACATCATAGTATCCTTAACATCACTCTTGCACAACATTCATAGTATATAACATCATAGCAAACATACTTCACTGTGCAAACGTTTCTAGGGTGTACATACTTCACTATGCAAATATTTCTAAGGCATCATATATTTCTAGCATCTCAATGTATAAACTTCTTAGGGCACACATACATGCCTTCACTAGCGTAAGATCATTTTACTATATAGGAGTGCATCATTACTCTTCTTTTAAGAAAATGCCACTATATTGTAGCTGTTTCTATACTCCGAAAAAGTCTTTGTGGATAAGATTTGCTCCACGAGTTCTTCCTATGGTTGAGCATGAAATCTTAGTCCATTGCTTCTTCTCCACTGAAATTCAACTGAGGCGTGATGTTGCTATAACATTGGATTGTGTTAAGGATGCAAATTCAGTACTTTTACAATTCGTGAATGTGGTAAGCATAGATCAACCTCTGCTGCAAAATCCGGGATGCACTCAACCTCAGGGTGCTTTCAAGGGTCAACTTTGGGACTTCACAAAAAAACGGTCTTCAACTTTCAGAGCTTGTATGGTGGACTGTTCCAACTCCAGCAGTAACCATCAAAAGTGCCACACAAAACTGATGGCCATTTTGGGACTGTGTGAAGTGAATGCTGCTCCAAAAACGTGACAGTTTATTCCCCAAAACTTTATGTGGAAGGTTCAGATCTAGCTACTGTTTATTCCTCAAGAAAGATAAAAATCTTCAAAAAAAGGATGCCTATTGTAATTTCGGACTGCAATTTTGGATTGTAATTTCAGGCTGTAATTTCGGGACTTCTCTACAATTTCGGGTCTGTGTATGCTCGACTGCTACTACCCAAAAATCGGAGATATAAAAACTTAAAAATTAGAATTCAAACCTCGCTGTTGAACCACCGAAATCTTTAGAAATTTGACTGTAAATACTTTCCAGAAACTAGCATACTGCCAGTAGTGAACCAAAGAAGCATCAAGTGAAAGATTGGACTGTATACCCAAAAGAAAAAGACTGTGGAAAATTCAGGTCTCTACTGCCTGGAAATTTCTACCTCAGTCATCTACCCGAATTCAGAGCTCAATATCTCATCTGAAATTTCATATCAACATAATGAAACTTGGTGGGGTATTTATACTAGATTTCCATAAAAAAATTATGAAGCCGACATTCATCTTTGTATTTATTTTTTTAAAATTAACTTGTGGAGCTGACTTGTCATATCGAATTTTTATTTATTGTGACTTTATTTTAAACAATCTTTCAAGGCTGGGCTGACCACTTCACCTTCTATAAATTCAAGTGTATATATATATGAAGTAGGTTTTTAATCTTCTTTACATGACCATCGATTTTCACAAACCCTAGGTTCATCATACATTAAGTCCAAGTTTCCAATCACCATCATATGCATGTGGGTGCCTTCATCTTCCTTTTTGCCCTAGGGACATCCCCAAGGTTTCCAAGACTCCAAGTGCCCACATCCTCTTCATTTCTTCAAGACCATTAAACCATCTAGTGTGTGGGTCAAAAGGATTCTTCAAAGCCTTATTTATCAAGCCAAGGGAATCCACAATATGTCAAAGACCATACAAGGTCATCAATGACCACATCATCTTCATTAAGAGTACTATGATCATTAAGCCATCAAATGTGGGTCAAACAACTTCAAGTGACTTCTTTAAGAGCTTCTTCATCAAGCAAGGGTCTTCATGGGTTTCTTCCACCACCTCAACCACACCAGGAGACCCCTAAGGGATTTCACACACACATAAAACTCTTCAAAAAGCTTCTTCATCGTACCTTCATGCAAGTTCATGGCCATCCATCATATAAGTGGGTGCAAGATCTTCCGTATGCACTTAGGACCATATTCAAGAATTATCATCTCCATTAAGGCTCATCATGCCATCTAACCATATCAAGTGCCAGTAGTGGGATCCATGACCTTTGCAAGGACATCAGGGTCTTCAGCATCATCAGCAGAGTCTTCGAGCTTCTCCAAGGCTTTAGGACCATCTCTAGGGTCTTCAGCATCATCAGCAGGGTCTTCAACATCTTCAACAAAGTGGTGGCTTCAAGATCCAGGCTTGTGAGTACATGGACCTTATCAACTGGGTACAAGGTGCTTCAAGGCACAAACCCACTCTGTAAGGAGTCTAGGCACTACAGGTGGGACTTGGTGGCATTAATGACATCCTGTGGGGCCGCTGCAAGTCCATGTTGGCATCAATGACAATTTCATCAACACTTAGCACCTTTTAGACATTCGATGAGTTCGTTTATCCTTGGAATATGGTATATGTTCTTCACTGAAATATTGTTGAGAGCCTGATATTCAAAGCACATGCGTCAAGTCTCGTCTTTCTTTGGAACGAGGAATCCTGGACTTCCACAAGGAGAGGAGTTGGGTTAATGTGACCTTTGTTGATCAAATCCTGGATCTATCTGTGAATCTTTTCATTCTCGATAATGGATCTTCTGTAAACAAATGTGTAGGTAATGAAGCATTAGGGGAATTTTGAGGTAAAAAATGGGCATCATAAAGGATATATTAAAATATTATGAACTATGCATTTTATAGAGAATGTGTACTTGACAACTCACCTTTCCACTACATTAAATGTACAATTTAGATAACCATGGTTGAGTTACATACTAGAAACAACAATAATAAAAAATGTTATATTGAAGTGACTAAAAGTTAATTTTAATTTTCAAAAAAATGTGTAGTACTTGGATGCATTCATGTCCTTGAACTTTGATTTCACATTTAATAATAAAATATAAACAAAATGAAAAGACAATCAAATAATACAAAATGAAAAAACACCAAAATTTTCAAATTTTCTCCAACCACACATTGAAAATTGAAAATTGAAATTGAAATATATATATATATATATATATTCTTAATTTTATATTATAACTTATGTTCGTTTGTTTCTTTGTATAATTTATGTATTTTTACGATATAATTAATTTAGTGTTTGAAAATTAAAATTTAAGATAACATGTCTCTTTTTAATTTTTTTAATATAACTTATCTTTTTTAGGTTCTTAATAAAATTTACATCTAATATGTGTAACCCATTATTCGAAAATTAAAATTTAAAAAAATAAATATACATGTATTTTTTTTAATTTAAATTGATTATTTTTTTTAAAACCAATTAATGTGTTTTTATAATGGAATTAATTTAGTTAAATTCTTATAAAATATGATGTTTATTATTTGTATAAAAAATCATTAAACCAAATTTTGTTTTTTTGTTCTATATTAATAAATTAATCACCTATTACTATTTTTAAAATTTTTGTTCTACATTTTAAAATATATAGAAATATTTTAACATATTCATTATACACTATAAATTTAATATGTGTGTGTGAGCTAGAGGAATCAACAACGATGTCAGTTTCGTACTCGCATGATATGTGGTCGATTTCGACGGCTCCAGTATAACCCCTAGGCACGACCAACTATTGGCTCAAATTTCGCGCACATTTCGTTGAGACTCGAACCACTGACTTACTTAACATCATGTATGCCTTAACATAACGTACAGTGTTCAATCAACCTACATCCTTGCCTCTTATTAATATATTTATTATACATTCTAAATTTTAAAAAATTTAAATTTTTTTTATTTTAATATAGGTTAGCACATATATTCTATACTTAAAATCTAATCTTTAAAATTTGATTTTAATAATTTAGAATCTGAGTTTTTCTTAACTTTTAATTAATTAATTGTAATATAATTTTTTAAAATATTGTTTTTCAATGTAATTATATAAGTTAACATTTAAGATTTTAAACTTTGATTTTAATATTTTGTATAATGTTGCATTTTGTAGTTTTTAATTAACTGTAATATAATTTGATAAAATATTACATTTTAATATGATGTTTTGTTTAGAATTTAGTTTTTTGAAAGTTAGTTTTTAAATTGGATTTTTATGGATATATTATTTTGTAATACTTTTATTGTAATTTTTTTTATAAAAATAAAATATTTTAAAAGTATTAGAAAAGTTAATAATAGTTAAAAAAACAAAATAAAATAAAGTTCAAATAAAAATATATAATTATATGATATTTTTTAGATTAAAAAAAATTGATGAATATATCATATATTCATAAGTAAAAATGTGTAAATAAAAAATATTTTTAACATTAAGAAAAATTGGATAAATATAATATATTTTGAAAATTGTGTAAAGACATGCATGTTAAGTGAAAAAACATATATTGTCTTTTTCAAAATATATGAAGGGACAATAATATATTTTATTGAAAAAGTGTGAAAATACATTAGTACTTTACTCTCGGTGTAAAAGTAATAATATATTTTATTGAAAAAGTGTGAAAAGACATTAGTACTTTACTTTAGGTGTAAAAGTACTTGTAAACTACCATGGTTAACCATAGATTTTGATCAACCTTTTAGAATATCACAAATAAGCAATCTTAACTCAAGTAATGCCGACTCAACTATTATAGATGATGGCATTCTCTAGATTGTGATTGGTTCTTAAAAAGTTGATTTTAGTAGTACTTTTTTTGTTTGGAGGCCCATTTTTTACCTCAAAATTTCCCTAATGAACTAGGAACAAGTTAAATGGAGTGTTTTACCTGGAAATGTAGAGGTACTTCATCTAGATCTTTAAATATGTTCTGGTGTTCATTGAGTATATTGTCATTCTGTTGTTGTTGTCGAGAGCTCCATTGGTCGGTGAATCGACTAGTTGTTGCAGTCTTCCTGGAATGTTGAGGCTCATGATCAATGCGAATTTCTGAGCATGATCAATAAGCTTCTTTGTATGTTTGGAAGATACCATCACAACCATTGATGTAGGTTGTCGCTTTGGTATGTCTTACCATTGGTTCTATACTTTGACAATCACCTTCTGAGGCTGCGACTGATAACTTTCATGTTGATCCCATAAGTAAGGTTTCCCAAACAGGGTGTCAGCTATAGAAAGCGGTGCCACGTCACAGAGTACTTCATATTCAAAAGGATTAATGAAGTAGTCGAGTCTGCATTATCGGGTGATTCTTAGTTCTTGTCCATCCTTCATCCAACCGATGTTATAAGGATGAGGATGTGGAGTGGTGACAAGACCAAGTTTTTTCACAAGACCTTCAAAAACAAAGTTCTTCTGGCTACCATTATCCACAATCAAATGCAATGGATTGTTTTGAACCCATATCTATGTATGGAATAGGCGCTCTCGTTCCTCCTCATCGACGATAGTTGAGGTTTTCACAGTGGTCGATGTCAATGTCAAAAGGGTCGATGCTTCTGGGTCAGATTCTACCATATTTTTATCAGACAAGTTGGAGGACGACAATTTTGCCAAAAATGTCTTATGAGCCTTTCATTCAGACGTAGCATGCCATGATGAATTGTGGTAATCACACAATTTCCTGGTAGGGGGTTGTTTTCTACGTTCCCTTTTGACTTTCTAAGAGTGCTTTTTTCCATAGTCTTTATTTGGTGGGGTCAGCTAAGAGGGGTGTCTTGACTTGTTGAAGTCGGTTGGTGACTTGTTATGGAATGTTTGACTTGTCAACTTGGTCATGAAATGTGCATTTCCTTTCTGTTTATATTCAATCTTGTTGGAAAAGTGGCATGCATCCGCAATTGTACTAACAGTTAGAAACTCCATCTCGTGTTGAATGTACGGGGAAAATCCACTGACGTACTTCAGAAAAAGTGATTTCTCTTCTTATTGGACGCCAAGTCTTTCCATGAGTCGATAGAAATCATCAGTGTAACTTTGCACAGGCTGCTCTTTACATTGCCTTAGCTACTACCACTTCTTATACCATTGTTCAATGTATTTAAGTAGGTAGAATTCCTTTAGGAGGTATTCGAAAAATTTCTCCCATGTGTCTATGGGGTCCCATTTTTTCTCCATCTTTGTCGATAGATTCTCCCATTAGTAGTGCACATAGGTAGGCATCTTTAAGGGTGCAATGGTGATATTTTCTACTTCTGAGAGTTGATTCACAAAGTAATATGATTTCAATTATTGTACCCAATTGTTTACGGATTCCGCGTTAATCTTACCTTCAAGATTCGGTATATCCAAATTTATTTTCACTTTGCATGGAATGATTTGTCAGATTTGGATCTCATTAAGGATCCTCCTGATGTAGATGTGAATCGCGTGAGAATCTCATTGAACTGGACATAAATTTTGGTTCGATTTCAAGCCAGTTCTTTCTCTATGAGTTTCTCTGTCTCGTTAGTTGCATGTCTATTATTTGTTTCTTCAGCCATCTTCGATCTAGTGGTGCAATTAGATGGATACTTTGAAGTTGAAGGTAGTGTTCTCTTGTATTGTTGAGTTTGCAAGCATGTTTGGATAGGCATAAGTCAGGTAACTTCAATAGAAGTGTCTATGCACAACTGAAGAAAAAATAATCTCTAAATCTGCTCTGATACTAATGATTCGGGTTCCCAGGCGCATGACGAGGACAACAATTTGATTGATCGGAATCGAGTACAATTATGGCAGAAGCATATTAAGAATAAGCAAAGCATGAAATACACTACACACAAAGAAAATACAAACACTGAAAAAATGCAAGAGTTTGAACCAATCTATGTTATTTCATTACTACTGTATGATGCACAATACTCTTTCTGTGATTGATTGTATATTACAATAGTGCACATGTTTATATAGAGTGTTGAGAACGCTTGGGTGTCTACCCGTTACGTTTAGTTACAAATAATTTGAAACGGTTCGTAAGTTCAATCATTACAAACCACTAGAAGACAGAGAAACAATCTGTCATACTCGTGTCGAGATGCTAGTGTCGAGGTGCTAAGCTTGTCAAGGTTGTGTCGAGGTCTGGACTTGTCGAAGTCTATGCTAAACCTGTCGAGGTTGACAAACAATGCCAACTACTAGGTGGATCAATGGAGATGGTTATTAGTATATTAGATAATATGAATATTCCTTACAATTTATTCAGGTGGTTGTAGTGCATGAAAAAATATATATTCTCAAATATTCTTTGACAAAATAAATAGACAAGAAAACTCCATAAGAGGTATGGATTGGAAAAAAAACAAGTAAATCATCTCAAAGTTTTTGGTTTAGTGGTATATATATGGGTTCCTAAAGAAAGATGCACCGAACTTGATACAAGACGAGGGAAAATGATGCGCACATGCCACAATGAAAACCTTAAAGATTATAAGCTAGTTAACATTAAGAATAACATAACATGTCTTAGTGAGAATGTGGTAATTTATGAAGAAACGTTGTTCCAAAGAAATGAATTTTAAAATTAGATATGGAAGTTGTTGAAAATGAACAAGATATAGTTGTAAAAATAGATTCAATTGGTGGGTAATATCAACAAGATTTATAAATATCCTCTTTGCATGATTCCCATTAATTTTTTTGGCCAAGAGGATGCTATAAATAACCTAAATCGATAGGAAAAGAACGTTGTGTTGCAATAGTAGGAGAGAAAGAAAATACCAAAATGTTGGCACATAGCCTACAATGGTTCTCATTGTGATGTGTTGCTTGATGTGAGCCAGGAAGGTAGACCAAATAAAGATAATATTATGCTCACTATGATGAGTTTCTAGATATGAATCATGAAGTTAGACCAAAAATAGGTCAAGCAGCTAGTACAATAATTTATGTTTTGATCTCTAACCTTCAAAACCATTTTAAGTTAAAGCTTATGAAGAACCCGAAGGAAATGTAGAATGGGAAAAGACTATACACTCCAAACATGACACTTTGATGAAGAGTAAAAATGCTCTCTCACCACTCTACCTTTAGGGAAGAAACCCATTCGCTGCAAATAAGCCTATAAAATTAATTTCAAGGAAGATGGGGCAATTGACAAGCACAAATCTAGGTTGGTCATAAGAGCTTTACTTATGAGGGAAGGAATTGACTATGAGTAGAAATTTTCTCCCACTGTGAAATATAAACAATTTGATTGGTTCTATCCATGGAAGCATAGTTTTGCTAGAAACCACATTAGATGGATGTGAAGAGTGACTTCCGTACTGGGTGACCTAAAAGAAGAAGTACACAAGTACCAATTGTAGGGATCTTAGGTTATAGAGAAGGAACATTTGATACATAGAATGAAGAAATATCTTTATGGGTTGAAACAAGCTCCCAAGGCATGATACATCAAAATTGACTAGTATGCATAATTATAGGGGTTAATAAGATTCCATATTGACCCTATTTTCTACATTGGTGATTCTAATGATATATATTGATGATATGATAACTATGGGTAGATATTGAAAAGGTAAAATTATATATATGTTTATCTTTTAACATGATAGATTAGATATATTTTAGGTAAAATCTTATGTTTTTCACAAAAAAACTCCAAAGGATTGTTACACCAGTTAAAGATCACATATTGTACAATTTCATCTACACCTACGGATAAAGTGTTGAAACTTTCACCCAACATTGATTCAAATCAAATTAATGAATCAATTAACATGCAACCAATGAACATATTAATTTATGTAATTAATACACCGCTAGACCTAATTTGAGCTATTTAGTCAAATATATCTCATAATTTAAACAAGTTCTAAAAATAGAAAATTGGACAACAACAAAGACGGTTCTATGACATGTAAAGGGAACACTGGACTTTGGCATTCTATATGGGACAAAAAGGGACCAACAATTGTGTAGTTATTCAAACTTAAATTAGTTAGAAATTATAGATGACATGATGTCTACAACATGTTATGTGTTTATTCTTGGAATAGGGGCAATTTCTTAGATAACCAAAACATACTTTTAACATGCAATTTCACTTTTTTCTATGTAAGCATAATATAGAGGACTAATTAAAGGGGGCATGTGAGACTTTTTATCTTAGAGAATGCTTACACATTTGTGAGTCAATTAGGATGAGTCCATGGTTTTTGTTGTGATAACTAAGGAGTTCTCAATATAGTAAAAAACCTTGCCTTCCATGAGTGAATAAAACATATTGATGTGCATTGTCATTTTATTTGAGTGAGTGACTTGTAAAAGATGGAGAAGTTGATCTGAAATATTTCCCAACTTAGGACTAGACTACGTACATTGTCACAAAGTCTCTAAAATGACTATTAAGGGAGAATATTAGAGTTATTTAGTTCATAATGGTCTTATATACTATAGATTTATATATAATAATAAAGCCATATTTTGCTTAGTCTATTTATGTTTTAGTATTTTATTAATGAATTAAGTGATGATGATTATGGTTATTAACCTCCACAGAGATCAACTTTAGTCTATCAGACCTTAACAAAGGTAAGGAATTTCTTAGTTTTCTTTAGAATTATATTATGTACTAGAAAATCTTTAGCATAAGCATTCCCAAATCACCATAGTTTTGATGAGTTAAAAGGCTATGAAGGTTGGTATTGTAACAAATATTTTGAAAATGTGATATAATTTGGTTGTATATAGGACATCTAAAAGAAAGTGATTTTCATCTTTAGCCCTCTTAGTGTCACAAGATGAAAAATTATTTCGACCCATGACATTTCAGGAATTGTCCAATGCCTTACTTCACTATCGACCTTGTGAGAGTGTTCTTATTTTAGCAACAATGATTTTCTTGTTTATGCTAGCTAAAACATAGAGATACTTTTGATCTTATAGATTAGGGTTGATCACCTCCTAATAATATCTAAAATTTCTCTCATCCTCTAATTCTTTATTGAACCATTAATAATATTTTTAATGCTATCGTTATTTGCAAAGTGACATCTTCCTTGATTCTCTAATGATTTAACCAAGACTTAGCATCTTTATGCCAACCATGTTTAAGCCGCAAGTGGTTTCGAATGGAATGTGAAGCAATCTCAAGAAGCCTCTTGTCTTCCATGTTGTATTTCATGTCCTTATAGTTATACCTAGTCATAGCCATGTTCTCACTAAAGGAAAAACTTAGTCCTATGAAGAGGATATGATAAGGTGTATTTAATTTAATTTTGAGATTATACATTATAAACGGATTTTTATTTACTCTATCTTTTTATATGATTCTCTAGAAATATTATAAACCCAAACTTCAACACCTTTCAAAATATAAAAAATGATAAGAACATCATTAAAAAAATTCTTCTTAACTACATTTAAATCATTTTAATGTTTATACATTTAAAACCTAAAACTTATTAAAGTTTCTAATATTTATTTATTTAAAAAAAACATATACTCTAATAAATTTTAATAAGTTTCTAATATTTATTTATTTAAAAAAAAACATATACTCTTTATTTGNATTTTTTATATAAACCAGTGAATAATAATTCTTGATAACCAAGATATTTTATATTTTTAATAAATTGTAATTTTTATGTGAAATTTTATAACTTTATATTTATCTTAACTACTTTTATATTTTATGATGTCTCATGTATCTTTATCGTTGTAAAGAGAAATTAAATGCTATTAATTGTAAAAGAGTTTAAGATACTAAACTAAAATTTGAAACAAAAAACTTTTTAAAAGAATAAAAATTTAAAAGATGTCACTTGGATTATTATTACATTTGCTATAGTTATTCACTTAGACTTTGTGAAGTTCCTCTAAGTAAAGAGATGTGGTTTGAGGGTATTATCATGTCAATTAAATTATAGAAATTCTTCTTCTTTTCTTATGGCCAAGTTATGGTTGAAATGAGATGTTTCTACAATACCATGCTGTTAACTATGTGGCATTGCAGGGTGTTTTGTATGAAAACAAATATTGGGAAAAAACATTGGTTATTCTGCGTGAAAAACATTGGGAAAAATCTTAATCCCCAACAATGTAAAAAACATTGTTGGTAGATTAGCATAGCTGGTTGATGCTGCTCTATAATGTCTAAAGATGAACATAACACATCACCATCATCCATGGTCATTGATGCATGCATGCCTGCTAAGCCTAATTAATCATCGACTAATTAGAGAGAAATAAGTATTATTATTACCACTAACACGCATGTACAATTCTCAATAATTGATTTGAATATTATAATAAAATCATAACCAAACGTAGACCTAAACCCATGCACAACATGGCCTCACCTCGCTAAGGCCTAGTTCAAAGTATAAGCATGGGATTCCAGCACCCCGACCATGTCCAATTATATTAAAAATTTACGAAATTGTTTTCTCTTTCTCATTCATTCATTAGACCAAAGGTGTTATTAAGGGGATGGTCCTCCTCCGGCTTTCGTCGTCTATCGACGGCCTATGAGGAGTTTCCCCCTGTCCACCATTAAACTAATCTGCCTGCTTTCACACCATTAACGCTAACCCGCTTTCACATCGTTAAACACAAACGACATTCATTTCCTGTAAATGGTCATCTGTAAATGGTTGCAGCAAAATGCTATCGACCATTATTTCAACATCTGTATTGTTATTGTTACTCTACAATTACCAGAGCAATGGGCTTGGTCGTTCTACAACAGACATGCTATGGGGATTATAGGCATGCAGGTTTCAATTGTAAGGATATTTATCATAGAATACACTTTCTCTGAAGTGGCTATCAAGGCAGGACTGATGGTGGTGGTGGCGTAGTTGTGCTTCGTGGGTCCTTTACTTATGGATGCATCTGGTGAGGCCCCCCATCCAAACTCATATCTACCCACTGAAATTTCCCTTGGACGATTGCTCTAGAGGAAAACTCATGGAGAATTTATTTAACAGATCTACTTCAAACGTTGTTGAAAATACATATATGTAATTAGTTACTATGTTCGTGGAGAATGAAGAATAACAAACCCACTGCAAAATCATAAATAACGCCACTACAAATTCAGAGTCAATTGATGTAACTACACAAAATTGATGAGAAAACTGCAAATCGCCTCAGAGAAAGCTTATTCATGGTGTGCTAAGCTCTGCAAAATGATGGAATAGCCTACGTGAATTGATGTAACTACACGAAATTGATGATAAAATTGCAAATCACCTTAGAGAAAGCGTATTCATGGTGTGTTAAGCTCTGCAAAATGATGGAATAGCCTACCCATTAGGAAAATAGACTCCATGGGTACAATTTTTATGAGTTTTTGAGCTAGTTAACGTAAAACCAACACATTCTAAACTTCGAAATCGAACTGATATTGAATCACAGACGCCTAGCCCTGGGATTGCCAAATGTTATGGATTTCTTCTTTCAGGTTTTTTATTATAAAATCCCTATATTAGAAAGAAACTTGAACCTGACCCAATAATTTCCAAATTGTAGCGACAACAGAGACTTCCAGAAGTTATTTTGTGCTTGTTTGAATACATTGGCTGTCAAAATATAATAAAAGCAACAACTAGAATATTAAACGTTGTAAAGGTCATCGAAAATGACACTTCAACGTGCCTTGGATACTTGTCCGACAATATTTATAAATTTTTATTGTAAAATACGTTAACTGTGTTAAAATTGAACATTGTCCATATTTCATCAAATTATAAAAATTATTATTAATGGTTTTATTCAGTTATAGGTTTTATTTCAATTTTCACCTTCCACTTATTGGCACTTACATTACTTACATACATAATCTCACTTGGTCATCCACCCAGATAAATCTTAATAAAAAAAAACCTACTGGTTGCATTGGTTAGTAGATCCCTGCATCATCACTCGGGATTAGAGAAGAAGATAGCAGCACTTGTCCCTCCGTCCCTCCTTCCTTCTTCCTTATATTGATTGCAAAGCTTCTCAATGGAGATATTTTTTTAGGAGGAGACGTAGGAGTGTGGACTCTGAAGAGAATATACAAGTCGATGCTTATTCAATGGAAGGATTCCAATACCCAGAAGGGTAGTAGATAATTACTCAATCAATTAAGGGGATTGTCCTCCTCTGGATTTTGTCGTCTGTCGATATCCTATGAGGAGCCTCTCCCTATCCACTGTTGAACGCTAATACGCTTGCTTTCACAGACAATAAAAAAAACTTCAAATCATCCATCGAAGGATTCACAGAGAGTAGTAGTAGTAACATTGATATTCTTTCTTCTTGATGCAAACACCATTCATCGTCTATAAATGGTTGCAACAAAATGCTACGGACCATTATTTCAACATCCGTAATGTTACTCTACAATTACCAGAGCAATGGGATTGGTTGTTCTAATTTTTGGCGAAGAATTGTAATCAAAATTAGAGGCATTGATTTCATTGAAAGGCATAAGAAATAACCTCGAATTATATCCAAGACTGAGACGAAGAACAGTAAAGAACGAATCCTCCCTTGAGAAAATACCAGCACCCATTTGTAGCATGAACATGTCCATCACATGTGAAGCTCACATTTACCATTGCCACAATTACTGTAACTAAAGTAGAGCTCCCCAATCTGATCTGCACCCACGCTATACACATTGAACCCAACACACATTAGAGGTATCTGAATAATATCTACCTTGCACACAACAGTATCTGGTGATCAATTTATTACCTGACAAATAATGCTCGTCATCTTGACTTAAATTTTCCAAAGTTTGAGCGAGCGAATGAAATTTCTCTTTTCGATTTGATGTTACAAGATATTTGTTGCGATTATTTTGACTCTCTATTCGCAGGGTTACACTCACGCTTATGTAACTCGTCTAGTTGTTGGTTCCATTATCAAAACCAGGATTTCAAGGAATCTCTCCATTGTAAAGAGGTGCTGCAGGATATGGTTCACACTGCAAAAAAAAAAAAAAATATCCATGCACTTCTCCAATCTGCAGGCTAAAATAAAAGCATTGAGAAAACTCGGAAAAAGTATTTCAATACTTCTGTATAAGTATACGCATCGTAATAAGGCACCTCTTTAATTTCAGAAGCATATGCTATACCCATAAGCTTGATTTTTTTCCAAACCTTTCCATGGATCTTTATTACATTGATTAAAAGTTGTATCAAGGAAACGATAGATTGATATGCTATGAAGTAATAGGAAAATGATTACCAGCTGACAGGAGAATCAACAAGTAACTTTGCATGTCGTAGAAAACTACTATGGTGATCACATCATTCACTGTTTGTAGAGCATAACATAATTAAAAATCAAATTAGAGCTAGAAGTATACTTTATTTCAATCAGACAATATGAAAATTAGTGCTGCTAGCATATGGTGTACTTTACATACCCCTCCTACAGAATTATTTATCTGCTTGATGTCATCCAAGAGAAACGTAGTCGAAGAAAGACTACAAGGCATGTGTTCGACTCCAAGGGTCCTCAAATAGGCAGCTGGCTATCATCAGTCCATATGGTGATTCTCAGTGAAACTATGAGTAATACATTTCACCTGCTTATATTTTAACTCATGTTAATCATTTCAGGATTTTATAGATCTCCCTCATCTGGAGGTTGTATGATTGTATCATGGAGAACATGCCTTTGGTTGATTTAAATATATTTGGAAGCAACCATCTACACCATCGGTGTAATTAAATTTAATAAGTAAATGTAGGTGTTTCTCATCTTGATCGCCTCAAGTATATCTCCAGCCTCAATTCAAAAGGAATCCAATGGTGCTCGTTGGAATTGGATCCTGGGGTTAGGTTTCATTTTCTCTACCAAAGGGAACATTCTGAGCCCTTTTCTTGCATAATCCTTCGTGCCATGAAGCAAAGATTCAGGATTTTGGTAAAAGAAATTCACATTTTAGTTGACTTGCTTTCAAAAGACTGGAGCAAGATCCGGAGAGATCTATGTATCTCTAACCTAAATGCAAACCAAAATTGCATCCGAAGTTCCGACATATCCAGCACAATCAAACGACCAAATCAATACATGGGGTCATAATATGCCCTGAAACTGACCAACAAATTAAAAATCATCTATAAAACCAGCTCGCACAAACACGAACAACGTCCAAAAGCAATCAACCAGGGAGTTTCACGAGTAGATATTAATTTGTAATTATATGATTAATGACACTACAATCCCTCCAACAATGCCTCCAGCCATATGATGTGCTTTCATGGTAGGAGAAAAAGACAAATATGGTGGAGAATAACATCATGCATGATTCAAATGCACATACATGGGTTGTGTGTTGTTCAAGGAAGGTTAAACAAGAAAATATGCCCAGAGAGAACATCGTACTTTCATTTTAGACATGCAATTTTTTACAGAATGGTAGACTTTCAATTTTTCCATATAATGTCAACAATAGCCATGGAAACCCGAAACGTAACTTGCGCTATTGCTATACTTCCGACAGATTGATTTATGAAGTTACTGGAGGGATACATATTTTTCAAACTCGTTTTGGCAGGTTAAAAACAAATTATCCTCCACTCATTAGAAGTTGGAAAAGTTGGGAGGGGATCACGGTTATCAAGAAATTTGTCTTTTCTTAAGATCAATTCAAATCTGGTAAAGAAATGAACCCATTACTATTCATAGTCAATTAACAAGAAGAGCAAGTACATAGTTTCACAAGCTCAAATGACATGGTTGATGCAGATCATATAATTTTTAATTAGCTATGGCTAGGATTTTAAGTTATAATTACGATATCATATACAAGACAATTTAAGAGATTGATAGGGTCAAAATATTAATCACGTTATGAAACTAAATCCAGACTGATGGGTTAGGTGTTTAACTTTGTATTTTGGTTGCATCTGGCATAATTTTATTTCAAAAGTGACTGGATCCTTAGCTCATCGTTTATCTTGATTCATATCTCTATATTATTACCATTATTTTGAGCAAGATAAGTCTTCATTAATGTTTTTTTTTTCTTCGGTGTTTCAATTCCCCATTTTGGGGTTATGCTAGTATATTATATATATATAACTAACTTAATCTATTTTTTTTTAATACAATAAATAGAAAATTCCCATTGTAAATCCTTGTGTACTCTCATTGTTTGGATGTGATGTGTCCTTGATTTTTCGTTGGTGTTAATGTGAAGTGTTGATCGAATTTGGTATGCATTTATACATTTGAAAAATAGAGTGTGTACTCACATATGAGAAGATATTTTTGAAGTATACAACAGTATATTTTGACAAATATATTCGTTTATGTTATGTTTCCCACACCTACCAATAGGAGTTTGTATGAATTGTATTTGAAACCTACTATGAAATCTTTTTGAAGTATACAACAGTATATTTGGACAAGTATATTAGTTTATGTTATGTTTCCCACACCTACCAATAGGAGTTTGTACGAATTGTATTTGAAGCCTACTATGAAAAATTCCTTGACCTCTAGAAGTTTATGCTTAGAATATGATGAGGAAATTCTATCCATAATGGTCCCTTGCTTTATAGATAGAATTTGTTGAGGAATTCCAAATATAGCTACCACCACGATTATATGAATAATCTTCTTTGTTATGCGAATTTTTTGGCAAGTGATATCCACCTTAGTGCTTTCCTAAGTAATCTTCTTAGACCACCTTCACACAATGTCGTGGTACTTCACCTTCCATCTCCTCCTTTATTAATAACTCACACCCGAGGTCATCATATTGGTGATGCTAATATCATCGATGCCACAAACACCTTCATAATCAATATCACTTCTTTTATCCACTAGTTAGAGACTGGTCCTTCAATCATCGAAGCCACAACCACCTCCTAGTCAATATCACTTCTTTTATCCACTACTTAGAGACTGGTCCTTCAATGGATCATAATTTTTCCAAAGTAACTAAAAGAAAATTTTGAATGTCAATGTTCCAAGTAAAACCACCAATAAAACTATATTGGAAAGTGAGCATACATGAGGCCATTTTCTTCAATCAAATCCCATCCCTTGCAACATAAAAGTAATGAAACAAATGCAACAACATAACAACATAAATTGGGCACAACCAGCATACATGAGGCCATTTTCTTCAATCAAACCCCATCCCCTGCAACATAAAAGTAATGAAACAAATGCAACAACATAACAACATAAATTGGGCATTTACTCATTTAGCCGATATACATTAGGTAAAATTTTAAAAACTAAAATTTGACATTGGCCTAATTTCCTTGTTTTTTTTTCAAAAAGTGTTTTGCCAATATATTTTTTTTCAAAAACAATTTTCCCAATTTATATAGGAAATTTGTTTATTAAACAATTGCCAAAATTTTCTATTAACTATATAAATCCTTTGAAATTTGAATAGTTTTACAAAAATAATTTTAAACAATTATAATTTGCACTTTTGCACAAAGAGTAGCGAGGTGCTCTATAGCCCAGCATGAAGGAGATTTTGTCATGTAATGTAAACTAACATAACATAATGTAATGTAACATAACGTAACGTAACATTACATAACATTACAAAAAAAAATTAAAATTAAAAATCATGTAAAATAAAAAAAACATAAATCCATCTTAAAAAGGCTCATAAAATAAAAAAGCATAGATCCATCTTAAAAATTTTATGAGATGTAAATTTTTTATGGATGTGTAAAAAATTTAAGATAAAAATTATTTACCCCTCAAGATATTGGATCCCTCTTAGTGCTTGATAGACCAATGTTTAAGATGAACCTATGCTCATTATAATTAACAAGATTTCCCTATATTTTTACACTTTAATATATGGAATCATATGAAACCTTCAAAATTTTCTACTAAACACAAAATTATGAAAATAA
>LPNX010317127.1:479126-522206 GCA_001517045.1 Pseudotsuga menziesii | reverse complement strand
ATATCATTTTATGCACTCACTTACCTATCTACTATTTTCAAAAAGTTAAAAACTTGCTTCTTGATATTTCATTTAAAATCACAGACAACCATATTTGCTACATGTCTTTTGCATCATTTTGACTTTATCAATATTGTCCAAACTATATATGAGAACTAATCACCTATTTCCACTATTCTCACTAAAATACCCCCAATTTACATGTTCACACAGAATCATAGATTCTCATGTATATTGTCAGTGCCTCCCATATTGTAACACATGACCTATGTCCAAAAATATATAGTCTTCTAGTATAGTATAAATGAAAATGATCATCAAAAGAACAAGGGAATACTTCCCTTAGATATAAGTATCTCCTCCTTAAATTCTTCAATATAAAGGGATCCTTTAGGAAAATATAAAGCCTTTTTTTAAAGATTGTCTACCACAAAATTCAACTCTCGATAAATATGTATAAAAAGGAAATATCTAAAAATAACATAATCAGTGAAAGTGCTCTCTTATACCATTGTTCCAAGGTGATCACATGTAATTCAACATTACCCTTAGCCCAATCTAGAATAGCTTTCGAATCTCCTAGGACCTCTAAATTGATAATATCAATTCTATCAGTGAAAAAGAAAAGGCCCCATAAAGCCATCAATTCTACTTGAGTATTTGTACTAGATACACATCCCATCCAAAGGTTATAATAATGTGCATTATTGATTTTTAGGTTCATCCTCCTCTACACAACCCTCTCTGAGTTACCCCCTCAAAATACCCAGTATCAATATCCTCTAATAGTATAGGTTATACAATCATTATAGGTCGGTTGGTATTTTCTTCTTTAAAGTATTCCCTATAAATGACTAGTATTCTATTGCTAGTCACTAATACATTTTGTGTCTTACTTTCACTAATAGCATTGTAACTCTCTGAATTCCCCAATAAATGTAAACTAGCAATTTCTTGTGACTATGAGATGCGTTAACTTACCTTTCCAATTTATCTACCACTGTTGATGATCCATAGTAAACAAAGATCGGTAACTCCTTTGAAACTTCCTTCCACACTCTTTTACAAAAGGTACAATGTACAAATAAATGTATAGCATATTCTCCATTCGAGGAACAAAGTGAGCAAACATTTGGTCCTAACCAACCTCTTTTAATTAGATTGTCCCAAGTAAAAATTCTATTTTCTAAACATAACCATATAAAACACTTTAATTTTAAAGGAAGATTCAATTTCCATATTTTCTTACTCCACCATTTTCCTTCATTAGTAGAATTCATATAAGATATAGCTTCATATGCACTTTTTGCACTATCCTACCCATCAGCTCCATTCCAAGCCCACAATATAGAATCTTCCTCTTTTGATAACCCAATTCGAAATCTATTTAAACTTCTTGTGTATGCATTCCATTGCTCATCCCATTCTCCTTCCAAACCCAGTTGATCCACAATTAACTAGTAAGAACCAGAACTCCCCATACATTCAAGTGTTTTCAAATGTTCCAAAAAATTGATTCCATTTTCATATACATTTGTAATACGATTAGGTGATAGATAGTAATAGGAAACCCCCTATGTAAGGAACTACTCTGGTATTTACTTGTTTGTAATTCCCAACTCTCCAGGTGAGCCAATCCCCCAACCATGGAAGGGACCTTAAAATTCCCCAACCATGGAAAGGACATTATAAAACCACTCCAGAAATTGGAGAGATTTGAAACAAATTTATTAAGAAGTTTGATTCATGCAGTTTGAAGTAAACAAATTCCCATTAGAGTTGAAATATGGTTGGGAGAGGAATAGAAAGAGAAGGTCTTTCTCAGATGCATCAAGAGATGCAAAACCTCCAACGACAAGTCACAAATCTTACGATTGAATTGATTAATCAGAGAATGACAATGTAGATATGTGACTATGCAAATACAATTCATCAGATAGAGGAACAACCATAGGAACTACGTTATGAAGAGTTATTGATCAGGGCTCTAGAGGGGAGAAATGACGGGGTAAAAAATGAGGTTTCGGACTATGAAGGCAGTCTTAAACCAGAGGACCCGGTAGATTGGTTGAATACCATGGAAAAATTCTTTAAATGGAAACCTATGACGAAATAAAAGAAATTGAAATTCACTTGTACCAAATTAAAGGGTCACACCATGATCTGGTGGGATCATGTATAGAAGGACATGGTGAAGAAAGGAAAAGACAAGATACAAAACATGCGCAAAATGAAGATGATGTAACCAAATAAAATTTAATTCACTCATGAGATATAAAATAACATAGAATATGATAATGACAAATAAATATATTATTCCTTCATCCACCCTCCTGTTACAATGAATTGAAAAATCCTTATATCTACTGAAAACTACAGTTTTGAAAAAACCTATTATTTTTAGAAACTTGGTATTTTTAGTAAGTCCACAAAATTATGTGAAACGATCTGAAACTTGAACCTAACTAAGAGATAACTCGAGTGACACTAAATGTCAACTTGCTTTTCCTATTTATGTGCACAACTAAAAGATATTTAAAAATTACATTTTAAAAAAAATACCGGAAATCACTAAAAGCCAAATTCGGGGCCTTAAATGAAGGAATTTGGGCCTAGAAAAATGTCAAAAACATATGATATAAAGGATAAGACTGACACGTTAGTGAACTCCAAAATATGCAACTCCACCTAAAATTTTGTAAAAAACAAATACCTGATTCAAAAGTTATAGCCCTCAAAATTTGCTGACTTCAAACTGCATCATTCTCCTATGGTTGAAAAGAATGCATTTCCTGCAAGTTGTTGTCTTCAAATTGCTGCCACTGAACATGATCCAAGTTCTTCAATTCTCTCTCTGTAATCCATGTTCTTTATGTTTGGGCAAAACCTTCCTACTGTACCAGATATCGGTTATACTATCCTTGTCGAGTATGAATGGTCTTTTTATCTAAAATACGGGCAATCTGTTCCTTTTTCTTGCATGAAATAGATTGCTTCCAATTCACCTCCTCATCATTTTCATTACCATGATAATCCCCGTGGAATATATATAAATCAAAAACATTAAAGACAAGAGAAATATCAAGATCTGCTGATAAATCTACCTTGTAAGCATTGTAATTTATTTTCTTGAGAATTATGCAAGGATCAATTTTCTTGTACTTCAATTTGTGGTAGGTTCCTCTAGGAAGCATCTCTTTCCGCAAATAAACCATCACCAAATCTCCTTCATTAAAGACCTAATGGTGGCGACCAACTTTTGTTATCATTTTGTACTACTCGTTATTGTCCTGCAATTTTTGTTGCACTGTTTGCTGCAACTATTGAATGTGTTCAGAAAATGCTTCCCCATGATCACTTACTCTGTACCTAATTGGTAGTTGTAGTAATTCAAGGACAACTAAAGGATTCCTACCATAAACAAACTGAAATAGAGATTTACCTGTGGATCGATTCATGGTACTATGTAGGAAAATTCTTCTTGGGGTAAAGTCAAATCCCACTGCTTGAGACTATCTCCAACAATGCTCTGTAACAGGTTTCCAAAAGTCTGATTTACTACCTCGATTTGTTAATCTTTATGGGGGCAATAGGTACTACTGAACTTCAATTTAGTGACCATTTTCTTCCACAAAGTTCTCCAGAAATGTCCCAAGATTCATGTATCTTGACCAAAGGTAATGGTTTTGGGTACACCGTGCAATCAAAAAAATTTTGAAAAAGAAAATTATGCCACCCTTGAGGCATCACTAGTTTTTTTGCAAGCAATGAAATGAGCATTTTTTTTAAATCGATCAACAACCAAAAAAAAAGAATCACTACCTCATTGTGTATTGGGGAGTCCCAACAGAAATTCCATGCTCAGATCCATCCATGGGATCATGGTTATTGGTAATGGCATATGCAATCCTATATTATGGAAGCGTCCTTTAGCCACTTGTCAAATCCTGCACCTTGCCACATACATAGTGATATCCCTCTTCATCTTTGGCTAGTAATACTTATCTTCTATTGAGGACATCGTCTTATCCTTCCCAAAATAGACATCCAATCCACTATTATGAAGCTCTCTGATGATATTTTATCTCATGGAACCAAATGGAATGTAGAGTTTTTACCTTTTAAGAGGTAGCCATCTTGCAGAAAGTATCATCCACACATAAGATCCACGTTCCCAACGAATGGATTCTTCAATTGTTTCACAAGCTCCCCAAAATCAGGATTAGACACAGAGATATTTAAGTGCGCCAAACCCAATTACCTCATTTTCCATAGTTGTCAAAAGAACAACACACCAACTCAAAGCATTGGAAACTTGGTTTTGTTTTCCTAGTTTGTGCTTTCGAACAAAAAAGTAGACCTGTAAAAAAGAAACCCATTTGGCATGTCTAGTATTCAACTTCTTTTGAGTGTTTACATATTTTAAGACGATGTGAATAGTAAACAACACAAATTCCTTTGGCACTAAATAATGCCTCCAATATCGCAATGCTTGCACAATAGCATATAATTTGACATAATATGTAGAGTAGTTCTTCTTTGCCTCATTCAGATTTTCACTAAAAAATGCAATTGATCAACTAGCTTAACTAAGGACAACCCAATTCCTACATGTGATGCATCATAATCGACCTCAAATACTTTTTTAAAATCCGGTAGTGCTAAAATTGGGGCCTCATATAGCTTCTTTTTCAAAAAATTGAAACTTTCCTCTGCTTCATCGGTCCATATGAATTCCTTTCCTTTAGTGAAATATGTTATGAGTTCCACAATACTGCTAAAATGTTTGATAAACTTTTCGTAAAATGTGGCCAAGCCATGAAAACTTCTTACCTCTTTTATACTCCTTGGACTCGACCAGTCTAGAATTGTGCTGACCTTTTCTGAGTCCATCTTAACCCCTTCTACTAAAATAAAAAATCCCAAGAACACCAAAACTTTCTTGCAGAAATCTACACTTCTTAAGATTTATGTAAAATTGATGCTTTCTCAATACATCTAATACAACCTTCAAATGTTGTAAGTGGTCTTCCTTGCTTTTACTAAAAGTTAAAATGTCATCAAAATAAATGACAATAAACTTACCAATATAAGGTTGTAGCACAATATTCATCAACCGCATGAAAGTACTACATGCATTTGACAGCTTAAATGACATTACCGTCCATTCACATAGACCATCTCTAGTCTTGAAAGCAATTTTATATTCATCCCCTTCGCGAATATGGATCTGGTGGTATCTTCTTCGTAAATCAATTTTACTAAAATACCGAGCTCCTACTAACACATTCATCATATCATCCAAATAAGGTATCGAAAACCAATACAGGTGTCAGAAACCGATACTTGATGGTAATCCTATTGATTTCCCTACTATCTATGTATATCCTCCACTCACCTCCATTTTTTGGAGTCAATAAGGTAGGTACAGAACAAAGGCTCAAGCTTTCCCTTACCAAACCTTTTTCTATAAGTTCAGTCACTTTTCTGTTAAGTTCTGCATGTTGTGTTGGACTCATTCTGTAGGATTCCTAATTAGGCAAGGATGCTCTTGGGATCAAATCAATCTGGTGATATACATCCCGCATCAATGGAAGTTCATCAAATAATTCATTTGGGGTAATATCAGTATATTCGTCTAGTATTCGAGTTGCTTCAACAGGTATTGGTATATCTTACCTTGCTGCTCTTTTCACCATTAAAGCATAGCAACATCATGTTACCTTTATCTCTTTAACAATCTCCTTTTCTGGAAACATATTCTCATTCTTCCCTTCATCCTTGAGGGGCAACAAGACAACCTTTCCCCCATCCTTCCAGAAGGTGTATGTGTTCTTTCCTCCATCATATAGGAATTTTCTATCATACTACCACGACCCCCCCAACAATAGGTGACATGAATGCATAGGAATCGTGTCACACCATACCTCATCCTTATAAGTTTTACCAATGGAAAATTTGGATAAATATATTTTATTAATTGTCACTTCATTTCCTTTCTTAAACCAGAAAATTTGGTAAGGGTGGGGATGTTTGTCACACTTTAAATTTAACTTGTCTACCCTTTCTTTTGAAACCATGTTCTTATAGCTACCAATATCAATAATGATTTGACATACCTTTCCTCTCGAAGTGCATCTGGTTCAAAAGATGTTTGTCTGAAGCTAAGAATCATGATAGCCGCTACTCTTCTTTTACTACTTTTCCAAAATCACCATGGCCCTCTGGATTATGAGACTTTCCGCCATGTCCAGTGAAACTTCAAAGTTATCCTCTTCTTCTTTATCCTCTACTTGGGACAAGGTTAATCTAGGATGCTCACCCTGTGTAGTCTCTGGAACTTAAACATTTGGACATTCAAACACTCGATGACCCTCTTCACCACATTTAAAACAAACCAAAGGTCTTCCTCTGGCACCACCATACCCACGACTCCTTTGAAATCCTCTTCTTCATGGTTGGGTTGGGTTACTTTGTCGAACATATTCTTCTTTTGTAGCTATTTGGGATTACTCACCTTTACCAAAGGTGAAACCACCACGTGAGGGAACAAATGTACCTCTTCCTATCCCTTTATTCCTTTGGGAAAATTACTAGTTTTGATTTACTTGGGCCTTCAAAGCCAACTAATATGCTTCTTCCACGCTACAAATATTGTGCATGCTTAATTCATACTAAATAGTATATTTTAAACAATTTATGTATCTTGCATCCAGTTTCTCATTGATCTCTAGATGATCCACACTGATATATAGTTGGTAAAACTCATGTGTGAGTTCTTCAACAGTAGACTGGTTTTGCTTCAAATTCTAGAACATGTGAAAACGGGTTTGTGGTTGAATATGATGCCTCACATGTAGGCATCAAGTTGGTTGACCAATTACATTATTTAGTGAAAATATGAATGAAGTAAAGAAGAACTACTCTATATATGAAGTCAAATTATATGCTATTGTGCAAGCATTGCGACATTGGAGGCATTATTTAGTGCCAAAGGAGTTTGTGTTGTTTACTGATCACATTGCTTTAAAATATGTAAACACTGGGAATAAGTTGAACACTAGACATGCTAGATGGGTTTCTTTTTTTACAGGGATACACTTTTGTTCTAAAGCACAAATCAGGAAAACAAAACCAGGTTGTCAATGCTTTGACTCAGTGTGTTGTTCTTTTGACAACTATGGAAAATGAGGCCCATTGGGTTTGATGCATTTATCTCTGTGTCTAATTCTGAATTTGGGGAGCTTGTGAAACAGTTGAAGAATCTAGTCATTGGGAATGTGGATCTTATTTGTGGATAATACTTTATGCAAGATGGTTGCCTCTTCAAAGGTAAACAACTCTACATTCCAGTTGGTTCTATGAGATAAAATATCATCAAAGAGCTTCATCGTAGTGGTTTGGATATCCATTTTGGGAAGGATAAGACACTAGCCTTAATAGAATACAAGTATTATTGGCCAAATATGAAGAGGGATATCACTAGGTATGTGGAAAGGTGTAGGATTTGTCAAGTTGCTAAGGGACGCTCCCATAATACAGGATTGTATATGCCATTACCAGTACCCATGACCCCATGGATGGATCTGAGAATTGACATTGTGTTCGAACTCCCCAATACACAACGAGGTAGTGATTCTATTTTTGTGGTTGTTGATCAGTTTTAAAAAATGGCTCATTTCATTGCTTGAAAAAAACTAGTGATGCCTCAAGGGTGGCATAATTGGTTTTTTTTTTCTGAAATTGGTCGATTGCATGGTGTACCCAAAACCATTACCTCTTATCAAGATACATGTTTCTTGGGACATTTACAGAGAAATTTGTGGAATAAAATGGACACTAAATTGCATTTCAGTTGTGCCTATCACCCCCAGATAGATGGGCAAACCGAGGTAGTAAATCGGAGTTTGGGAAACCTATTACTGATCATTATTAGAGAGAATCCCAAGCAGTGGGATTTGGATTTACCCCAAGCATAATTTTCCTACAATAGTTCCGTGAATCAATCCATAGGAAAATATCCATTTTAGGTTGTTTATGCTAGGAATCCTTTAGGTGTTCTTTACTTGGTACAACTACCAATTAGGGATAGAAACAGTGATAATGGGTAAACATTTGTCGAACACATTCAACAGTTGCAGCAAACAATGAGACAAAAATTGTCGTACAATAATGAGCAGTACAAAATGATAACAGATGTTTCCCGCCACCATGAGGTATTTAATGAAGGAGATTTGGTGATGGTTTATTTATGGAAAGATAGGTTTCCTAGAGGAACCTACCACAATTTGAAGTACAAGAAAATTAGTCCATGCAGAATTCTCAACAAAATCAATGACAATGCTTACAAGGTAGATTTACTAGTGGATCTTGATATTTCTCCTGTATTTAATGTTGTTGATTTATATATCTTCCATGGGAATGATCTAGGTAATGACAATGAGAGGAGGTGAATTGGCACCAATCTATTCCATGCAAGAAAAAGGAACAGGTCGCCCATATTTTAGATAAAAATACCATTCATACTCGATAGGGACAATATAACTGATATCTGGTACAATGGGAAGGTTTTTCCCCAATAGAAAGAACATGGATTACAGAGCGGGAATGAAGAACTTGGATCCCGTTCAGTGGCAACAGTTTGAATACAAAACTTGCAGGAGTTGTGTTCTTGTCAACTAGAGGAGAATGATGTAGTTTGAAGTTGATAGCTTCCAAGGGTCGTAAGTTTTGACTCGGGTATCGGTTTTTACAAAATTTAAGGTGGATTTGTGTCTTTCATATTTCACTTCCACGTTGATCTGATCCTTCAGATCGGTTTTCATTTCGACATTTTTCTGGGCCCAAATTCTTTCATTTAAGGCCCCAGATTTAGGTTTTAGTGATTTCTATGGTTTTTTTAAATGTAATTTTTAATTATATTTCAATATTGCATATAAATAGGAAAAGTGAGTTGACATTTACTGTTTCTCAAGTTATCTCTCAGTTAGGTGCAAGTTTCATATTGTTTCACATAAGTTTGTGGACTTACTAAAAATAATAGTTTTTTTTTTCAAAATTTTAGTTTTCAGTAGATATAAGGATTTTTCATTTCATTGTAATAAGAGGGTGGATGAAGGAATAATAGATTGATCCTCCATTGTCATATTCTATGTTATTTTGTATCTTGCGAGTGAATTCAAGTTTATTTGGTTACATCACTGATCCAAACAACTAGAGAAATCCTTTTCAAATATTTTTTTTTTCAAAACCTCACTCCATAGACCATTACCAAATAAACCACTCAAAAAAAATTTTAAACTTAGAGTAGTGCTAAACCAAAGGAGTTTTTTATTCCCATCCACCCAAACTCTTAGGAAGATATATTCTCTCCCAACTAGTCAGATACATCTTGTTTTCATTTACAGATCCAAACCATATGAATTTCATCATTTTAGATCTTAAAATTTGAATAGTTAAAATTCGTATGTTATCCAAAGAAAACCAATAAACAAGAATTCCAACTATAGCATATTTCACTAATATTTGTCTTCAACCTAATCATAACCACTTGTAACACCAATTTCCTATTCTCTTTTCAACTTTTTTTACTAGCTTCCTTCAAATACCTCTTGGGTTTTAGAAAGTATCTGGGGTACTTGAAACCCTTCTCTATATACCCTGATCTAAAAGGTAGCATAGATGTAATATACTTAAAAATTTACTCTTCAATACCATTCCTCAAGAACAAGATTTTTTTTTACTTACCCCAATCCCAGATGTATCATAGAACAAAGAGATTATCTCAAAAAATTCCTTCCAATCCTCCAAAATTCCATTTCCAAACATAATACATCATCCACAATAAGGAGATGTGTAATAAAATGAGCATTAGAATATTTTGAAACCTATCACTTTTCCATCCCTCTTAGCAATCCCTATAATTCTACTAAGTCCTTCAACCATCAAAAGGAAAAGTAGTGGATATAAGGGAAAACCTTGTCTAAGACCCCTATAAATATTGAAGAATTTTGATGGAGAACCATAAACAATAATTGATTTTTATTTTAAAATGACACATGCCATTATCCAATCTGTGACCTCCAAAGGAAGCTCAATCCGAAGAATAATCAATATCATATAAACCTAATTCACCCTATCATATGCGTTGACCAAATCCATCTCGAGAATTAGGGCATCTAATTTTTTTTTATCTTAATAGGATGCAAACACTCCTAGGTGACCCCACTAGAATCCATATTTTGTTTCTTATCCAAAAATCCAAACATTTCCTTAGTCATCACCTCTGCCAATTTTGGCTTGATCCTATTTGAAATAATCTTGGTTATAATATTATATATAAGACTACACAAATAGATAGGTCTGAAATCATTAAAAGTATTAGGTTTATCACATTTTGGGATCAGAGTAATAAAAGTAGTATTTATGGCACAGACACTTATCCCTATGTCCTAGAATATTCTACCACATAAAAAATCTCTTTACCAATGATATCAAAGAATTCTAGGAAAATTTTTACTATCTAGCCATTTGGTCTTGGGAGTTTTTCCTTGGAAAAATGTTTTAGAACTTCCTCTAAGTCCTTCAAGGTGACAACCCACCCAATAATCATACCTTCTTCCTTGGGGAAAAATTTAGGAAAATTCTTAACAAAATTTAATTGAGAGGAAATACTTGAATTGCTTGGATCCCTAAAATGATTTGAAAAAATACCCACAATAGTAATTGTAGATCCACTTGAGAATTTATAAAATTCCCCTAAGAATCCTTTAAGTCTGCGATTGTATTATATTTGTTGCAATAAAATACATAGTTATGAATTTTTTTATTTTATTGTCCCTTTGAGTTAACCAAATAACTCTACTCTTATGTCTACAAGTTTCCTCTTCTATATTCAACAACTTTGCTTTCTTTCCCTCTAGTTTAGCTAAAAGCTTGCTTCTCCTCTAATGTAAAAATTCCTGACACATTTGCCTAAATACCCTCTCAAAATTTTCTTCAACCTCCACTAATTCATGCTTCAACAAATTCTTCTTTTCCTTTTCCCAGCTAATATTTTTACATGGGACTTAAATTTTTACAGGGGACAATATTTTTAAGTCCTCTTAATTTCTCCATCAGTTTATCCATAGCTAAAATCCCATCTGATACCTCTAGAATACTCCACTTTTCTCTAACAAGTGACATAAAATCCTCTTCCATAACCCAGCAATAGTTATATTTGAAGGGATACTTATGTACATAGGGCTCCCCCTCAATTTGTTAACATATTGGAAAGTGATCATAAATGCCAGTATCGGCAATCCACGATATGTACCTTTCCACTGAACCAACAATTTATATGCTATTAAAAATGTGTCTAGTCACTTACTCACTACTGGAGATCCCCTTCTACCATTCCTCCAAGTTGGGGATATTTTAGAGGGAGTGGCATCCTGAATATTTGCTTCAAGAAAAAAAACTTTGAAAATATTCAGAGGGAGGATCAATCTTTGAATTACTCCCCCAAATCTCATAAGCATTCAAAGTAAATTTTAAGTCCCATGTAAAAATGAGTCTAGGATATTTAATAATGCCACTCAAATCTACAACATCCCAAAAACTCCCTTTGATCCCTATAACGTCCATAATAATTTAATATTCTCGCATCCTGCTCTAATCCTCTAATCCTTCCTTCTAGCATCAAACTTGCACAAGCCATGAATGGTTTTAAATTAGCCTTCGAAGGGTTCCAAGATGCAAGCAAGCCCCCCCATAACTCCACAACATCTACAACCAAGGAAAATTTTAGGAAAATATCACATGCTTTAGGTCCCACACACATTGTTTCTTTAATCAACACAATATCTGGTTTAACAACATCAAACATCCTCTTGAGGGAAACTAATTTAGGATTCCCCCCCCAACTCCTCTAAAGTTAAAAGATGTCAAGATCATGGAAAACCCAATATAGAGGGCACAAATGTTTTAAGGGCCCTAAAATCACTACAAATAATAGGAAAAACTGAAAGAGATACTTCATTTAGATGAACAAAGAGTGGAACATATTCCCCCCCCCTACCATCACCTCGATTCAAATCCTCTTTTCCCACTTTCTCTTTGTGGTTTGGTCTCTTCTTTATGGTAATATTTTGAAATATGATAGAGTTAATAGGAGTGGCATCTACCTTAAGTGACTATTTATCAATATAGACCGATAGAGGGGTTCTGGAAACCACATCCTGAAAGGATGAAGTTTGATCCGCAACAACAAAACTCACATCTCGCTTCGCCAATCCACCCATCCTCCCATAGGAGGAAAGTAAAAACCCCAACTAAACATCAAATTTGTGGTATTCTCCAAATCCATCCCCTTTGGGACCTTAGGAGGAAAAGACATATAATTAGAAGACCCATTGTCATATAGGAGATGAGGGGAGACAAACGCCCGTCGACAAGCATTAATTTAATCTTTATAAATAATTCTCTCATAAACAAAGGAATGGTTAATCATACCAGAGAAATTTGAGATCCCCATAATTGAGACCGACATAGAAGACATAGGAAAACCTAACTTTGACCCAATCGATGGAAAATTAACATTTTTCCTTGACACCACATTTCCCCCTTTATGTAATTCCCCATCCACAGGAAAATAATTCATAGAGGAATCTCCCAAAGCCGCACCAAAACTATCAAGAGAATTTATCACAGATCTACCCCAAAACCTATTATTCATAACAGGGGAAATTGCTCTATCTTCAAGTTTCTTTATGAAATTAAGTTCCTCATCAAACAATTGATTATAGAAATAAGGGAAAAGTTGTTCAATCTTACCCAAAAAGAAGAGGAATCCTCCTTGGATACCACTGCCTTCTCCTGCTCTGAAAGTAGAATAGACTCAGAATCCCACTCGATACAAGAATGATCTAGGTCCACTACGGTAGATGAATGTGCACCCACCAAAGGAACCGACTCATCTCTTCCATGGATTACCATCATATCTCCATTCTCTAAATCCACCAAGTCCTCCAAACCCAATACAACCAAATAATGGTTCCTCAGATGTCTAGTTTGATGGTAGCAATGGCATCTAAAGGGAATTTTCCAATAGTCAAGTCGTTGTCGAATATTCCAATCCCCCCAAGATATATCTAGATTCTCTGATAAACCTTTATCCACATTAAACTTGACCAAAATAGTACCTATTCATTTATCTTTAGATGTCAGCATTTTATCATCTAGAAAGATGAGCTTTCCAATTGGATTAGCCACATCCACAAAAAATTCCTAGTCCATAGTTGAATTGGGAATCCCATAAGAAGTAACCATAAGCACCTTTTCAAAATGGGTTTCTTTTCATAATTAAATCCCTGATGCCATCTACCCAAAACTAGAAATCCTCTACCAATCACCCACGATCTATCTAGAACCCATCTAGAATGTTCCTCTGCTAAAAAATGAAAGCACCACCAATCTTTCAGAAGCGGAATAACCCTTGGGTAATACCCTAAAAGGAGTTTCCATTCTTCTGCAACCCTTTTTTTCACTTCAATCATTGTCAAGGAAATATATTCAAGTGTTCCAATCAGTGTCGGCAATGCCACACCTTCCACCTTTCCATATTTACATCCTTATCGAGGACCATGTGCTGAACACTTTCTTTTGCCTTGAAAGCCTTCCCCAATCTCTTCTACTTTGCTCTCACACCAGTAATCCCACCCCTCTTTTCTTGCGGTATAACCACATCAAGTCGGTCTCTTGACTTCTTTTCAGAAGTAAACCCTACCCCATCCAGATCATTTCTCGCCTAAAGCACAGACAATACTCCACCACCTCTATCTGGAACTTCATATATCTGCACATTAGATGAGGGAACTTTTCGATTGACAAATCCTAAAATGTCAGCTGCCAATGCTAAGAGAACAACATTCCCTGTGACAATAACGGCCCCTGTCCTTTATAACCTGCAAAAGCCCCACTTAGAACTGACTAATACTTACATTCAAGAGTTGTTCATCGCATATTTATTATACAATATCATATAAAATGAAACATCTCAAAATTTCAAAAATAAAATTACAGAAGTGCACATTAAAAAACAAATTTAACTTATGTATAAATTAACACAAATCGTTACAAAATTGCACACCAGTAACACAAATTTCACACTTTTTGATATTTTTAGCAATGTATAAATGAAAAAAGGTTTTTGCTAGAGGAAAGGGATGATGACTTGAATTAAAAATTTACCTATGGATATGGAGCAATTCTTGATTACTTCAGTGGCTTAAAAATATTAATTTTTTTCTATTTTGTTGAAGTATTTTATGGATAATAATTAATTCATCTTATTTTATTATTAATATTTAAAATGATTAATATTAATAAATAAAATTTAAGAGAAAATATATAAAAGTAGAAAAACGTTTTAATATAATATAAATTATAAGTTAATAAATAAGATATAAAAAGAAACAAAACAATTCAAATTTAATTAAAAGTAATCCATATATTTATGATTTTTAAAATTTTTATTTGATGATAAAGTTTCAAATATAATTATTTTATTTATATTTATATTTAAAATAAATAAATTATAAAAGAGTTAACTACTTTCAACTGATTGATATAAATTTTATTATTTAAAAAACAAATATAAGAAAAATTAAATAAATATATACAATGGAACAAATCATTGAAAAAAATAAAAATGAATATACAACATGAAAAATACTAAAGTAAACTTAACTTACTCAAAACCTAAGTACTAAAATAACCATTTATATTAAAGCTACAAATAAAACGAGGGACAATTATATACGAAACTTTTTAAAGAATATTTTAATTTATTGGTAAAATAAATTGGAGTTTGCTTTGTTACAAATAAAAGAATTTGGAGTTTGCTTTGTAACAAATAAAAAGTGGAACAATTAAATACTAAACTTTTAAAGAACATTTTAAATTATTGGTCAAAGAACTTGGAGTTTGCTTTGCAGTAGATTCCAAGACGTTGTCAGCATTCTGGCCCTCAAATAAGATTCTAGTGTCCAATATCCATGTCGAAAGTGGACCTATACTTTTTTGACATCTAAAAAGATTCTAACATTGTTTTAATATTTCTTTGGATACTTTTTCTATTTTCTTCATTTTTCTATTAATCAATCCAAATCGCATTGAGACTTCTTCATTTATTTATTTATTTTTATATGATGAAATATCGTTTGATGAAATATCGTTTGCGAAATTTTTAGGTATGTTTTTTTAGGATGGTACTTGAGGTAAATCGTTGGACTTGATTATGGGGCCTAACACAGTGGGGACATCGAATGAGGTCCCTACATAGTCACCCGGGGATTTGCCCTAAGACCTTCTGCTAGCATAAACAACTCTCAACCACTTGAGTTGTTGTTGAGACCTCATCAATTGAGGGGGTGACTAAGTGTTTTAGAAGACAATGGACTAATGGATTTAAGGAGAGGCATTTAGCTTGAGTTCACACTGATGATTGTTTGAAGAATTTGGTTATTATGGAGAATATTTACTGACTTGAATACCAACTATTTTAGTGGCAGATGGAATGGTTTGAACAGTTCCATTTCTCTACTCTAAATATAACAATAATTCAAGAAAAGAGTGAAAGACAATAAAGATAAGGGATTGGACATATAAATTTGGCTATATCAAACAAGGAGATTGTGACAATGTGTTTGATGAAGTCATCAAACAATTAGGCATTGTATCTAAGAAAAACTCAAACCTATCATAGAGCAATCTGTTGTCCATCATTGTAGACATCACCAATAGTTTGACCATTGATAATGAATACATATCTCAGATTTTTCCTCTATTCTTGTGGTGTTATAGCTTCAATAAAGGAATTTTGAGGTTAAAAATGAGCCCCAAGACAAACAAACAAAAAAGATGTACTATAGAAATCAACATCATAAGAACAAATAAGATTCAAGATGACAATGTCAACCATAAGGGTACATAGTTTTGGAGAGAAAGGGAAACACACCTTTTTCCACTGTATTTTCAATTTATCTCCTTGTAGGTTTACTCAAATTTTGAGTGTGAGCACTGGTTGGATGCATAATTAAATTTTGCATCTAACGAGTACATTTTTTTAATGTATTTCAAGTTTTTTTCCCCTATCAAAAGTATGTCATGTGGGTACTTATTGGATGTGGAATTTAATTCGACATCCAACAAGTACCCACACTCGAAATTTGAGTAAACTTGCAAGGAGATAACTTGAAAATATCATAGAAAATGTAGTTTTTTCCCTTACATGAAAAAATTAATAACTGTTATTTTATTATTTTCCTTAGGAGGCCCATTTTATGCCTCAACGTTGCTCTAATGCTTGTTATGTTAACTTTGATCACTTGTGTCACAACGTCTTAGTGAAACACTTCAAAGAGCATGTTCTTAGTTATTTCCCTCTTCGATGAAATGGCGAGTTAGGTATGTAAATGATGCCAACGTCAATTGTCCCATAAGAAGGAGAGTCTTGAGAATCTTTTGGATCATTTCAACAACAAATAAGATCATATCAAGGGTCACCATGGAAGTCAAGGATAACAAATCCCTTCCTTTTCTTAAATGAACTTATGACTAAGAAGCCTAATAGTTCCATTACACATTAAGCAAACATAAAGAATATCCCTACAAGCAGTTTTGTCATGACAATTCCCATCACCATTCATGGTCCTTAATACACTCATAACCTATAATGTCTAAGAATATACAACAACCAATACACTCATAACCTATACTCTTTAAGAATATACAATAACCGATGATGAACATTTTGAACAAGAATTTGGGTAACTTAGAAATAATTTTAAGGATAATTAGTATAAAGATTGATGGTCAATCTTTTCAAAGGTCTACAACACTAAAATAGAAGGGGAAGGGAAAAACATGGTTCAATTTGTATTTTGTTTTTAATCTTTAAAGGTGGTATATCTATTCTTTTAGGTTATTATGTCAACATCATTTTGAAAAAAAATTGATAGAAGAGGAAGAGCTTAAAAGAGGATAGATTTTTCTTATTTTAATCAAAGTTCTAGAAAATAAAGTTCTAGAACTAGCTTTGTGTATACTTTTTAAAAAAGAAGTTATTTATTTCATAGAACATTTTATATACTATTTTAATAATTGTGTTAAGTTCGACTTGGGTTTCTTGGACTTTATCATGGACCCCAACCTGACAAATTTGAGTCCCACTTTGTGGCTTATCATAGGACAACATGACATGGTAGATTTTGACAAATAAGTTCAAACTGCACTGTGTTATGTTGGCTGCCTCTACCTACTAAAATTTTATTTTATTTTCATTATATTATTGTAATTGAAACCTACCATAAAAAGATTCCTTGATTTCTAGATGTTTATACCTTGAATAAATATGTTGAGGAACTTCTAACAACAATGGTCCTAAGCCATTCATATGTGGGCCCCTTTCATATATGTCACAAACCTAATGTTTTACGACTAAATGTGACAAACAATGTCGGAATAAATTAAGAAGATTCCTTGCTTTCTAGATGTTTATACCTTGAATATGTCGAGGAACTTCTGACAACAATGGTCCCAATTCATTCATATGTGACCTCATCTCATATGTCACACAAACCAAATGTTGCACGAATAAATGTCACAAATAATGTTTGAATAAATTGATTTTATGGAGCTTTCATATTGTTGGAGTAGAAGTCCTACATCTCATCCAGATGACTTTTTCTCGTGGGACCAAACACATAAGGGGCACTTGTTAGCCATATCCAAAAGTAAGGAATTCAACTGTGTGGAAATAAATAAGAAAATAAAATAATATAGATGTAAAAATTATTAAAAATTTGAGTATTTTGTTTTCTAATTTCTAAATTAAATATTAAAGACTTAATTTTTTTTCTTTCTTTAGGTAACATATTGAATTTTAAACAAGTACTTTATTATTATGTGGAAAGTGACTATTAAAGTGAGTATTTTTTCTTATTTTCAAGGTATTTCTCATTACAAATGTGTTATTGATTGGGATGATTTCTTTATGTCTAAATGAATGAGGATAATTTAGGTTGCTCCATGTAATTGTTGTACTATGTCAATGATTGGATTCTATAGGTGTTAGTTCTTAGTATAAATCTATGTTTTGAAGACTATGATTATTTATTATGCAGCTAACATTTGGAGAATGTTTTATGAATTTGCATTTAACATTATAATAAGTAAAGCTATACTTTTATATATCAAGATAGATTGTGTTTGATGGGTGAACTCGAATAATAATTTTAGGGGTAAACCCATAATAATAAAAAATTCATAGTTTTTATTTCTTAAAAAAAAATGCAACAAAGATTTTTTCAAGGAAGCTTTTAACTTACAACCATTTAAATAAGACATTAAATCAAAATAATGGGAGAAGACATCAATAAGAAGTAAAGAATAAGAAAGATTAATAGAATGAGGCCCAACTTTGGGAAAGAAGTATTCTTCAATAACCAATCAAAATCCTTACATCTAAGAACCAAATAACAAGATATGATAAAAAGAAATGATAATGATACTTCCTATGAATGACCACTGAAAAAATATGTACATATATGAAAAAGTACCATTATTTGATGCATCCACAAATGGAAACTATCATATATTCATTTTGGAATCCCCATGGAAAACATCGAATGCAGTATATCCAATGAAGAAATGGGGATATTTATAGGAACACTAAGAGGAGAAACATTATATTGGTATTAGAAATGTGAAAATAGAAAGCATTCAAACACATGGGCAGATGTGGTGGTGATCTAGATGGACATCAGTGGCCACCCACCTAGTCTGCTAGCTCAAAATACATCAATGACCACCCACCTAGTCCACTGGCTCAAATATAGTTTTTCAGCTTGGTATTTTGTAATATCCTGAATTTTGGACCTACCATTTATAGGCATGAGCCTATTGACCATGATGATTATATTGATGTTTTATTTTATATTGGGTCAAAGACCCCACTGCATATGAACATGATGATTTGTTTTCTATATTGGGTGTAAGCCAATTGTTGATGATATATAGGTATATATATGTTCTGTGTTGGGCATGGACCATGAAGCACATGATTGATGAAATGATTGTGTTGGGCGTGGACCCTGAAGCACATGATCGATGAGATGTTTTTTGTTGAGCAAAAGGCTCTGGAGCACATGAGTAATTACATTTGTGTTGAGCATAAAGCTCTGGAACACATGAAAATATAATTTGGAAATGTTGGGCATAAGCTCTGGAGCATTCCATGTTGGTGTTGAGAATAAGCTCTGTAGCATCGGATCTTTGGCCATTGTATCCCTAGGTGTATCGTACAAGTACATCCTAGCATTTAGTGTTGAGCGAAAGCTCTGAAATTGCACTATGTTTGTAACTCCCTACTATGGGCATTGAGTATGGGCTCTGGTAAGCGCTATGGGTTTCTGAAAAGAATTTAATAACTTCCGATCGAAAACAGCTCGAGAAAAATATTGAACATCATCATACTTATTTATAAGTGATTAAATAAAAATTTTGAATTATGTATTCTCATCAAAGTACTAAAGAGCTACCACGTTATATGAGGAAAATCCAACATGCAAGGATGTTTAGAGTTGCCTAGCCTAGTAGACCTAATCCATCTATCTACTTGACATTCATAAAGAAGTGTCGTTAAGTCTAGGGATCATGACTCATAATGCCCGAAGACAAATGCTAACAAGTATTTTAATACTATGTACTTTATACATAGTATGTATAAAGAATTAATTATAACTAATTATATAATTTAATAAAGAAAGAAGAGAAGCTCCACCCATTACTATTTATTATTAAAGGATTTATAGATAGTGAAATATCTATGAAAGATTTACTAGGAACTAGTTAAAAGTTCCTAGGTTAAGAATTGAAAATTACCCCAGTAAATTTAAAAGGGTTAAATCAAGAAATCAAGGATTTCTTGATTTAATTGCCCCTTTGACTGAAAAGTCTACCTATAAAGACTCAAGCCAAGCAAAGGCTTGGGAGTTCTGATTTTTATCTAGGAGAATTATTATTTCGCCTGTTTTTGCTCTCAAGTGTTTTCTTGGAGAACTTTTCCTGCAAGGAAAAGATGACTGATTCAGAACTGAATACTAGTTAGGAAACCCTACCTTAGGAGCTCTAAGCTACTTGCATGTTGGAGTCCATCTCGGGGGGATCCGGATTAGAACTAGGAACGATTTTGGGTCATGGTTGGGAGGGACATGGTAGTTCCCAAGTGATTTGGTCATCAAACAGAGGTCAGATCTGCATTGAATTGTTAACACTGGTTATTTAAGTGTGCAGGTGCAGGAATTGACAAAGCTTCAATTTCAGGTATGAAACCCTTGAAGGCCTATTCTATTTCTTCCCAAAGTTTCATTACTGTTTATGTTAAGTAATGGCTGCAATGAAATTTCTAACCCTAATGGCTATGTTTTATGGTTATAAATCTGCTGGGGTTGTATATGCAATTTACTAATCATAGGCCGGAGAAATTTTATTATATGCTGTACATTACTAGGGTTTGTACTTTGAGTGGAATTCTGTAATTATCTCCATGTTTAGTTTATGTGCACCACACCTAGTTTTTGTTACCAGTTAGCCTATTCTACAGTTTGCATTACTCTGCTGACATATTTCATTTGTCAGCAGAGGGTTGTTTTTAATTCAAGATTTGTTCAGAAGTACAGGTTAAATATATATATATATATAGAATTACATATATGTATCAATATTCAATTAATTTTATAAGTAATGCACTATTCAATCTATTTATAAACTAAAGTACAAAACTTAAATATTCCAAACTAAACCAACTAAGTACAGACAAAGAAGACTAAATCTAAGATAATCAATCATTAAAGACCTTCTAAGGTCTGCTCTACATAATCATGTAAAAATAAATTAAATATCATAACATTCCATTTTAATAAACATAGTCATAATTAACCAAACAGAGAAGGCATCGTGACCATCCATGTGGTCCAAGATCAAACCTATGTCTTATTATATAAAATCTACAGTCCAAATCGCATCCATTTACATAACTCAAATGTCTAATTCACAGTCCTATTATTACAGTCATCCATTATAAAAACATAAAGGGTTTTAAAGGTCCCATTTAAATCTATCTACACATAACCAAACATTTCATATTAACCATTTGAAACAACTAAAACCCATTTTGCCAGCAAGAGGTCACGACATCGAATCCTATAGATGTCTAGAATCAAGGAGTTAGTATTAATATATTCATAAGCATTGCATATCCAAGCATTAAGAAATCGCATAACCATTCTCTATACAGTCCGTGCTTACATCTAAAATATGTGCAGGCTACATTTCTAAGCTACGCCACATTCCTTTAACCAAACAACGCATACACTAACAGTGAGGTCATAAAGACCCTAGTTACGGCCTCAGCCAAGTTCCAATCTAATCACATAGTCATGCTAATAAACCATATCGATATCGTGGGTCATCATAACCCTGGCTGTTACAGCTCGATTCTTTCCAAGTAAACAATTTACATTTTAAATGCCAACTAAAAGCTATCACAATCGTTGGGAGAGGCACATGCCATTCGTGGCTTGGCCTGCACCCACGCTGGGACAATACAAAACTAAGAATACAATACTCTGTTAAAAACACAGACCCATGTATACGCTAACGTAAAGCATGTGGTGGCAAGGCAATGGGATACGACACCATTGCTACAATGGTGCAGCCCATGGCATAACGCCCAAGCTCTAGAAGCTCCTGAATCAACATACAAACCAAACAAACAGAGTGTTGTGCATATGGCCATAACCCAAAACAATAATTATATGCAAAGTAATTTTCCATAGGATGTAAGGCCACGATCAATCCCATTAAAGTCCACATAAAACATAGCATTTAAATAACCATACAAACCCCAAATTTACACAGTATTAAATACTGAATCAAAGTCATAGGCATTTTATACCAAATCATTATAGTCTTCATATTAAAAACCAACGCATAGTGTAATTACACAGTGAGGCACGAATCCTCTTACACACAGTCAAAGTATTAAAACGTTAATGGCAAGCTGTGAGCTATGGCACCATTACAAGTAATGGTGTAGCCACGGCCCAAAAAAATTCCAAACCTCTCAACGAGAGTCCATTAAAAGCAGAGTAAGATACATCTTAAAACCCCGAAGGCAAAGTCAACTATTACCATCGAAACCCCAACCCAGTAAAGATTTTCCAACTCAGGAATTGCCCAAAACGAGAGGAGGCAAGTAATCTTGCTAGCAGGATTACCATGGTTGTGAAGAAGGAATCCCAAATCGATGAGTGCAGCCTGTGCAAACCCCAGAGCGTCTTCGCATTCACTTGCAGACAAACCATGATGGCATGAGAAGCATGACCATGCCATGGAGAAAAACAAACGAAGCAATGCATTTTTACATAGAGCTAGTTTAAGCTTACCTGCGAATCGATGGGGTCGTCTCCATTCTCCAAATGTGCAAAGGCCACACTAAACTACAATTCCAAAACCATAATGCACAAACAGCGAATGCCAAGTCCTTTTCCAAGGGTTTCCACCAACCCCGATGGAATTAATGACACCAGCTGGTGGCCATTAACACCTCCATAAACCCCAACCATAAGTTTGTGGATCAACGTTATATCGACCAAGACATATGTTAAACCCTCTATACTATGGTTTCACCACCCTTTAAAAGTCAGTGCAGGCTCAATACTAATGACATGGTATGTATACCATAGTCCCAACCTTATGATATGCACAGCTTTTAACACTACCATAGTCCCAACCTTATGATATGCACAGGCTTTTGAATTATGTATTCTCATCAAAGTACTAAAGAGCTACCACGTTATACGAGGAAAATCCAACATGCAAGGATGTTTAGAGTTTCCTAGCTTAGTAGACCTAAGCCATCTATCTACTTGACATTCATAAAGAAGTGTCGTTAAGTCTAGGGATCATGACACATAATGCCCGAAGACAAATGCTAACAAGTATTTTAATACTATGTACTTTATACATAGTATGTATATAGAATTAATTATAACTAATTATATAATTTAATAAAGAAAGAAGAGAAGCTCCACCCATTACTATTTATTATTAAAGGATTTATAGATAGTGAAATATCTATGAAAGATTTACTAGGAACTAGTTAAAAGTTCCTAGGTTAAGAATTGAAAATTACCCCAGCAAATTTAAAAGGGTTAAATCAAGAAATCAAGGATTTCTTGATTTAATTGCCCCTTTGACTGAAAAGTCTGCCTATAAAGACTCAAGCCAAGCAAAGGCTTGGGGGTTCTGATTTTTATCTAGGAGAATTATTATTTCTCCTGTTTTTTCTCTCAAGTGTTTTCTTGGAGAACTTTTCCTGCAAGGAAAAGAGGACTGATTCAGAACTGAATACCAATTAGGAAACCCTACCTTAGGAGCTCTAAGCTACTTGCATGTTGGAGTCCAGCTCGGGGGGATCCTGATTAGAACCAGGAACGATTCTGGGTCATGGTTGGGAGGGACATGGTAGTTCCCAAGTGATTTGGTCATCAAACAGAGGTCAGATCTGCATTGAATTGTTAACACTGGTTATTGAAGTGTGCAGGTGCAAGAATTGACAAAGCTTCAATTTCAGGTATGAAACCCTTGAAGGCCTATTCTATTTCTTCCCAAAGTTTCATTACTATTTATGTTAAGTAATGGCTGCAATGAAATTTCTAACCCTACTGGCTATGTTTTATGGTTATAAATCTGCTAGGGTTGTATATGCAATTTACTAATCATAGGCTGGAGAAATTTTATTATATGCTGTACATTACTAGGGTTTGTACTTTGAGTGGAATTCTGTAATTATCTCCATGTTTAGTTTATGAGCACCACACCTAGTTTTTGTTACCAGTTAGCCTATTCTACAAGTTGCATTACTCTACTGACATATTTCATTTGTCAACAGAGGGTTGTTTTTAAATCAAGATTTGTTCAGAAGTACAGGTTAAATATATATATATAGAATTACATATATGTATCAATATTCAATTAATTTTATAATTAATGCACTATTCAATCTATTTATAAACTAAAGTACAAAACTTAAATATTCCAAACTAAACCAACTAAGTACAGACAAAGAAGACTAAATCTAAGATAATCAATCATTAAAGACCTTCTAAGGTCTGCTCTACATAATCATGTAAAAATAAATTAAATATCATAACATTCCATTTTAATAAACATAGTCATAATTAACCAAACAGAGAAGGCATCGTGACCATCCATGTGGTCCAAGATCAAACCTCTGTCTTATTATATAAAATCTATAGTCCAAATCACATCCATTTACATAACTCAAATGTCTAATTCACAGTCCTATTATTACAGTCATCCATTATAAAAACATAAAGGGTTTTAAAGGTCCCATTTAAATCTATCTACACATAACCAAACATTTCATATTAACCATTTGAAACAACTAAAACCCATTTTGCCAGCAAGAGGTCACGACATCGAATCCTATAGATGTCTAGACTCAAGGAGTTAGTATTAATATATTCATAAGCATTGCATATCCAAGCAGTAAGAAATCACATAACCATTCTCTATACAGTCCATGCTTACATCTAAAATATGTGCAGGCTATGTTTCTAAGCTACGCCACAATCCTTTAACCAAACAACGCATACACTAACAATGAGGTCATAAAGACCCTAGTTACGGCCTCGGCAAAGTTCCAATCTAATCACACAGTCATGCTAATAAACCAAATCGATATCGTGGTTCGTCATAACCCTGGATGTTACAGCCCGATTCTTTCCAAGTAAACAATTTAGATTTTAAATGCCAACTAAAAGCTATCACAATCGTTGGGAGAGACACATGCCATTTGTGGCTTGGCCTGCACCCACGCTGGGCCAATACAAAACTAAGAATACAATACTCTGTTAAAAACACAGACCCATGTATACACTAATGCAAAGCATGTGGTGGCAAGCCAATGTGCTACGACACCATTGCTACAATGGTGCAGCCCATGGCATAACGCCCAAGCTCTAGAAGCTCCTGAATCAACATACAAACCAAACAAACAGAGTGTTGTGCATATGGCCATAACCCAAAACAATAATTATACGCAAAGTAATTTTATATAGGATGTAAGGCCACGATCAATACCATTAAAGTCCACATAAAACGCAGCATTTAAATAACCATACAAACCCCAAATTTACACAGTATTAAACGCTAATCAAAGTCATAGGCATTTTATACCAAATCATTACAGTCTTCATATTAAAAACCAACGCATAGTGTAATTACACAGTGAGGCACGAATCCTCTTACAAATAGTCAAAGTATTAAAATGTTAATGGCAAGCTGTGAGCTATGGCACCATTACAAGTAATGGTGCAGCCACGACCCAAACAAATTCCAAACCCCTCAACGAGAGTCCATTAAAAGCAGAGTAAGATACATATTAAAACCCCGAAGGCAGAGTCAACTAGTACCATCGAAACCCCAACCCAGTAAATATTTTCCAACTCAGGAATTGCCCAAAACGAGAGGAGGCAAGTAATATTGCTAGCAGGATTACCATGGTCGTGAAGAAGGAATCCCAAATCGATGAGTGCAGCCTGTGCAAACCCCGGAGCGTCTTCGCATTCACCTGCAGACAAACCACGATGGCATGAGAAGCATGACCATGCCATGGAGAAAAACAAACGAAGCAATGCATTTTTACATAGAGCTGGTTTAAGCTTACCTGCGAATCGATGGGGTCGTCTCCATTCTCCAAATGTGCAAAGGCCACACTAAACCACAATTCCAAAACCATAATGCACAAACAACGAATTCCAAGTCCTTTTCCAAGGGTTTCCACCAACCCTGATGGCATTAATGACACTAGCTGGTGGCCATTAACACCTCCATAAACCCCAACCATAAGTTTGTGGATCAACGTTATATCGACCAAGACATATGTTAAACCCTCTATACTATGGTTTCACCACCCTTTAAAAGTCAGTGCAGGCTCAATACTAATGACATGGTATGTATACCATAGTCCCAACCTTATGATATGCACAGCTTTTAACACTATCATATAGTGTTACAATGGTTTTTCCCTTAGCATCAAGCTTTTAGTGTTATCACATGCCCTTTATGCTAAGCCCTTATAGGTAGTATATGCGCTTAAGTCATAGTCTAGGTTTGTAGCATTTAGGAATCATGGAAAACATAGTATTCCATGATGCCCTCGCTAGGAAGAACAAGCGTGAGTTTTACAAGCTCGTAACCAAGGTAAACCTACAAAATAGAAACAAGAGACGAGTAAGTAATTAAGCAAGAGATAGACAATAAATAATGATAAGGACAGTAAGATAATTCATAAGCATCTAGTAAATTTACAAATAAAGATAATTATCAAACATAGGGCGTACCTGAGTCGTAAAACATATCAGTAACAAAAGTGCAAAACGGAACGGGAAATATAACTAAGAACTGAATTGTGTCGAGTAACCAATAAATCCGATGTCGCAAGAGTAACCTGTGAATCAATGAATAAGGTGCCTTAGTTTGAATGAACTAAGCAGGCCTGCATAACAAAGAATAACCTTACCTCTCAGATTGTCATGGGAGAACAAGTCCCGCCACTCCATCACATTGTTCCCATCAGCAAAGTTAAGTTAGTTCTTATTAAATAAACAAAGTATACGTGTGTAGGAGCAAAACAATGATCTATATAACTCATTAATTTGCTGATAGTAATAACTAAGATATATCTATAATTTAAATAACAGAATTAAGACATGAGAAGTAAATGAACTAATAGGAACTGAATGGATAAGAGATTAACAAGACAGTGGGCAGAATTCGAAGAGGTCGAAGGTATAAGGAGCACTTGTGTTTCCGCACGAGTACTAATGATCCCTTTTGGGTAGTTTTTACTAGCCTATAATTTTTTATTTTTTTTTTCAATTTTTTTGGGGACATTACATATTTTCTTTATGGTTTTTTGAGTCCTATTCTTCTGGGGTTGTTTTGAGGCCCTACACGTCATTTTTTTGGCACGAAAATACCCAAATGATAGCTAAAGGCATGGTCTTGGCCATTCAGAATGTGTAATTCTCAACCAAACCTTTTCGATAGGCTACCAAGCGCCCAAACAAAGATTTTATGTAGAAATTACACCCACAAGAAGTTGTAATATCAACGAACCACAATGGGCCCCACAAAACTTTTGGCATTTCATCTTCTAGGGTTAGGGTTTTCTATGTTTAAGGTTTTATCATTGATGCTTATGTTAAAACACCCTTTTGGCCTCATTTGTAACTCAACTTCTTACATATTAGCATAACCACCACATCTTTTCTTAGAGGTCAACTACCACCATTCTAGCTATTTTGTATTATGCATTTTACAGTCTATTCTATTTCATTAAGTTAAAGAGTTTAAGTTTATTGTATCACCATGTTCTTGCAATATATATTTGTGTACTCTAATTTATACGTGTTTTTTCATTTCATTCTCGCACAAACCCAGATCAAGGGTATCTGAGCGATATGTTCTTTATTTGTTTCTCTGTGCATGTCCCCAACGAGGTAAGGGTATAAGGACTTAGGACTAGAGCTACTTGATCCTCTAAAATACCATCCTCGCTGACATCGACGACCACCCATGAGGGAAGAAAACAGAGATGAGGGAGTAGGGGATCCTGTTAAGATGTTTCTTAAGGAAGCCCTTGCACGATAGAGGGATGCGATGATATAAAACTTTTCCCAAATCCTTCGAAAGATGTCAACAGTAACATACACAACTTCATCAAGAAACAACTTCAGAGGCACAACCCTTTCAAGGTACAAATTAATTTGGCTGGAAAACCTTTTCCGCACTAAACTTGTCCTTTTCGCACTCTGCCCTCCGCATTCCCCTTTCCACCTTCTGCTGCAGAATCTGGGAATCAGAAACATAATGTGCGACAGAGTCATTCAAACACTTTCCTCCTTCCGCCTTCCGCTACAGAACTCGAGAATTAGAAACTCAACATATCAATACCTTGACTTGTCCACTTTTCGCCTTTCGACTTCTTCCTTTCCGCCTTCCGCTGCGGACCTCGAAAATAAAAAAAACTACAAAATGAACACTTGTCTTTCGACCTTCCACCTTCCGAATTCCGCCTTTCCGCCTTCCGCTGCATACCTCGGAAATAAAAAAACCCACAGAAAAATCACTTGTCTTTCTACTTTCCACCTTCTGACTTTCACCTTTCCACCTTCCGTTGCGGACCTCAGAAATTGAAAATAATGTAATATTTGAATAAATTGATTTTATGGAGCTTTCATATTGTTGGATTAAAAGTCCTACATCTCATCCAGATGAATTTTTCTCGAGGGGACCAAACACACAAGGGACACTTGTTAGCCATATGCATCGCTTCCAAAAGCAAGGAATTCATTAATGTGGAAATAAATAAGAAAATAATAATATAGATGTACACACCATTAAAAATTTGAGTATTTTGTTTTCTAATTTCTAAAAAAAACAGTAAAAGACTTTTTTTCTTTCTTTCTTTCGGTAACATGTTAAATTTTAAACCAATACTTTATTATTATTTGAAAAGTGACTATTAAAGTGAGTGTTTTTCTTTATTTTGAAAGTATTTTTCATTACAAATGTGTTATTGAGTGGGATGATTTCTTTATGTCTAAATGAATGAGGATAATTTAGGTTGCTCCATGTAATTGTTGTAGTATGCCAATGATTGGATTCAATAGGTGTTAGTTCTTAGAATAAATCTATGTTTTGAAGACTATGATTATTTGTCATATAGCTAACATTGGGAGAATTCTTATGAATTTGCATATAACATTATAAAAAGTAAAGTTATACTTTTATATATCAAGATAGATTGTGTTTAATGGGTGAACTTCAATAATACCCATAATAAGAAGAAAAATATATAGTTTTTATTGCAAAAAAATAAGAATGTAACAAATATTTTTTCAAAGATTCTTTTAACTTACAACCATGTATATAAGACATTAAATCAAAATAATGGGAAAAGAAAACAAGAATAAGGAAGACTAATAGAATGATGCCCAACTTTGGGAAAGAAGTATTCTCCAATGACCAATCAAAATCTTTACATCAAAGAACCAAAGAGCAAGATAAGATAAAAATAAATGATAATGATACTTCCTATGAATGGACACTGAAAAAAATATGTACATATATGAAAAAGTACCATTATTTGATAAATCCACAAATGGAAACTATCATATATTCATTTTGGAATGGGGATATTCATTTTGGAATGGAAACATCGGATGCAGTATATCCAATGAAGAAATGGGGATATTTATAGGAACACTAAGAGGAGAAACATTATATTAGTATTAGAAATGTGAAAATAGAAAGCATTCAAACATATGAGTAGATGTGGTGGTGATCCAGATGGACATCAATGGCCACCCACATAGTTTGCTGGCTCAAAATATAGTTTTCTAGCTTGGTATTTTCTTTAAGGTTTTTTTAGTCCTATTCTTTTGGGGTCGTTTTGAGGCCCTAAACGACATTTTTTTGGCACGATAATGCCCAAATGATAGCTAAAGGCATAGCCTTGGCCATTCAGAATGTGTAATTATCAACCAAACCTTTTTGACAGGCTACTAAGTGCCCAAACAAATATTTTATGTAGAAATTACGGCCACAAGAAGTTGAAATATCAACTAACCACAATAGGCCCCACAAAAACTTTTGGTATTTCATCTTCTAGGGTTAGGGTTTTTTATGTTTAAGGTTTTTTCATTGATGCTTATGTTAAAACACCCTTTTGGCCTCATTTGTAACTCAACTTCTTACAAATGAGCATAACCATCACATCTTTTCTTAGAGGTCAACTACCACCATACTAGTTGTTTTGTATTCTACATTTTATAGTCTATTCTATTTCATTAAGTTAAAGAGTTTAAGTTTATTTTATCACTGTGTTCTTGCAATATATCTTTGTGTACTATATTTTATATGTGTTTTTTCATTTCATTCTCGCACAAACCCAGATCAAGGGTATCCTAGCAGTATGTTCTTTATTTGTTTCTCTATGCATGTCCCCAACAAGGTAAGGGTATAAGGACTTGGGACTAGAGCTACTTGGTCCTCTAAAATACCATCCTCATCAACATCGATGACCACCCATGACAGAAGAAAAGAAGATGAGGGAGTAGGGGATCTTATTAAGACGTTTCTTAAGGAATCCCTTGCGCGACAGAGGGATGAGATGATATTAAACTTTGTCCAATTCCTTCGATAGATGTCGACAGTAACATACACAACTTCATCAAACAACTACTTCAGAGGCACCACCCTTTTAAGGTACAAGTTAATTTTTATATTCTTGTATTTAAAGGTGATATAAATGAGGATGCTTTGGAAAAATGGTTAAATTTTCTAGAAGGGTATTTCTATATCCACAATTTTTTCTATAGGGAAAAAATCACCTTTGTGCTCTTTAAGGCTATTCACCATGTCAAAAGTTGATGGGAAACATACTATGAGCTTAAATTTGTAAAGGAGTCTAAACTATTTGCAGCCAATCCTTCTTGGGCCTCTTTTGTGGATGCGATGAAGGAACAATATTACCTTGTTGGAAACTATGATGACCATTACATGAGATGGACTACACTACATCAAGAGAGGGGCCAAATAGTGTTAGAGTTCATAAATACCTTTTATAACTTGTGCACTAAGCTGAGTATCAAATAATCAGAGGGACATTTGGTTCTAAAATTCCATGGGGGATCACATAGGTACATCCAAACCGAAATGCAGTTTCTGGACATCTTGTCATTGGGAGCCGCTTATCATTATGTTGTCAAAACTGAGTAGAAATTTAAGCAAAGGAACAAATGGGAGCTTAGGTCTACAAATTTTCCTCAATAGAAGCATGGAAAAAGGAAACCTCAACTTGTAGAACAAAGGGTAGGAAAAGGATAACCAATTTCAAGACAAACTTTCCAAGTCACAAGAAAATAAGGGTAATGGGAAGATGAAGAAGGATACTAGAAAGTGGTGTGAGTTCCACAAAATAACCTGTCACAACACTAATGAATGTTGCTCAAAGCAAACATTGGTGGCTAAGCTCAAAGCCTCAAAATCTGATCTTGATTTTGATTTTGATTCAGATCCCAACATCATATCCATAGAAAAGGGAAATGAAATCATTAATTCAAAACCTAGCGCCATGGTCACTACCACAAAGTTCCAACCAAGTGAGATTGAAGAGAGTGAGGAAGGTGAGCGACTATTCCACTCATAGATGTGAGTAAAGGGTTCTCCATTGCATTTCATTATTGATAATGGGAGTCAAAAGAACCTGCTATATATAGAGGTCATAAAAAGGTTGAAGTTTCAGACGGTACCACACCCACAACCCTACGACATCGATTTGCTAAGCAAGGGTCATGACATCTGCATCATTTATCAATGGTACTTACCTTGCGGCATCAATCCCTTGAAAGATGAGGTACTGGTCAATGTTTCCCCTCTCAAAGTTTGTGATACCGTTATTTTAGGAAAACCATATATGTAGAAATTTCATGGTGTGTATGATTCTCAATTGCGTATTGTCATTGTTTCTTTGGGAAAACAACTATAGAGGATACCAAAGGTCATTCCAACTACTATAGTCTCCTTGATCTCAATCAAGCAGTATAGGAAGGTGATTTCCCAAACTGGGAAATTCATCCTCTTCACTATTCGCTATGGAAGTGAGAAGAATGTCACCATAACATCTGTGACCTCTACCTAGGAACTTTCCCTACCATAGAAGCAGGTGGACGAAATAGTGGAAGAATACAAAGATATCTTCACCTCACCGATTGGGGTGCCTCTACACTACTAGGTGAAACATTCAATTGATTTGGCACTCGATGCTCCTTTACTTAATGTGCCAGTCTACTGATGCTCCATTATGGAGAATGAAGAAATTAAGCGCTAGATTCATGAGTTACTCCAAACTGGGCACATTCAACCAAGTTTCTCACCTCACATGAGCCCGATTGTGTTGGCGCAGAAGAAGCCTCGGTACATGGAGACTCTGCTTAATTAACATCTCTCAACAAAATCACAGTCAGGAATCGATATTCAATTCCACAAATTAATGATATTCTTGACCAGATTAAGGGGTTCAAGTATTTCAACAATATTGATCTAAATTTTAGATACCACTAGGTCTCAATTGAGAAAACTGATGTCTAGAAGACAACCTTCAAGTCCAGAGAAGGACTTTTTCGAGTGGTTGGTCATGTCTTTTGACTTGAAAAATGCTCCAAAAAATTTCATGATGATGATGGATGATCATGCATCCATTCATCAATTTTTTTGTGGTCATATATTTGAATGAAAATCTTATTTTCAATAAGAATTGGGATGATAATTTGAAACACATTCAATAAGGCCTAAAACCTTGCGACAACACAAATTATATGATAATCTAGAGAAATTATCCGTTGGCATGCAAAGAATCTAATATTTGGGGTACATTGTGGATGAGAATGTTGTGCCTATGGATCCAGCAAATATCCAAGGCATTCCCAATTGGCCGACCCCAACAACCATAATAGAGCTCCGTATTTTCTTGGGCCACACCAAATTCTATCGTAGGTTCGTATTGTTTTTTTCACATATCACTTGGACCCTTACCCAAGAGACCAAGGGCGGGTCCAAAGCCAAGTTTTTTTGGGATAATCCAAACCAAAAGATTTTTAGGATATGAAAGACCACTTATGTTCAACATCGACACAAACTTTACTAGATTTTCCACAACCCTTTGAGATTGAGACAACTGCTTCAGACCATGTTGTTGGTGTGGTTCTCACTCAACATGGCCATCCCATGGTGTACCATAGTGAGATACTCTCAGATGCAGTACACAAATATCCCACTTATGAAAAAAAATGTATTCCATTATCCAAGATTGCCGCCAATGGAAGCATTGCATTCTAGGAAGAGAGACAATCATCCACACTGATCACAAGCTTCTATAGTTCATGCAAACACAAGGGAAGTCACAAAATGATCACCACCAAAAGCGGTCCATGTACTTACAAAAATTTCACTTGAACATAAAATATAAGAAGGGAAACACCAATCAAATAGCCAATTGCTTGAGTCGACATCTATTTGCAACCTTGACAACATTTCTCAACTCTTGTGTCCACAAGACCTCATGATGGTCCTAACTATATGACATAGATCTTGATTTTGATATCACCTATCAAACACTACATGAGAGCACACCAATTACCGACTTTCACATCTAGGATGGACTATTATGCCATTTATGCCATCTCTATGTTCCTTCAAGTGAGCATGTGAAGATGATTTCTAAACTCATTACAGTTGAGTGACATGACACTTTGGCATAGAAAAGACAATAGCATTTATACAAAAGTATTTGTATTGGTCAAATATTTGACAGGATGTTGGAAAATATATCCATTCATGCACTTCCCATGGCATATCCAAACCCGCCATTAAGAAGAATGGGCTATACACCCCTTTTCCTACCCCTAATAGGCCCCAGGAATCCATATCCATGGATTACATGTCAAGACTACCTTCAACCAAGCATGAAAATGACTATGTATCCATGGTCATTGATCGTTTCTCTAAGATGAATATCCTAACATATTGCAAGAAGAGTATCACAGTTGAGGCCACTGCTAAGCTCTTCTTTGAACGTATTTGGGTTCACTTCATTCTACCAAAGACTATAATTCCAAATCAGGACATCAAGTTCTTGAGCATGTTTTGGTCTAGCCTATGGTCACTTATGGACATAAATATCACCTAATCAACTTCCTTCCACCCCCAAATTGAAGTACATATAGAGGTGGTTAATAGGATGATTGTGCATAATATGGGAATGTATAATTCTAAACATCCTCACACATTAACTAATGAGATATGTAGTGAAAATCAAATCATCCATCAATAAATTTTGTAAAAAATATTTAACGTATATCATCACACAATAAAAAAGAAGCATATAGGAAGAATTGAATGATATATTTCATTGAATATGAATGAGTAGTGAAGTACACTATTTAAAGATCCACAATTTGAATTGGGGTTAGAGGAAATTGGAATTTCCCATGCAATGGATGATATGTGTTAGGATTAACAAGAGACTAAAACCCCTTAGTGAGCCATGCTGACTATTCCAAACTTAGTTAAATTGACCAAAGGCTACACACTAACAAGTTAACTGATGGAGTGGTGAGTTAATTGATGGAGTGTTGACTTAACTAATGGAGTGTTGAATTAATTGATGGAGTGCTAAGCTAACTGAGTGAATGCTTAGTTAACTAACTAATAGGGAGTGCAAAACACCTAATTAGGTTTGTTAAGGCGAATTAGGGAATGAATGGTTAGTTAGGAGAAAAGTTAGCAAGGTTCTCCCATTTACCAACTAAGACTAAACACAAGCATTCCTTAAATTAGGAAATCACTCCCTAAATCAGAGGATGCACACTTAGTTTGAGGAATCCCTTAGTTGGAGGACTAAGGGTATTTATCTTGGTAGGACCATATGACGCATGAGGCATTGTGATTCAAGCTTGATGGAGGAAAACACAATTTGGTAATGTCATGAATAATGTATTATCTATGACAAGAACATCACTAATAAGTGTATTGATTGTATGTGAAAACTTGTTAACACCAAGGACATGATCTTAAGAAAACTATCATGGGTTTTCATAGATGGTTGGAAACAAGGTCCTACATTGGGTGGTCCATTTTCAAGTGTGATTGGCTCAAGAGAGGCAATATATTTTCTAATTATTGGTCGGTGGTGATGGTGTAGCATCACCTATTATGAAATGAGCACTTCAAAATTCCACACACTCTAAGGTTTTTGGCTTGGGTTCGATAAGGACATGTCAATTAGTCATAATATGAAAGGTACAAGCAATTGATGGTCGTGCCCAACTACCATGGACATGCTAGTGACATAGGGTGGCTAGGATTCTTGAGTGGTATATGATGTTCAAAGAGAACATAACGTCTATCCTTGTGACATATATGCTCTAGAAAGGAGGACTTTATCTTTAGAACAAGAAAAATAAAGGTTATATTTCCCCCTTGTTGTTATATTTCAAATCGACATTTCTCTTTCTGTGATGACAATTCAAAAGATGACACTCAAAAGTGTCACTATTCTCTCACAAAAAGGACACTTATGGATGGAAGAGCCTATGATTTGACCCCTATAAATGGCCCCGATCCTTGAAAAGAAAATACTAGCATCATTCCAGTCAATTCTGAGAGTTGCAAATCTAAATCAAGGAAAATTGGCATCCCGCTAGATCATTGGGAGTGAACCATTCACACCTTGCTTGTTCACTGGGAGCTAATTCATCAAAAATTAACAATTCACATCTAGCACACTAACAAGAAGTGAACCATTTACATGCTTCCTACAAATTGGGCATGAATTCCCCATAATTCCATGAAAAAAACATAAAAATTGGAAATATGGGGGTTAAGGAAGATTTACAAACCAATTTTCCTATTTGCAACACCCCACACCAACTAGTAGCCATTGAAAACTATTTCCTTATCGCATAAAAAGGAACTAAAATGGACTAGGAAGAGTGACCTTGGAAATCCAAAGTTATGTTGGAATAATCACCCACACACCCTTCATCTCTTTCCATTAGTAATATCTATTGTTGACCCCTTGTATCCTTGAATATTGAAGTACCTCCCTTAGGTTACTTCACTTTTCATATACATCTAGTGGACTGGATTGGTATCGTCGGAGTACATGAGAACATAGACCATAATATTTAGGTTCAATAAGGTGTTGAGTAGTGATAAGGTAAACTTGTACTTATTTCACTATCTAATTAAGATTTGGCATCTTTCCCTCCCCCAATTTAGTGTTCTTGTAATTGTGGTTTGACATAAAGAATGTTTTCTCACTTATTCTGAATTTGATTAGTTAGTTAATGTTCTACTCATTTTCATTCTTTATTAGGTGTCAATTTGGCTCGATCAAGGATGTATATTGGTTTTGTAGGTCAACGTTGGGCATCAAGGAGTAGATTGAAAGAAATATAAAGGAGCGGCTAGGACAACCTTCGAAAAAGGCGCAAACCTCTTATATCCCTAATATATTTTACAGTTATATCTTCTTATTTAAATTTCTATGTGGTATTATGCATTTGTAAGAGAATAAATCTTCTTGTGTACATAGTCAATTAAGTCAGTCTCCTTTGTTTCAATACGTTGGTGATATTTCCCTAGTCATATGATTTATTTCTAAACAATAAAAGTGGTGACTCCACTGGGGATGAACCAATCTCTATAGGGCCTTATTGATTGGTTTTTTAGTTTATTTTAAGTGTATCAATCTCTAATAAACTTAACAATACCTTAGTTACCTCAAAAATCCGAAATTTTTGGAAATTTTATGGCTTTTTTGCTTTTTTAGTCACTTCAGGAGATATTCACACCTTGTAGTACTTATAGGTGCGAATGGTAGGGGGTATTTGTTCCTTATAGTTATTACATGAGTGAATGGTTTTCACCCAACCTTCTAAATAGACGCGAATTAGTTGAACTTTGAGAAATTTTCTAAGTTCTCCCCTATTTTTCCTAAAAAGATTGTTCGAGTGATTTAAAATATTTTCGGGTCCTGTTGGATCAGTTAAGGTGGTGTTTGAGTGTGTTTTCCTTGTAATTGATTCATATTTTCGTGAAAAGTTTTTTATAATGTTTGAACCTTGTTTGATTTTCATCTGTTTGAGTGAATGATAAGCCTTGTGTGAGAAGACCCAAAGCAAAATCAAGTTGTTTGTGCTCTTAGCTATCCTTGCTTGAAAGAAAAAACATACTTCCAAAACCTTATCACCTCATAGAACTATTAACTCGTTTGAGTCTAAGAACTTGTTTATTCTCGAACTTGGCTTTGGATTGTGGTCAAAGAGTATACTATTAGAACTTGTTTTCACCATATTTATAAGCCTATATTTCTCTTTTTTTTTTCTTTAATTAGTTTAAGTTGTTCAAAAGTTGTATTTTCATCAAAAAAACCAAAAAATGGATCTCATAAAGTTATATTTGGTTTGAAAAATGAAAATTGGTAGATTGCATTTGCATTGAAAGAGTTGATTCAATGGTTTGAATAGTGATTCATCTTTCATTTTAAAGAGTGTGAACAAGTTCATTTGCATTGGAATATATTTAGTTGCACTTAATATCTTCTTTTTGGAAAGTTTTTGAAATTGTTATTTTTGAAAATCATAAAGCATTGTAAAGAATCTAGGATTTTTTATTTTGATAGAAACACATATATTAGGATAGGTTCTAGGACCTTGGATATAGGTGTTGTGAGTTAACTCTTACAAGGATGCACAAGATTGAGACTAGGAACAATTAAAGAGTGCTAAATCCGACACTCAAAAGTGTCACTATTTGCTCACAAAAAGGACACTTATGGATGGAGGAGCCTATGATTTGACCCCTAATAATGGCCATGATCCTTGAAAATAGTATACCAGCACCATTCTAGTTTATTCTAAGAGTTGCAATTCTAAATCAAGGAAAATTTGCACCTTGATAGATCATTGGGAGTGAATCATTCACAGCTTGCTTGTTCATTGGGAGCAAACCATTCCACGGGGACTTCACTTAGTGAACATCTCACATAGCACGTGCAATCGTGGGATATTAAAGAATACCCTTAATTTCTAGAGATATTGACCCAAACTCTTTTTGTTGAAACCCCCTCCCAATACTTCAAACCTCCTCCCCACCCCTTTTTACACCTCAATCCTTATAAACCATCCTACCCACCCCCACCTTAAACCCCTCATCCCCCCCAATGCCTGCAATATATTGGTTCAATTTTTAATAATTTTAAAACCCACAATATGAACTAACGTGATAGGATATTGGTCAACAAGTGAAGCCCCCGTGAAACCATTCACACCTTGCTTGTTCATTGGGAGTGAATGCATCAAAAACTAATAAATTCACATATTTCTTGTTCATTAGGAGTGAATACATAAAAAACTAATAAATTCACATCTTGCACATTGACAAGAAGCGAATCATTCACATGTTTCCTATGATTTGGGCGTGAATCCTCCATAATTTCATGGAAAAAAACATAAAAATAGGAAATATGGGGGTTAAGGAAGTATTCCAAACCAATTTTCCTATTTGCAACTCCCCACCCGGTAACCGCTTACAACTATTTCCTTATCACATAAAAAGGAAGTGAAATGGACCACAAAGGCGGGCCTTGGAAATCCAAAGTTATGTTAGCGTAATCACCCACACACTCTTCATCCATTTCCATCATCAATCCCTATTGATGACCCCCTCTATCCCTGAGTACTGAAGTAGCACCATCAGGTTACTTCACCCTTCATATAAATCTAGTGGACCGGATTGGGATTGTTGGAGTGCATGAGTAAATAGAGTGGAATATTCAGCTTTGATAAGGTGCCAAGTAGTGAGAAGGTAAAGTTGTTCGTGAGTTGTTCTTATTTCACTGTTCTAATTGAGTTTTGACATATTTCCCTCCCCCAATTCAGTGTTCTTGTAATTGTGGTTTGACGTAAAGAATGTTTTGTCACTTATTATGAATTTGATTAGTTAGTTAATGTTCTACTCGTTTTCATTATGAATTTGGTTTTGCATGTCAATGTTGGGAATCAAGGAGTAGATTGAGAGAAAGATAAAGCAGCAGCTAGGACAACCTTCAAAAAGGCACACACCTCTGGTCTCCCTAATCTCTCTTATAGTTAGATTTTCTTATGAAATTTGTATGTGGTCTAATGCGTGTGTAAGATTATGAATTGTCCTGTATAAATAGTTAGTTAAGCCAGTCTCCTTTGTTTCAATACATTGGTGATTTTTCCCTAGTAATAGGATTTATTTCTGAACAACGGAATTGTCGACTCCACTAGGGATCAACCAACCTCTGTAAGGACTTGTTGATTGATTTTTCAGTTTGTTTTGGGTGTATCAATCTCTAATAGACTTAATAATACCTTAGTTACCTTGAAAATCCCAAAATTTTGAATGTTTTACTTTTTTTAGTCCACTTCAAGAGATATTTATACCCTGTAGTACTTACAAGTGCAAATGATGGGAGCTATTTACTACTTATAGTAATAACATGAGTAAATGTTTTGCACCCAACCTTATGGACATGTGGAAATTAGTTTAACTTTGATAAATTTTAGGATTTCTCCCCTGTTTTTCCTAGAAGTATTGAGTTTATTGGATTTTCTAATTGATTTAAAATCCTTCCAAGTCCTTTTGGATCAATCATGGTGGTGTTTGAGTGTGTTTGTCATGATATTGATTCATATTTTCATAAAAAGTGTGTTAGGGTGTTTTGAACCTTGTTTGCTTTTCATTCATTTGAGTGAATGATAGGACTTGAGTGTGAAGACACAAAGCATAATTAAGTTGTTTGTGCTCCTGGTTATTCTTGCTTGAAGGAAAAATCAACTTCCAGAACCTTGTCACCTAGTAGATCTATTAACTCATTTGAGTCTAAGAAAATTTTTATTCTCGAACTTGGCTTTAGCTTGTGGTTAAAGAGTCTAGTGTCAAAATTTATTTTCACGGTAGTGATAGGCATATATATATATATTTTGGTTTCTTTCCTTAGTTTAAGTTGTTGTTCAAAAGTTGCATTTTCATCAAAAAGAAAAAAATTGGATCTAAAAAAAACTTCTATTTGGTTTCAAAAATGGAAATTGGTAGATTTCATTTACACTGAAAGAGTTGATTTTTTGGTTTAAATAGTGCTTCATCTTTCATTTTAAAGAGTGTGAATGAGTGCATTTGCATTGGAATATATTTAGTTTCAATTAATATCTTGTTTTTTAAAAAGTCTTTGAAATTGATGTTTTTGAAAAGCAAAAAACATTATAAAGAATCTAGGAGTTTTTCTTTTGATAGAAACACATCTAATATTCTAGGTTCTAACTGTGGTACTAAGGCCTTGGATATAGGTGTTGTGATATAATTCCTCCAAGACCAAAAAAGATTGAGACTAGGAACAATTAAAGAGTGGTAAATCCAATAGTAGCATGCAATACTTGTTGGGAAAGTGCCTCTAACACTTGCATCAAGCGGTAGGTAAATCTAATCTAAGTGGGCAGATTGTCCCTTGTTTCTTGGATTAGTGGGATTATGCAAGTTTGGGAGTTATTTAGGCATGGAAATTCCTTGGGGTGACACCACTTCTCATTGAAAACTTCAAGTCTAGGAATTGTGTTGTACGTTCCTTTCCCATTCATAGAAGCTCTTTGCAACAATCACTCCACTTAGATACCAAGGAAAAAGGGGTGACCTTAGTTTCCTTTCCTAGGATCGTCATAGGTCACTTCAAGGGGAACATCCTGTGGTACCTGATATAAACATAGAACCTATGTATTAACTCCTTACGAGGGTATTTTCCAAAGGCAAGTACTTCCACCCTGATGATTGTTGCATGAGGGTTCACATAACTATCTCTTTCAATATTCGTTGGTTAGACTTGGGCCTTAATAATCCTAGGATCACCTCCGAAAGACTCTTATTTGTGGATCTTCATTGAATAGTATTTGGTCCTAAACAATCAAGTGATTTTCATTGGGAGAGTATTTTTGCTTATGTAAATGTTTTTAGGAACTTTTTAGCGTGTGCTATTTGTTTTATTTCTTAAATTTTCAAGCTTCTTCCTTTGTTTATTCAATAGGAGAATATGGTCAATCAACCTTTGCATAGGTATAGAAGGATTAGACAAGTTTCCCTTGAAAGGAGAAAGTTACCAACAATAAGGAGAAGATTGGATTAAATATTAGTGGCATTGAGAGACAACTGAATCACTTCCCCATAGATGCATCCCCTCATCTTGGGGAATAGGTCCTATTTCTATAGAGGATATTTCAGACCATGAAGTGTTTTTAAATCCATTGTAGAGTCCTAATTTTGTTCATAATAAAAAACTTGAGTTACATACCCCTAAACTAAATAATCCACCATTCGAGTGGGATAGTATGGATAACACAAGTGAGGTACATATCACTATAGTGGTTACACCCGTAGTCAGTTTTATTCTCATACAAGGAAGAAACATAAATACATCATTTGCAGTAACATCTAGATGGTTCCCATCGTATTCAATGGTTCTTACTGGAGGGGATTCATTTATGACACAAGGCACCAACCCTTTCTCCTTTGGGATTACATTTCAAGGTTTCCAACCCACGAATGCCAATATTCCTCCCATTGCAACAAACACTACTTCCCCTGGTAGTGGTCAATCGGTTCCGTCCCTTGCTTTCCAACTCTATAGTGGAAACATGTCCATACCAAAACTATCTATAGTAGCTGGGATCATTCTTGGCTCCAACCTATGTTAGAATAATCAACCCATAGTTAGTTACCTTAGACATTAATTAATCCAATTTTTGTCTTATTTGCCTAGTTTCCATATTCCAGCTTATGCAAGTTGTCCTCCACACATCCAAAGTGGTCAAACTTGCTAAATTTGAGTCATGGAGCGCTTGGGAAACCACTTGGAATCAAATCTGATTTATTCCTGGCCTTCCTAGCACATGTCTACTTTTTCTGAGTTTTAAGGCAATTGGGAAAGTTTGACTAGGTGAAGTTAACTTGTTTTTTGTCCTCATCATCCTCCACTCTTTTCTCCCAAGAAAAGAATGTATGAGTTGTCCTTCCATCATATATTAGCTTTCCTAATTGATTTTTCCAATTCGTGAGCTCCTAGACAGATTTGGAAACTGCTTTATGCACCTATGGGGGATTTGCTTAGATTTAGTAAGCCTGCTTTTGACCAAATTCGAATGGCATCCTTATGCATTCAAATCTCTCATGTAATTATTTATTGTGGTAGCCTATGACTTCACAGGGTTGTCTATTGTACACTTATTCACTACAGATTAGTGTTCTGCTCCATATTCAGTCTCCTTTATGAGTAATTTGCATGTGTAATTGGCAATTTTTGTGAGTGTAATTGTTCTAACACCTGGGTTCAATTTCCACATGGTAATAGAGCCTTTGTAGATCGATTTCTCTCCTTCCAATTTGTTATTGCAGGTTCGACATCATTGACTGGGAGCGTTCTGCTAACTGAAGGGACAATTTATGAGCTATGGATCAATCTCAGAAGATCATCTTGACTCCATTTAAATTATTTGAATGGAAAGCAGAGATGGAGATACTGTTGAGAGCGAAAGGCCTCTATAGAGTGACTATGGCAATAGAAGTAGAGCCCAATGCAGCTGCAGAGAAAATTAAATCGCACAACAGGAGGGATGAGGCCTATGGTCTCCTGTGTCTGAGCATATCCAGAGACCTCCTTTTCCATCTTGATGGATTGACATCACCAAATGAAGTATGGGAGAAGCTTGTTGAGATTTTTGGTAAGACATATGAGATGAGGGGACATCAAATTGAAAATGAATTGATCTCCCTGAGTCCCAATATCTTTGAATCCATGCAACTCTATTTTTCCAAGTTCAAAGCCCTTGTTTTGCAGCTAAAACAGTGTGGGATCGAAAAGAAGGATTAGCAACTGGTTTTGGCCATACTCTCAAAGCTTGGCCCTAACTATTCAGTGTTTGTATCGACCTTCCATGCAACAAAGTTGACAGCTCAAGCCTGGAAAATGCCTAGCCTTGCAGATTTCATGGAATCTTTCACATAAGAACAAGATAAATTGGTGATGATGGGCACCATAAAACCTTCCAAAGACCAAGCTCTGGTTGATGGAGATTTGAGGGTGGATTCAAAAGGAAAGAAGAAAGCTAAGAATCCACCTGAGAAAAAGAGAGACAAGAACAAGTCTCTGGAGGAGCCTCAAGGTTCCAAGAAGAACCCCCATAAGAAGAAGAACAAAGGAGAAATGAGCAAGTGCGCATACTGCAGTAAGGGCAATCATTCTGAAAGCTCCTGCATGAAGAAGAAAATAGACATGCTGACCCAACTCCTGGAGAAGAATGGCATCTT
>LPNX010317127.1:452596-478967 GCA_001517045.1 Pseudotsuga menziesii | reverse complement strand
TCTTAGTGAAAAAGAAATGGTCATAGGGTTACCAAAGATTAAGTTTTCCAAAGGAGTCTATCAAGGTTGCATCTTAGGAAAACACCCAGAGCATAAATTTAAGAAAGCTAGTCATGAGAGAACCTCTGCACCTCTTGAGTTGATCCACAGTGATTTTGCTGGCCCATTTCCTCATATGTCAATGATTCAGGCCAAATATGCATTGACATTCATAGATGACTTTTCCAGGTATTGCTGGGTTTACTTCCTAAAACACAAGTTTGAATTTTATGGCCTCTTCAAAGTCTTTAAGGCTTTGGTTGAAAACCAGTCTAGGAGGAAACTAAAGGTCCTTAGATCTGACAATGGTGGTGAGTATGTCAAGTCTGAGTTCATTTAATATTGTGCAGATGTAGGTATTCAAATGTAGCATTCTATCCCTTACACACCACAGCAGAATGGTGTTGCTGAGAGGAAGAACAGATCACTGAAAGAGATGGCAACCTGCATGATGGAGGCTAAGATTTTGCCACCAAAATTTTGGGCCGAAGCTATAAACTGTGCAGCCTATATCCAGAATAGGGTGCCTCATAAACAACTTTATGGTATGACTCCTTTCAAAGCATGGAGTGGGCACAAGCCAGATGTGACCCATTTCAGGATTTTTGGCTTAAGGGCTTGGGCTAGAATTCCAACAGAAAAGAGGAAGGCTTTGCGGCCCCAAAGCAAAGAGTGTCTATTTGTTGGGTACTATGAAGATTCAAAAGGGTACAAGCTGATCAATTTGAGCACAAACAAATCCTTCATTGAAAGGTGTTTTCAGTTCCAAGAAGAGCCCCTAGCAGTAGTGGAAGTTGGAGAATCCTCTTCACCACCAGAACCTTTGAATGTAAGTGAAGAGATAGTTGAACTTGCTGATTCTGATATGTCTGATAATGATGATTTAATTGCAGATCCTAACAGTCCTACAAGACCACAATGGGAAGAAAAGACCATTCATGCAGCTGGAGAACTAGCTGGAAATCCTAACGATCCTAGGAGGACTAGATCTTAGTTTGAGAGTGCTCTGTGCATGAAAGATCCTATGTTTGCAGAGAAATGCTATCTTATGGTTGAATCAGACCCACAGACATATTAATATGCAGCAAATGATCCAATATGTCAAACAGCCATGAAAGAAGAATTCAGCTCACTCCATAAGAACAACACTTGGGAGTTGGTTGATCTTCCCCTAGGGAGGAAGCTAGTTCAGTGTAAGTGGGTTTATAAAACCAAATTTGATGCTGATGGTTCACCTCTGAAATACAAGGCCAGATTTTTAGCCAAGGGCTACTCACAGGTACATGGCATAGACTACAATGAGACCTTTGCACCAGTGGCAAAGATGGACTCCATCAGGCTAGCCTTAGCCATTGCAGCTTCAAAGCAGTGGGAGGTACATCACATGGATGTGAAGTGTGCTTTTCTGAATGGAAATCTCACTGAATAGATTTACATGCAGCAGCCTCAATGATTTTCTACTAATCCATCTCTTGTGTGCAGGCTAAAGAAGTCATTGTATGGGCTTAAGCAAGCCCCCAGGGCTTGGTATGCCAAGATTGATAGCTGTCTGCTATCACTGAATTTTGTTCGATGCAAGTCAGATCCAAATGTCTATTTGAAGCTGACTCATGGTTCATTAATGATCATTGTTTTGTATGTTGATGACCTTCTCATTACAGGAAGCTCAAAGGATGAAATTGCCTCCTTGAAGGATGCATTGAACCATGCCTTCTCAATGATTGATTTGGGCTTATTGAGCCAATTATTGGGGCTCGAGATTGCTCAAACCAAAGATGGAATCAAATTACATCAGTCCAAGTATGCCTTGGATTTTCTGAACAAATTCAACATGAAGGATTGCAAGCCAAGCAAGACTCCTTTCTTTTCAGGAGTTAAGCTTGAAGAAGCTGATTCTTCACCTATGGTAAACAATACACTGTATAGGAAATTGATTGGATGTTTGCTGTATCTTACACATACTCGACCTGATATTTCTTATGCAGTAAGTGTGGATTCAAGATACATGGATCAGCCTCATGAGATCCATTGGAGAGCAGCCAAAAGGATCCTTAACTTTGTTCTGGGAACAAGGACTCACGAGATCTTCTACAAAGCTAAATCTGATCTTGATTTGATTGGGTTTACTAACAGTGATTGGGTAGGTGACAACACAGATCGAAAGTCAACATCAGGATATGTGTTCATGCTTGCTGAAGGGCCAATCAGCTGGTCAAGCAAGAAACAGAGTGCCATTGCACTCTCATCTACAGAAGCAGAGTACAGAGGAGTTGTAAATGCAGCAACTCAATGTTTATGGTTGCAGGGGTTACTTGGTGAGTGTGGCTTCGAATCAGAATAATCAACTACTATCTATTGTGATAATCAGAGTACCATTCGAATTTGCAACGATCCAGTTCAGAAACAGAGAACCAAACACATTGAGATCCATATGCACTACATCAGACAGCTTGTGCATGATGGCACCATTCACCTACTCTTCTGTTCATCTTCAGAACAAGTAGCAGATATCCTCACCAAAGTTTTTTGTGAGAAGACATTCAGCAATCTCAAATCACTGCTGGGGATTTCTGATCATGCTGTGAAGCATGAGTGATGACAAGATTTTCAAATTTTGTTTTATTGTCCATGTTTAAGGGAGGATTTTTCCCACTGGGTTTTTGCCTCTTTCCTTGGTTAAATGGACATGCAGTATGTAAAGGGTGACTAAGGATTGTTGCTAGGCCCTATAATTTTCTGATATTTTACTCATAAGTCAGGCTTAAGAGGGAGTGTTAGAATAATCAACCCATAGTTAGCTACCTTAGACATTAATTAATCCAATTTTTGTCTTATTTGCCTAGTTTACATATTCCACCTTATGCAAGCTGTCGTCCACACATACAAAGTGGTCAAACTTGATAAATTTGAGTCATGGAGTGCTTGGGAAACCACTTGGAATCAAATCTGCTTTATTCTTGGCCTTCCTAGCGCATGTCTGCTTTTTCTGCTTTATTGCCTGCTTTTTCTGAGTTTTAAGGCAATTGGGAAAGTTTGACTAGGCGAAGTTAACTTGTTTTTTGTCCTCATCATCCTCCACTCTTTTCTCCTAAGAAAAGCATGTATGAGTTGTCCTTCCATCACCTATTATCTTTCCTAATTGATTTTTCCAATTCGTGAGCTCCCAGACAGATTTGGAAACTGCTTTATGCACATATGGGGGATTTGCTTAGATTTAGTAAGCCTGCTTTTGACCAAATTAGAATGGTATCCTTATGCATTCCAATATCTCATGTAATTATTTATTGTGGTAGCCTATGACTTCACAGGGTTGGCTATTGTACACTTATTCAATACAGATTAGTGTTCTGCTCCATATTCAGTCTCCTTTGTGAGTAATTTGCATGTGTAATTGGCAATTTTGTGAGTGTAATTGTTCTAACACCTGGGTTCAATTTCCACAACCTACCTTAAATAAGCATTCCATTGCCAAGAATGGGAGGCATGAACACCGATGGTCCTTTAGGACAAAATCTACTACAAGGAAATGCAATTATTCCCGAGATAGGTGGCACTAATGTCAAATTTCCCTAGGGGAATATTATGAAATAGGGGAATGTTCCTTCATTTGGGATTGGAGGGATGGACATGATCAATCTTGCAGATGTTAACACCTCTCAAGGAATCCAACCATTCATGTGGGGCATAGCTTGAGGAAATATGATGTCATAACATTGGACAAAATAGTCAACATTTCACGACTCTTGGGAATCCTTATATACCAGGCCAATATTTTGTTAGTATGAACCAATGGGTAAAAAACACTCATGGGGATTGGAATTCTATGGCATGAAAAAATATACCCCTATTGGATACTTTGAACATTCCATATCTGACAAAGCTAACTAATGACCTAGTGTTACAGGATCCTAGATGGCCTCCTATCCGTACCAAACTTTCTTAAGACACACCTATGTTTGAAGGGAAGACTAAAGAAGATCAGGGGGAATTTCAATAATCCCCCCTAAATTTATATGTATAATAAATGGGGGAATCCCCATGATACATGGGAAAGCATGAAAGTTATTTTATCAGTAATTTAATATGTATATAAAAAATCTTGGTGCATCTTTTAGAAAATTATAAAATATTGTAAAATTTGGGCGAATATTTCAGAAAACTATAAATCCTTGTAAAATAGTGGTGAATTGTTCAAAAAATTCTAAAACGTTGTAAAAATTTTGGCGAATCTTTCATGTAATTAGAAAATATTGTAAAACCTTGAAAAATCTTTCACTGAACTATAAACACTTGTAAAGTCTTAAAAAATTGATTGAAATTTGAGTTAGTAAAATTTCCTAGATGATTTTGTACTCAGTTTAGATTTTCCGTACACTCTTGAACTAGAACACCTTATAAGAAAAATCCAAGCTAAATTCTTGAATTTACTCATCACAACTATTTCTATAATAAGTTAAGTCCAAACATCCTTAGAGATAAAATGTAGAGATGATTTCATAAATAGTTGTAGTATATAGTTAAGCACTTGATCAAAGTGAGAAACTCATTTATACTACTACACTTAGTGTACATTTAGTTTTCAAAGATTATGTGGGGCCTAACCACCCCCCTCATTATAAAAATATATCTACAATAAAACTAGTTGTTTGAAGAACTACCTGAAATACAAAGCTTGACAATCTCCACCCCATTACTGTCAAAGAATTCAATTAATGATGGTTGAGTGTATCCATATTGACATTACCACATTCTTTGCATAAATGTCCCCATTTTCTAGTACGAAATGCAATCAAAGTGAACAAGTTGTGTAAGAGAAAGATAATAAGCTACCACTCACAAAACATTAAAATGAAACATAACACCACTTTCAATATACAAACTTTACATATAACATCAATTTCATCTTTATGTATGGTTCTTTCAGGTTCTTCTTCACATTCCCTACAATTAAGGCTATGATAATGACCATTAACACTTGAGTTCTAACAATATTATGTCAGTAAATAGTAAATTTTATCTTCCATAATGAATTCTTAAAATATGCCATCATGAAGCATAGGTATTTGACCTATTTTTTGTATTCAACATTTAGGTAAGTATCTCTACAATTCCAAACATGATATCTTCCTTTTGGTTCAAAGACTCCTTTGTGTGAAGGTGTCCCAACCACCACAAGTAATGTACTTGATTGCAACATCTCAAGGGGGAATCATCTTCATGGTAATATGCCTCAAAGGGAGATGCAAGGGAATATGCTATAATCTAATGAACTACAAATGCATAAAAGAAATATACTACAACATTCTAACCATAAACATACTCAAGTGAAATGTGTGGGAAGTATATCCAATCGAAGTTTTAAATTTTTTATAGAGTATTTATACAATTAAGGATACGATAGAAGTAGTTTTACCTACTCCAAATAATATCCATTAGGTTCATTTACACATTTAGCAATTACATTCATATATTTACTTAGGCTAATTCCTAATTACAATTTATGATGAGAATAGCATAATAGGCCCTTCCAACCTCTCCCCCAACCTCAAGGTCTTTCTTCTTCCTAAAGAAGCTCTACAACAACATCCCAAGTCATGTTACACTTTTAGCCTTTATATACACTATGGTACATTTGGGATCACCCTACCTCAATGTAAAACACTCTTATCAAGATTGGTTCCTTTTTCAAATATTATCAACTTACTCTATATTATGATAACCTACTATTCCTCTTCCTTCTATCATTCAAGGTCACAACTAAAATATTTTTTCTTTATCACAACATATCAAGGGGCTCAATAGTTTTCTTCATTCTTGTGTTGCCATATTTTCTTTTAAGATCTTATTTTGTGAGTCATCCAATGTCTCTTTATTGAATTCATTATTCTATAATCATTGTATTGATAATATCAAAGAAATACTCTTTGGAAGTTAGTTCTTCAATCAAATGCTCAATCTTGCTACAATATTTCTCAGTTGATTTCTCAATACCAATGCTCTCTATCTCAATATTATGCTCAAGTGAATGCTAATGTTTGGGAGTTCATTGGATAATTGAGATTTTGTGTGTTCTCAATATGTCAAGTTGAAAGTTTTAGTATTTAACGAAATCTCTAAGCTTTTAAAATCATGGTTTTTTGTACTAGATATATGTTAGTTCTTTGAACCCTTCAAGGCTTCTAGAAATTTTTAAGAGTCGACATGTTTCCATTGACATGAATAATGTGTATAATTCACTATACTAAGATTCTATGTGTGCATAATTTAACTTAACTATGTCACAACTGAATGATTGAGTCTATTAGTATGACTCTCTAACTATTAGTAAGACTCAATTAGGGACTCTTTTATATGTACTAGAATTTTAGTAACTAGAGAAAACTGTAGTCCACTAGATATTGACTAGAGAAATCAAAGAATTGATCTGTTGGTGAGGAACTGACTTACATTACAATGGTGGAGTGGATTATCTTCCTTGAAGACTTACATTTAACCCCATCCTTTCTTTTGACTTAATTATATTTATTTATCTATTCAAATACTACTTGGGTTACTCCAAATTTTCAATACTCTAATGGATTTAGTTTTCAAATCAAGTATAGAATCTTATTCGACGTACTACATTACTTGATCAACTTCAATATGAAAACCTAGAGCTTAGATGTGGGAGACTTATATCATAATTTTCATTCTCCTTAGTAGTGGAAGAAAGTCCCTAAACTGGATCCACACCCATAGCCCCATTACTACTCAAGCGATGGTTCTCTTTACCATTTAACTTTCCCAAATGACCATATTATATTTTTTTATTTTATTTTGTATACTAGACTAACTATGTAGTCAACTATATACTAATTAGCTTTCACATAATATGATTTTATAATAATGCATTATGTCATTCAATGTACTATAAAGAAATGAGAATATGCCAATAATAGTTATACACACTCAAATTTACTTTACTCATAATTTCTAGACTCAACACCTCTATTAAAAAACTTTTCCCACATAGGAAATATTTAATTTGCTTTCATAATAAATAAGTAGAATTACCAACTACATAATACATGCCTTTTAGGAAAAGTTTGGTATAAAATAGTTGTATATAGTAAACAAGAGCCACGAGGTGGCAATGTCCCCAACCTTGTCACCTGGGCTAAGCTAAAGTAGCCTGTTAATTGTAGCTAGCCAATGCTTTAAGACGAGTAGAAATGGGCTATTGACTTGGAAAACATGTAAATGAGTTGTCAACACAATAACTTCACAAAAGTTACAATAACATCACCTCAAGAATTTATTCTTCAAACATTTCAATAGATTTTGCAAAGACCTTGGATCAAATTGGACATCACTCTTCCCTAATTATGATTTGTAGTCTTTGCAAAGTTGTTCAATACTATTATTAACTATTTAGTATATAATAGAAGTTCTTTTGTAACTTCAAATCCATAACAGTGAACTTGATTTCAGTTTAATAGTAATGATGAAGCTTGAAACATGATGAATATATTGCTATTCATACTTGAAATGGTATTTGTGACAATTGTGAAAATGACACTAATTAGTTTGACTTTGATTTATTAATAATTTGCTTATGTATACGTGAAGGTTGTACTCTAATAATATATAATGCATATCACAGTGTGCTAGTCACTTTACAATATAGTGAAATTTGCTTTTTTGGATTTTTTGTTTTGTAGATATTAAACTCAAAATTGATATAGAAATAGAAATCAATGATAAAATCAAATATTATGACCAAGATCTCAAATACCATGTCATAAAAGTGTTCCATTATGCGTAAGAGCTTTCTCCTCCAACGAACTTCTAGGGTTTCCATTAGAAGTGCGTAAGAGATCACTTTTATACACATCCCATGAGTCATTTGTCTAGGAAGATAGCAATTGTCAAAGAAGGAAGCTTGTCGCGAGTCTCTAAAATCATTGAAAAAGTAGCATTTAAGTCAAGTTGATCCCTCCGTTTATGATTGCACAAAATATCAAACATTCTATCGTATGTATTTTTGTCTATGCTACTGTCTAAATTTGTTTCAAAGGAGTTAACCTTAGAACTATTGTTGTGTGTTGGAGGAGTGCTGGAAAGTTGCAGCTAGTTTGTTGAAAAGAAGATTGTTGATGCTGGTGTCTTTGCATATATGTGCATCTCTTCAAACACATGCAATGTTTAGTTCTCCATTGAGATTAAGCCGAGGAAAATTATTTCGTTTGGAAATGAAATGGTGGATACTTTTAGTTTGTAAACACTGTAAGTTCAGATTCCCTTTTCGGTTTATGCAAGGGTACAAGATTGTTATACTAGAAGTGTCAACAAAAAATTCCTTACATTGATTTTGGAACCGATTATTAGGGTTCTTATGGTTATTGTTCTCGGTAAAAGAAAAAAAACCTGAGATTTTTTGTTCTCATCTTATTGGCAATATTAATATGTAATTTCGACTGCGCTGACAATGCATGATTATTCATGATAACCTCGATATTCAATAAAATATTTTTGGTTATTATTAGTACTCATGATAACCTCGATATTCCTTGTCCGTTTTATGTAAGGGTACAAGATTGTTATAGCAGAAGTGTCCAAAAAATTTCCTTGCATTGAATTTGGAACCAATTATTAAGGTTCATATGATTATTGTTCTCGGTAAAATAAAATAAAAACTGAGGTTTTTGGTTCTCATCTTCTTGGCAATATTAATATGTAATTTAGAATGCACTGACAATGCATGATTACTCATGATAACCTCGATATTGAATAAAATATTTTTGGTTAGAACCAATGCAAATTGCAGTAAGAACTCTCCCTTTTGAAGTTCAATTTGCATTGAGTAAAGAATCGAACCGCTCGCCAGTCACAGTTGCGTCGAGCTTCCACTTCCCCTTTTGACATTAAGGACCAATGTGGAGACTGATTGTGGAGATAGTGGAGGTATTTGTTTTGTGTCTACATGGAGGTATTACTGGTGAATGTGTTGGTGTGGCTCCATAGTTGGCTTCATATTTGAATTTTAGGGAATTCATTTGGTGTATGGGATTGCTGTGTGTGAGTTGCATCCAAGAACCTTAGAAATTTTTGCTTGAAACTGTTGTGTTGTGCGTGAGCTTAGTCAATAAGTATACATGCATATTTGGTGTGAAAAAAGGGTGAGTTTCTTCACGAGTGACTCTTTTTCGCTCCTTGCATTGGGTGAGTTTCTTCACCAGTGACTCTTGTTCGCTCCTTGCATTGAGGTTTCTGAATTTTAAGTGACATCAGTCCCACGTGAAGCTAGGTGATATTTTGGTGACAGATCGTATTGTTGGAAATGGACAAATTCTGGTTTTGAAAGGTTGTTTGTGGGAAATGATGTGCACATTTTCTAGTAGTATTGGTTTGGTTTGAAGAAAATGAATATTTATGATTATTTTCAAATAAATGCATTTCAGTACGAAATAAATAATGTGGAGAAAGATTCACAGCATACCAGATAAATATTTACACACATTAAAAACTTGGAGGCTCGAGAGTAGATAACATTTCCATAGGTATGGAATTAAAAATTGACTGGACCATACCGATTCTTTCACTTCGTGGGACTTCCTTCATTCTAAAGTTATAAATTTATATTTGTAGACAGCATAGACTTGATCTGAGTAATAATATTAACAATGCCCTTAACTTGTGCTATATACTATTAATGCAATAAACCAATTTGGAGAAAAGTGTATCGTATAGATGAACTTGGGAGAAAACCAAACAATAAAGTTTTGCTATTAACTTGCATTGAACCAATTCGGAGAGAAATGTATCGTATTATCTTGCAATTAAACCAATCTGGACCTTTTTCCATTTGAAGTGGAATTACATGAAGGATACCCAAAAAAACTCTATGAACTTGTGATCATGCTTAGTCGAATCTCCTTGAGCTCCTTCATTGCACCTGCAAAAAAACACATGCGAACAAAAGGAAAAAAATAATATATAAATCAAATGTTAATTAGTCAAAATACATAACACACGAATAAAAGTACACATACCAAATGCCTCAAAGATCAATATGAGCATTTTACTGTCGATATCCTCATCCAAAGTGAAAAACATTAGAGTACCTTGGTTATGGCCTTTTGGTTCTTGTGAGATCCCAACACGATTAGTGTATTGTTCTCATATGGCTTAAGTCCTCATGATAATACTGATTGTGGTGGTGGCGGAAGGCGGATTCGATCATGATCATCGCCATCGCTATTTTCATGTCATTCTCATCTCCATCTCCTTTTTATTTTCTCATGTGAAGCTCTTGGATGACTATTAAGCTTGCTTTCTTTCATTGTACCCACAACCAACAACATGAGAAAGGGAAAGAAAAACCAACCAAAATCAAAATAGAAACAAGCGAGGTTAAATAAGAAATAACAAAAAGGTCTGGTCCAAGCACTTACATGTGAAAGAACAAGGCACCCAGGAAAACAACCTCGAAATTTTCAAAATTCAAACCAACAGAGCACCCATAGTGAGAAATTAATTGAAATTTTCCTCTCCCATTTAAACCGAGCATGAGTCGAGCCTGAGTCGAAGTCCAAACAGGAGCATTAAAAATAGCCCTGAACTTGTATCATGAAAAAAGATTTTGAAGCCCAAACAGGAGCATTAAAAATGATCTTGGACCTGAATCATGAAAAACCTTGGAGAAACACAAAACCCGCATTTCAACACAGTTAAATTTTTGCTGAACCGAACTAGCCCTTAAAACCTTTCCGCGTGGATAAGTAAATGTTTTCATTTAGTATGTCTAATGCAAGCATTGCCACAAATGTGGTATGTTTAATCAAACCGCATGCAACACATCTCATAGACTCACCAATCTCATCAAGTCTATGAGATAACTGAGGTGGTTGAGGAGGGGGATTAGGCTCATAACTAGGAGTGGGTGGCCCTATTAATGGGTTTCGTCTAGCAGAATATTGATCGTGGGAAGAGCCCATACCAACATTATGGAACTCAAAAATGTCAATGTAGTTGACATGTAAACCAAGAACAAACTCAACCCATAGTTGTATAAGGAAGTATAATGGAACCTACCTATTATTGTAAGGGAGTTTATCATACACAATGAACTACCTTCTCATCCAAATAACTTTCTATGGTCAGAAATGACACCAATCCAGGGACACACATTTCTTCATGACATCGAGATGTTGGCCTGTTTTGGGAGGTGAACTTACTATAAAGCTCAGCTTTGGTAATATTCAAATATTTTATTTTCTCCTTACTCAAACCATTGGGATAAAGACTCTCATTCGAGCCCTATATTTAGTCATATCAATTAACCAAGAATGGGCATGGTGAAAGGAATCAGTGATGTTGTCTAATGAGGAGGCAAGGGACAATTGATATGGTTCTCTTATGCTTCTCAACTCCTAAATAAAAATCCTAAGTTGGTCCAAGCCTTGGTTGCACTCTTCTTGAGGGTTTTGGTTCAAGTTAGGATGGACATTTTCTTATGGTTGTTGGTTTTCTTCAGGTGGTTGACGCTCTTGTGGTTCCATGGTATGCAATTAATGAAAAATTTGACTCTTTTAGATTGTTTTTGTTATAAATCATGGATTTTATAATAATAAAATGTTGGAAAACATGAATTTTTGAAGTTGTATTTGTTGAAAAACATAAATAAACCATTTAAAACTTGAAAAAAAAACTTAAATATTTAGCACATACCTACTCATTGAGGTCGAATTGATGGATGGTAGCTTTTCACTCATAGTGGTGGAGTGTACAACCTAGTTCACTGGTTGTTTTGTTTCAAAACAGCCTGTGGACCATTGTTTATTGTTTTATATTTGGCAGGAGTGCGTGCATGCTAGTAGTGCACACACATTATTAATGCATGTACACTTATCATGCACACGCTCTTTTTTAAAGCCGACATGGAGGTTCATAAAATTCAGGCCAAAAGCATGCACACTATTGTTTTATATCCGCTCTTGTGTGCTACTATTGCAACACTTTTGGGGAGAAACTTCGTGTGCAAGCCCTTAACAAAGATCTTCATTGTGTTGGTTTTTCCCCTCATGGGATTTTCTAGGGTAAATTATAGTTTTCCCATTGTTGCTATGGTTTCTACAATTATTTTGTGCTCTCATTATTATGTATGCTTGTATAAATCCTAACAACTAGTATCAAAGCATGTGGTTGGAGATCCTTGAGGCCATATTTTAGCATCTTAGTTAAAATTGTATGGGGTGCATCATCAGTTGTACCCGACACCCCAGTTTTTGGTTCCTAGAACTTAGATTTGCATTTCCCTATGTGCTTAGAATCATTAAAAATCATTGTATCCCTCTTATGCACAAAGAAAGAATTAGCATTAAGTTGTGGAATTAACAACTAGGATAGGTGTGAGGGTGGTAGGTGTACTTGTATCCTAGATTTATGTGGAATCGAAAAAATTGCAAGATGGTAATTTTGAAAAATGCCACTCATGGACCTTGCGCTCTGATTCCAAATGTTGTGAACCAAACTTCTCATAAAAAAAAAGGTAGCTTCGGGTCGATAATGATAAAGAGTCAATGAATAATAAGCCTTTTTGACGAGGAAACATTCTTTTACAATGTATTTAATGCACAAGATAAGATGATATCCAAAGCTATATCTCATGGGTATATATAAGATACAAAGGGTGCAATTACAAATGTCCTACCTAACCAATGAAAACAACACTAATATTATAATATAAATGTAATGTCACAATATCTAAATATTAAAAATGGTCACTTCCTATATATATGGAAAAGAGAAAAATGTATGGTTGGGACATACACACTCACTACCTACATTGGTTATCTAGCTACACCCAACTTTGATAATAATAAAAAAACCTTTTTGAATTAAAGAACTAAACATACAATTCTAAATTTAATTTTTACATAGGTTAAAGTCATTCCATAATACTTACTCTTTTCCATTTATACGCAATCGAGATTTACCAAATTATGCTCAGTTTAAAAGTTAACTAAATTCAATGTGAAAGTCATGACAATAATAAACTTAGTTATTTGTTTAAAACCAAAATAAAATGTTTTCCAAATACATACATATTCTCATAAACTTCATATCCTATCAACTTTAGAAAATAGTAATATAAAGTTTATAGAATGAGTAAAATAGGGCTTGGACAAAAGTTGAAAATACTTTATCACTAAAATTTATAAAACAAATAATAATATAAAAATTGTTTTTCTTAAATGATATAGTTATATAAAATATTAAATCTAACTTTTTATTTCTTTTATAATATCTTAAATGATATAGTTATATAAAATATTAAACTTAACTTTCAATTTTTAATAATAAAATCAAGTTTTATACCTTAATTAAAAAACAATACAAGATGGAGAGGTTAGCTATGTAGAATAGCCATCGCAGAACATAATCCTTATACAATACGAAACCTAACAGGCATTATTCCCATTTTTAGTCGGCTCCATGGTGGAATTTTTCATTTCCTCAAATGCTTCCAGGAAACACTTGCCCAACAATTGTGCATCGACATAATATTTGTGTGCGTGAACTTACAACGAGCGCATGCATCAACAAATTCCAGTCATATAAAATCGGGTAAGAGAAATGTAGGGAGCGCTTTGGTCTCCATGCAAGAAAAACACCCATGGGAGAAATATAAGTGTCCATCCTATATTGGCAATTAATATCCAGTTTTCTACAGGTCAATTAATGCGGCCATAGTAGGCATGGTGCCCAACAAGCAACAACAACAATGATAGCAGCGACACTTCACATACCGAGAAATCCAGGTCTCTATGCAGCACTCAGTTTAATAGCTTGACACTTTGCCCAATTTGATATGCATGGCCAGAATGAATTAATTACCAGCATCATGGTTGTCTAATCCTGATCGCAAATTTGGAATATTAATTGAGATCTCAAAATCTGAAATATTAAAAGAGGTATTGTTTATGAGGAGCATTATAGAAGCATTGTTGATATCAACCACGCCGTCGAGTCCTGGGGCACAAGAACCTAAGGCAACGTCATCTGACCAGGCCAATAATAAGCTTAAAAACTAGACATTTAAGAAACTAAAAAAATAATACACAGCCTTAATCTAACTTCTATGTTTTTTTAAAATTACTACAAATTGTTCCAAATAATCTTCCTGAGCTATCATATATATATCCCCTTGTCGGGGACATAATAATAAGTGGGTGATAAAACCGCAATGTCTTTTGGAATATAGCTCTTTTTAAGAATAAATAATTATTTGATAATTTTATTATAAAGCATTTAATTACAAAAGTATGCATCAATAAGATATAGTTTAAAAGTTTTTGCACTGTAATGAGTTAAAATCAATGCAAATTTATTAGCAAAAATTAGATCTTCTTCTAATATAAATTCTCATTCACAATTAATCGATTGTTAGCTCATCATCTTTTCTTTCTTTTGTTAGGAAAAAGTGTGTGTATCTTTGTTAAAATATTGTGAACATATGAAATAATATCATAACACAATATAAAATAAGGAAAGCATTACTAGTCTATCCTTCTATCTACCAAATAACATAAAGCATGAAATAAAATTGGAGAAAAGAGAACAACAAGAGAACGTCGATATACGTGGTTCACCCAATATGGACTACATCCACGGGAAGGGTTGCATCTTCCATTATTATGCAAATAGATCTCCAATATTACATGGCATCATCACATATGAATTGCATCAAGCTCCATCACCCAATCATGTGTCTACAAATGACATACACAACATTTTATGTGTGATGAACTACAATCAACGCATACCCAAAAGGGTCTCCTTCATCTCTCTTATATACCAAGAGATTTGGATTACAATACATCCTATAACACATGTGGGATAAATGAATTTCCACCTCTTTATATAGAGAATGGTTACAAAGGATATAATTACAATGATGCATGTGGGATAAATCTATTTTATAATATTATAGTTATTTTTGTCTTTAAATGATATTTTACCAGTATACCACATAAGTCATCATTATATATTCTAACACTCCTCCTTAATGATGACTAGGAGAAAGAATACAAATGGAGGGAAGGTGGAAACACACCAACATCCCCCTTGATAACAACTTCCAGAATGCTCCATACAATGCAAGTAAAAAACACACTTCGGCTCATGGACTTGATGAAGACAACACCCACTTCTCATGAAACTGCATCCCTACCAAGTTGTATGATGAACGTTTGCACAACACAACAATGTATGGGAGATACAACAAAACATGTGGCTGCAAACTCATCACAACCTGTAACTCAACTGATAGCTGAAAGAACTCTGCAATAGACCGCATGATGAAGACAAGAACCCTAGATCCATACATCGAAACAACCTTCATAGATCTCTTATTGAATATTACATTGCGAATACAAGACCCAAATGGTCTATCCATCAAAACATGAGCTAACCAGACAGTCTTCACAAACCAGCTAAAAGATGCATGAACAGTGGAAGATGGATGTCCATCATACAACATTGCTAGAATATTGTGATATAATATGATAAAATTCAACATTACATTCCTTCTTAACATCAACCATCTTTGTTGCAGTCAAGGATAAGTTGAAAAAATGAACAAAGTTGAAGAACCAGACATCCTCAACCATCATATGCTTAAACATGGAAGGAATATCATAAGAAAACCATAACATAGATAACTAATTTGCACAAAAGAACTTCCAAGATTAAAGCATATCATAAACATGACAAGCCCAAAACAAAAGAGATGATAAAATGGCATTGCTCAAGAACATCTAAATAATAGGAATTGCTTTTATGTTATCGCTTGTGTACAAGGCCATATAAATTTTGAACAAAAGACTATAAAGAAAAAAGACGTGATGTGATATAATAAATAGAGGAGCATAAACATGAGTGAGCATAATAGATACCAATATAGAATAATGAGCCAAGATATCACTTAAATATATGAAAAAAATATAGTCATTAAGTAACTAATCTTTAGCGTAAGTTCATTTCTTGTTACCATCATTTTAACATACAAGAGATGCATGCCCTAAAAATGTCAATGTTTCCATATAGGAATGTTAGAGACAAGTAGGAACAACACAACCTCTGCAATCATAAGAATATAAATATCAATGCAATAAGAACAAGGTTCTCATGACAAAGATTTCAAGATTACAAGATTGTTCAAATCCATATAACATTGAGTAAAAGATGATCGAAATAAACATGACATGATATATATGAAAATAGAACAAAATGTTAAACATGATCAACATATATCAAATATGATCAACCCATGATATCACTTATAAATTATAAAATGACAAGTCACTAATAGCCATAATCATGGGTTCATTCATTGTTAACATCATGTTAATATGCAAGAGATGAAATGCCCTGGAAATGTCAATGCTTCCATATAGGAATGTTAGAGACAAACAACATAGGAACTAGATACAGTCTCTGCAATACATGAAAAAGAAAACTATATCCCAATTAAAGAACTTATGACGAGCCAAAAATATGATATCACATAGATTCAAAAAATTGATTTTACTCAAGAAATTAATTAGCAAAAGCATAAAGAGATTGCTTATAAAACCTATGAAATTTCTTTTATAGGAAGACCAACAATAACATATAAATAAAGAAAATAATGATCACAAGATAACACATATAGAATCATCATTATCATTATTAAAAGAGTGAGACCATGTTAGAATATTGAACAAAAAAGATTGATCAAATAAAACAATGATATCACTTATAGATATGAAAATATATCCATTAAACAACTAAGTCCTAAGCATATATCCATGCAACTGAAAATGTTAAACATCTCCCACACAAAGAAGGTTATAGACATAAACAAGAATACGACAACCTCTGTAAACATGATGAGTAAGAACAGAAACCCTAATGCAAAGAGATCAAGAAGCTCATGACAAGAATTTAAAGATAAGAGATTAATAAAAACTTATTTTTATCACCAAAACTGAAGCCCAACAGCTGCTAAAAGACGGATATGTCACTCTGCAACAGAAAACCAAGAGTAGAAAAAATAGAAAAATTTAAAATGACCATAACTCGGTCAATATTTTCCGGAAGTTTTAATATAGCTTGTTTTCGGAATTAAAGATGTCATTTTTCATCCTCCTACGTGGATAGAATAGAAATAAGGGCACTCAATCAAAAGATATTCACTCTGCAATATTTCCTTCCGTATGAAAAAATTCTAAAAAATAACTGATTTTAAATCAGCGATATCTTCACTTTCGGAATACGAAATCAAACGATTTTTTTACTTGAAAATGAGTATTTTTGCGAGAGAAACTAAGATCTGCAATTTATTTCTTAAAAAACTACAAAGAAAGTGTTAAAAAAAAGATCTGAAAGTCGTCGCCCAATTTTACATTAAACACTTCTCCACAAGGGTCAGGGTTGAAAGAAAAAATTCAAATATGTAAAATAAATCTCAGATCTATAAAAATACCACATAGGTATTATAGATTGGGTCACAACCACACAAAAAATGAAAATCCCAAGTAAAATCATGAACATATGTTCCTTGAAAATAAAAAAGATAAAAAAATTATCGAAGAAGGTAGAGCATAGCAACCTGCTCTAATAGCAATATGTTAGAATATTGTGAACATAAGAAATAATATCATAACATGATATAAAATAAGGAAAACATTACTATTCTATCATTCTATCTACCAAGAAACATAAAACATGAAATAAAATTGGAGAAAAGAGAACAACAAGAGAACACCGATATACATGGTTCGCCCAATATGGGCTACGTCCACAGAAAGGGTTGCATATTCCATTATTATGCAAATAGATCTCCAATATTACATGACATCCTCACATAAGCATCACATCAAGCTTGTTGGAGGAGCTAGTTGGCTAATCCGACTTGACTCAATAGTCGACTAATTGTAGATTAGGTCGACCTCATAGGTCGTGTCGGTTGGTTGAACCAACAGGTAGTTACTATAACTGTTTTGTAAATGTATATATAGGATGTTGAGCAAGATAGATACTTGGTTCAGTTTGTTGTATGAACCCACATGTGTGTTGGGTAATATAAACTTATATTCTGTCTACCATTCTTGTCTCTTGTTCTGTTATTATTATATGATTCTGTGTATTATCGATGACCTTGCAATTTGATTGATTACATTAACAAAGCTCCATCACCCAATCATGTGTGTACAAATGACATACACAACATGGGATGTGTGATGAACTACAATCAACACATACCTAAAAGGGTCTTCTTCACCTCTCTTATATACCAAGAGATTTGTATTACAATACATCCCATAACACATGTGGGATAAATGAATTTCCACCTCTTTATATAGAGAATGGTTACAAAGGATATAATTACAATGATGCATGTGGGATAACTCTATTTTATAATATTAGAGTTATTTTATGCCTTTAAATGATATTTTACCAATATACCTCATAAGTCATCATTACATATTCTAACCATCTTCGTAACATAGCTATTAAAATTGAGTATTTTAATTTATAATATCAAATTGGTTAAGACTAATATTCCTTGTATTTTTAGTTATATGCAATTAATTAGTATTGCCGAGAATATTATAAAACCATTTTGATATATTTAAAATCTAGTATTTGCACTTATGGTGTATAAACAGTCTTACAAAGACGCAACATGTCATAATAAGAAGGAAATGTGGAAGAGATTTACTTAATAGAAAATTAGATAAGTTCACCTACCATCCACAACAAGTTCCAAAGTGTTAGTGTACTCTCTTATTCTTTGAGCAATCAGATCAAACATTATTTACCTAAACTGAAAAAGTATGCCATAATAAGAGGATAAATGGAAAAGTGAGGGTTTTTTTAGAGGTGGAAGGACTTTCAGAGAACTACGAAGGAAAGAGGAGGAGAACTATGGTTTTTTTTTACAGAAGCATGGATGAAGGAAAAGAGGGAGGCATGCAGGCCTCCCCAATGGTGGCCTCAATGGACTTATAGATCAGCGACATTCTGATCTCTCTAGATCAAGATAAAAACATGAAAGGATGAGTGTCGGAGAAAAAACCAGGGCAGTGCAATCCCAAAGAAACCCTAATACCTTCTATGTAGATCAGATCTTCTAAGATGAGAGATCAAATTTAGTATATGCAAGATCATGCACTCATCGAAAAGTTTGTGGGAATGCATCCTTCGAAGAAAGCCCTAGTCTGGTGGATAAACTCTTACTAGAAACCTAAGGGGCATTATGTTCTCCGTTTGGGATCCAAGGGTTTATTTTGCATGTCCTTTCTTAACTTGGAATATAGAAACAAAATCTTGGATGGTGGTCCTTACTTCTTTTATTAGGCATGCTTATTCCTAAGACCTTGGAAGGAAAATTTTTGCCCAGATAAGGAAGACATGAAGTGGCTCCGGTATGGATCAGGTTGCAATCCTTGCCATGTGAATACTGGGACCCAAAAATTATTGCAGATTTGGGGAATACACTGGGGAAATTTATTAATATCTCAAAACAAACCAGGGCCCAAAGATATATGACATATGCGAGGATCTGTGTCTACATGGATCTCACCAAAGAATTACCAGAAGCCGTTAAAATGTCATGGGAAGATGAAGACTGGTTGCAAACCCTAGATTATGAACAGGTCCCCTTTAGATGTCGTAGATGCCATGAATATGGTCACCTATTTAGGTATTTCCCCATGAATACTCCAAAACCAACACTTAGGAAGGAGGAGGAAAACAATGACCAAGGGTTCACATGAGTTTCCTCATGGAAGCGAGGAGGGAGAAAGCAGGACAACTGGGAGGCGAACAAAAATATTTCAATGTCCAGTAAATTTGGTGCACTTGAAGACCTAACAAAGGAAACACCGGATCAACATCCAGATAAACAACATGGGGAGTAGTTCCACTAGGACACGAAGGAGATCCCTACCAATGTTCCAGACGAATCTATAGAAGGAAGACCCCACGACGATTTGGATCGAGATACAGGGGATGAAGTAGAGGACATGGACATAGGATATCTGGATCTGGAGGGAATTGAGCAAGCTTATGTTGATGTTGAGAAAGGATATGTCCCACAAGATCAAGTGGTATTGTTGAAGGAAGCCATTATCAAAGCAAGGGAGACAAATCAACTGGGGGTTAGTGTAGGATATCATAAGGAGAATAAGTGGAAGCATGCATATCCAAGTAAGAAGAAAGGGAGGAAATCGAACAAATAGATAGTAGAAGAAGCAAGACGACAATTGGTAGAATCAGGTCAGTACCCTACCATTAAGGGATCTCTAGGGTTGTAATATGTTTTAATGAAGATAACAACTTGGAACATTCAGGGGTTAAATAGTCCCTGAAAAACAAAAATATTAAGAAAGAATATTAAGAGGATAAATCTGACCATCGTGTTTATTCAAGAAAATAAGTGCCCATCGACTCAGCTTCAGGAAATTAGTAAGAAAATATGGAAAGGAAGTGAAGGAATAGGTATAGATGAAAGAGGTTATGCAAGGGTTCTAGGGATCTTATGGGACCCAAACATAGTGAACTTATCGGGATTCAATGGTAACCAATTCTTCATCTCTACAAAGTTCAAGGTAATCAATTTCTCAGTAGAGGGAGTGGTTACAAATGTTTATGGGACTCACAACTCAGGTGAAAAAAAGGATTTTTATCAATACCCTCCAAAAAATCCATGAAGAGATGGAAGGGAGACAATGGATTCTAAGGGGAGATTTTAATCTCATAACCTCTATGGACGAGAAGAAAGGAGGGAGGCATCAGATGGAAGAAGAATGCGAGATTTTTAGAGACACCATTGAAGAGTTAAGATTAGCAGAAAATACCTTGGGGGAAGGGAGGTTCACTTGGAACAACAAAAGGAAGTGGGGCAAACACATAGATTCCCGCCTGGATAGATTCCTTGTTTCAGAAACGATAATGGACTCAGGTAGTGAAATCCATTCAATGATTCTTCTAGAAGAAGGGTTAGATCACTGAACCGTGGAATTATTATGGAGCGGGTTGGGTTCACAATTCAAAAAACCCTTCAAGTTTGAACAATTCTGGCTAGGACATCCAGATTTCATAGAGAATTTCAAGACATGGTGGGATGAACTAAGTGAAGGGGCATGTCAGAACGTGTACAAGTTCCAATAGAAATTAAAAAGGCTGAAAGAAAGGGTAAAGAAATGGAACAAGGAGGAGTTTGACAACATATTTGCTAATAAGAAAATATTGGAAGCCCGACTGATGGAGATTCAAACCATAGGGATGAATAACAACTACACAACTAATCTGTATATGGAGGAGACTAGTCTTTATTCAAAAATTGAGGAGAGGGAAAGATAAGAGGAAATACTCTAGCACCAAAAATAAAGAATCAGATGGCTCAAAGAGGGGGGAAGAAATAAAAAATTCTTCCTGTGATTAGTTATTTAGGATAGATTGTAGAACAAAATCCTCTCAATTAAAAACTCCAGTGGGGAAAGGATGGAAACGAGGGAGGAAATTGAAGCAACCTTGAAGTAGAACTTCAAGGAAACAATGATTGAACCAAGAAATAATAGAAGTATGGACATTGATCAAATAACACAGCACATCCATTCTCTCATAACCCAAGAGAAAAATGAGCTATTGATGAAGCCTATTTCCCTCACCAAGGTGGAGGAATTAGTATTCCAAATGGAAAAAGGTAAGGCTTCAGGCCCAGATGGCCTCATGGTGAGCTTCTTCCACCACTTATGGGATATCATTAAGAAAGAGGTCTGGAAGATAGTAGAGGAATCTAGGGTTTCAAGGAAGATTCTGCTAGCTTTCAATGCAATCTTCCTCACTATTATCCCAAAATGTGAAGGGGAGGATTCTATAGAAAAATTTAGACCCATAAGCCTGTGTAATGAAATCTATAAGATCATAACTAAGGTCATAGCAAATAGACTCAAACCCCTCATACCTTTCCTAGTCTCTAAAGAACAGCCGGGTTTTGTTGAAGGCTGACATATAACAAATGACATTTTCTTGTTCCATGAAGTGGTACATTCAGTAAGAGCTAAGAAAATACCTGGAATGATGGTGAAGCTTGACATAGCTAAATCTTATGACAAACTTAACTAACAATTTATGAAGAAAATGACAACAACCTTTGGATTCCAGGACGGCTGGATTGAGTGGATAATGAATCTAGTTTCCTCATCTTTTTTCTCCATTCTTGTAAATGGGGTTCCATCGGGTCTCATTAAACCAATGAGGGGTATAAGACAGGGAGATACGTTATCCCCTTTCCTCTTCATACTTATGGAAAAAGGGTTGGGAAGGTCAATTACAACAATGTGGGACAATAATGATCAAAGAGGGATCAAATTTCACCCAAGGGAAAAAAAACAAACTCATCAACAATTTGTGGATGACACTATGTTGATGGGATACCCCTCGATCCAAGAAACGAGAATGCTCAAGGCCTGTCTAACCAACTTTGGTAAAGCTTCGACCTTAGAAACCAACGACAAAAAATCAGAGGTCTTTTTCTTTAAGACCCCTCGGATCACTAGACGAAATATTTGTCGCATCTTGGGTTTCCAAGAGAGCTGCCTTCCATCCAAATAACTAGGAACCCCCTTGGTTGACTCAATGGATAAAAAGGGATAATGGATGGAGCTGCCGGATAGCATGAAAACACGTTTGACCAATTCGACCTTGAGGCCTCTCAACCTTGCAAGCAGACTAGTTTTGGTAAAATCAGTCCTACAGGAAATGCCAACTTATCTATTCTCTACCCTCGCGGCTCCAAAGGTAATTTTGAGAGACATGAGGAATATGCAACAGGAATTTTTGTGGAGCAGAACAAATGAACGACATAAATTGGCCCTTGTAAAATGGGAAACGTTATGCACCCCTAAGCATAAGGGGGGATTAATCCTTCGAGATCCTGAACAAGCAAATTTTGTGAGTGGATCCAAGCTTTGGTGGCGATAAGTTACCCACAATCAGGAACCCTGGGAAAAGGTTTGGCATATCAAATATGCGAAGGACTGGGATAAAGAAAATCTCATTCAGTTTTCAGAATAAATCCCAGGGTCTCACATATGGAAAATAACCTGGTAGGGAAGGAAGTTGATCCAAGACATTATCTTTTGGGAAGTCAGGAATGCGAGAAAAACTCAAGTTTGGGATGACTTGTGGTAGTAAATGCCCCCTCTATCCATCAATGGGGAAATACAACAAATCATTAGGGAATGTGATAGTCAAGGAATTACAAGGTCCAAGGACATATGGGTGAGCCAGAAGGATGAACAGGACTTCCGGGTTTAGGTATATAGGGAATGGTGGGAATGTCGTGGTCCAAGGAAAGAAGTGGAAAGATTGGAAGAAGCTATAAACAACATGTGAGTTAGAATACACTTAGGAGAAGACAAGCTAAGATGGGGGTACCGTCCAAAAGGTTCATTCACCGTAAAGGAGGCCTATGACTTATGGACAAGAGTTGATAACCAATGAGTGGATCAGAAGTGGCAGAAATTGTGGAAGGAAAAACTATGGCCTAAAATTTCGATCTTTAACTAGCTAGTTATGAAAAAACACATTTTAATAGGAGAAAATATTAAAAAAAGAGGAATGGAAGTCCCTTATAGATAATTCCTATGCGAGGATGAAGAGCAAACAATGAACCATCTCCTAGATGCTTATCCATTAGCCACCAGTATCTGGGATCAAGGTGCAATGAAGTTCAGAAGATCCGACCGTGTCAAGAAAAACTTAGAGAAAACACTCGTAGAATGGTCCAACAACCCTTTCCAGAACCCAATTTTGAATCGTTTATGGGATATTTTTCCTCATTTCAGGCTCTGGGAGATCTGGAGGGAACGAAACTCTAGGGATTTCCAAGGAAAAGCTTCGACCTCTGGCAAAGTGTGGAATAACCTAGCGAACAATATTCTAGAATCAGTAAAGATGAAAGCCTGGGACATATCTGACTGGGAGGCAACAGACTCAAAGTTCTCCATCCTAATGACATGGGGACTCCTAGGACCCATGCAATATGGAGACTATTGACAGGGCACAAAAATAATAGGAGAAAGTGCGAATACATGGACTCCCCCCCCTTGGGTTTTTTCAAGCTCAATTTTGATGGAGCCTCAAAAGGAAACCAAGGCCCAACAGGTTATGGGTGTATCATCAGAGACCACATGGGGAGCATGCTTGGTTTCAATAATGGATTCATCGGTTGGGAGATAAACAATGCAACAGAGCTAGAAGGCCTTCTGTAGGGAATCAAAATGGTGAAGGAGAACCGATGGACCCCTTTAATCATGGAAGGAGAATCCCAGGTGGTAATTCAAATGGAAACCAAAATCCTTCATGGTACCCCAAGTTCAAAGGTGGCACACTCGTGTAAGTTGGAAAGGTTTACGGAGATTTTAGACCAAGGGGATTACAATACCCTTTAACCACGTCAAAAGACTCGGCAACATGGTGGCAGACAGGTTGGCGAACCTTGGGATGGAAACCCACAAAGCAATTAAAGCCAAGGACTGGAGTGAGGTGATGAACACGATGGTTAGGGGAAGATCTATCGATCTCAGGCACCAAATATGATGACTATTCATGAAATGAAGAGGGAAGGACATCGAGAGGGCCTAGAACCTCACACCTAAAGGAGGTTTGTGCACACCACCAAAGGGTGACATAAGGCAAAAGGAAGGCTAGATTTAAATTCGCATAGGCTCATGATCAATGCACCATCTTTTCAACCAATGGGTATACATGCAAAAATGAATGAAAAAACTGGAGAATTTGGGCGACTAAATGGGTTCTATATACTCTAGACTACGGAGCATGAGCTGGACATCATAGTATGTACTGATCTAATAATGGTTCATAAGAGGAATATTCTATTTAGGGATCTAAAGCCTTGGCAAAAAAAATCACAATAACAAAGGCCACCTGTGCATATGTTCAGCAGTTATTGTGAATAGAGGTATGTTGGGGGTATGGCAAATGGATGTTTACCAGAAAATGAATGCAGAAGAAAGTATGGACAAACAAAAAGGAAAGGGGAAGTGCGCGTTGGGACAAGAGGAGGAAAGTGTTAGGGTGACAAGGGCTCAAAAGAAATCCCTGTGAGAAGTTCAATTGTTTCAGCTGGGTCTCCCCAAGGATATTCAATAGAACATAAACGAGAAGGAGTAGAAGTTGTGGGAGGAATTGGATAGGGACACCCTGCATTAGGAATGCCACAAAGCGGAGGATTGGATCTTTGACCCAGGACAAAATGAGGACAGGATTAGCCGCTATGAGAGAACCGTGATGCTTTTATGGGTAATGAAAAATATTCTTGGTCGCTCGATGTGGGAGATGCAGGAGATGGGAGATGCTGAGGAGAAGCTAGTGCAATGGCGGTTAGAGATGACGGATGAATCAAAGAAGCTGAACCAAAACATGGACACCATGCTGCAGGGTCTTGGTATGTGGGTTTTTCCATCTCAACCATCCATGGTGAACCAACAGTCTCCTACAGGTAGCAATCACCAAGGGCACATCCCTGATCTCCCATATATTCTGTTGTAGATGCTCTGTGCACTGGGTATAGATGCCCAAGGTCCATGTTTTGATGTAATGTTTGGTATAGGTTGATTATCAATGTCAAAGATGAATAGTTCTTGTAGTTGGTTTGAGGTTTACTGTGTAATCGATCCAGAATGAAGATGTGTTAATACCAAGTTTTGTCGAAGGTATACTACGTAGCAAGTATGTTCAAGTTAGTCTGTCAAGTTAGTTCTTGGCAAGTGAGTCGGACAAGGAGGTTATCAACAGGAAGTTGCATGTGCATCAGAATGTAAACAAAATTTCTATGATATAAATAAAATATCTTACTTACAAAAAAAAGGATAAATGGAACTTGTGAGAGAACTTGAAAAAAAAACTGTAAATGATCAAAATTATTAAATATAAGATATCACGTAAATATAAAAAATTGTTCCACTATATCATGGTACAATGAGAGTAAGCATGAATGAATGATGATTGGTGATGAGCATGTGGAATGGTGTTGGTTGGACGTTCCATTAGCCCTGGAAGGGATTGAAATTCAATATAAGAATTTCTCTTCATAAGAAATCTCCTTTTATCTTTCTTTCATCGATTGAGAATAAGTTGAAGAAATTTGTGTTCCAAAAGATTTGTTTCCTCTTTTTAAAACTATCTATATTTAAATTCATCATCAAGATCCTAATTTAAGTAAAAATTCTCAAATCCATTTAAAAAAATTAAAATTATGATTTTTTTTAATATT
>LPNX010317127.1:391104-450430 GCA_001517045.1 Pseudotsuga menziesii | reverse complement strand
TACAGCCAAGGCTATGGAACCAACACTGCCGCTTTGAGCACTGCGCTTTTCAACGATGGGCTCAGCTGTGGAGCCTGCTATGAAATGCAACGCAATGACGATCCCATTGGTGTTTGCCAGGGACTGTGATGGTCACAACCACCAACTTCTGCCCACCAAACAACGCTCTCCCTAGTAACAACGGTGGATGGTGCAACCCACCCCTGCAACACTTCGATATGGCGGAGCCTGCTTATCAGAAGATCGCCAAATACAGGAGTGGGATCGTCCCCATCCTCTACAGAAGGTAATTATCATTTGCTTATACAAATTGAATTCAAACTTCGCATTGCAAATTCCTCAGTCTTTCTCTCTCGCTACAAATTTCTAAGAGGTTGACAATGCAGGGTCCCCTGCTTGAGGAAGGGAGGAATTCGTTTCACCGTGAATGGTCACTCATACTTCAACCTGGTGCTTATCTCCAATGTTGGAGGAGCTGGAGATGTCCACGCCGTTTCGATAAAAGGGTCGAGGACTGGCTGGCAGCCCATGTCACGCAATTGGGGACAGAACTGGCAAAACAATTCCTACCTGAACGGGCAGAGCCTTTCGTTCCAGGTAACCACCAGCGATGGCAGGACAACGGGTAGGTGAAAAGTTACATCAATTACATATCAATTACATATGATGTCATTGTTACCAGGTGTCGACCCAAATCCAGATAGCAAACTTCGAGGATGACATCATCCCTGCTTACCCAATAGCAACACAAATAAATACGATTTTAATAAATTTAAAAATGGCTATTTTTCACGTTACAAAGTTAAACTTTGGAATAGAGATTTTAATCCTTTAAACATGCATCGATATGCACCAGCTAATAGCCAAAGTCAACGTTGTTTGAATTCCACCAATTGCAATATACCAGCCGGAGGCAGGTATAATAATATATGGAAAAATAATTATTTACTTAAATTTAGAAACACCTTAATCTATATAAATACTTACTTGTTTAGCAAAGAGTTTACATAAAATAATATATTAATTTTAAATTATTTTTAGTTTTATTTCTATTTTTATCTCAACAAAAATAAATTTATATTAAAAATTAGAAATCATACATCATTATTGAAATATGAGTTTATATATTATCAATAATTTTGCTTTACATTAAAACATTTAACAAATTAAGTTTAATTATTATTAACTTTGCTTTAAATAAAAAGAAAAAGTTAATCAATAATAATCTTTTATTAATTAACTTTAAAAAGTATGTTACAATGCCTAAGCAAAGCCTTATCACAAGCTCTTAAGAACAAAGAAAAAGTTCGTTATTAAGCAAGAGAAGAAATCTCAACAAAAATCTCAATAACTAATATGATGGTATGAAATGGAGTTGGATCATTCATGGAAAATAATGGTTTGTAATGGAGATGGATGGTGCCAACAAAATGAAAATCTGAAAAATGTAACAACAACAAATAAGTGCAATAGATGTTATTGGACGACCAAACAAAGTAAATGCCCTTATCACAACTTATAAAGAACTTCATAGTTAAATTTGATCTTTATATAAATGAATAAAAAATATATTTTAAATATATTAATTTTTTATTTAAAAGAATATCCTATAAAAAAAATTTATATAAATAATTTAAAGAAAAATATGAATGTTTTTTTTTTTAAATTTAGTGCTATAATTCAATGAAAAAATGGTTATGGACCAACTAACATTTTCAAATTGTTATATCAAAGAGTTAGACATTCATCTTAATCAATTGCAAGGGAATTACAGAGTTTCCCCTCCATCCTTAAAAGAAGACGAACTTAAAAAGTCATATAGACAATCATATTTGTTCAGTAATACAAAACCTGATTTGTTACAAGCATAAGGAAAATGGCTGCAACATTGCATGAAATACGTGAAATAATTGAACACTGGTTTTGCTTGAGGGTTCATAAAATAAACCATAAGTGGATTATGATTTGACTCCACCAAAATGCCTTATGGAATGGATATAACATAGCTAATAAAATTAAATATTTAAATTTAGAATATCACACTTTTTAAACGAAGATTTCTTGTATTTTTCATTTATATGTTTGATATTTAATATTCTACTTGTTAACTGTTACTTAAATGTTACTTAAATGTTACATGGAATCACCAAAAATCTATTATAAATTTATAATTAAACATGTAATAGTCCAAGATGAATTCATCCAAAACAACATGGAATCATTCAATTGATGGACTGCAACCATAGAATTTAAAATGTGTACTGAGATATCAATATTACTTTGACATATGAAAAGGTGCTGCAAGTCATTAACCCTATGTTGAAAAACCTGATGGACTGCAACCATGGAATTTAAAATGTGTACTGAGATATCAATATTACTTTGACATATGAAAAGGTGCTGCAAGTCATTAACCCTATGTTGAAAAACCTACTTGCAATGGAAATATTTATATAGGCATAACATGTTGTAGTTATTTCCATCAGTATATTTTGTAATGAGTGAAATAGGGTTGGAATCGAGACACAATATCACAAGGAACATAATGCATCAACATCAATATCAAGTTGAAGGCATGGGAGAACAAGAGATCTCTTGCAAGCTGTCATAAATTTTACATTGGCGTATGAAAGGAAAAGTGTGGAAGGTGGGTCTTCGTAATTAGGGAATCGAGATAGCAGAAAAGGATGTATCTCGACACTTAATCAAACCCAGAAACATAAGCTTTTGTCCGCTTTTGTTTTGAGAGGCTACTTTGCTAGTCTAAATTTCCTTGACTTGCTTCACTTATTCCCTCATCCCACTGCTACTTCGCCCAGAGACAACAAAGTTGTCGCCGTGACAGTAGAAAAAAATAGTGAAATACCGACTCTATCAACCCACCAGATCAGACAATAGGCCAACATAATTTGAACTTACGCATCGATCATAACACATGTAATAAAGGATCCCAACAAAAGATAGAATTACAAGTTGAGAAAGATGTAATAAATATTTAATAATGTGAGAGTATGTTAGACTAAAAAGGAATACAGAAATATTCCATTATGAATGAGCAGATTCGCAGCTGAAATGAAATAGAATAGATAATGAAATCCCAGAGAAAAAGACAAACGAGTGATAGCTAAGATAAAATTCAGCTTAAAAGATCATAATAACACTAGGGTTAAGTACGATTGGAGAATATTCATACAAAAGAAAAAGGACAATATCATTACAACAATACTCAAATCCTCAATGAAACAGACAAACATGATAAAAAGAGAATGACCCTATCATGTTATAGCAAGTCAGTGTGAACAAAAACACAAACTTATTAAAAATGTGCATTGAAAATATATTGTAAAATAAAAAACACTTTACCATCCACTACTTACCGTGTGAAATATATTTCTACCATAGAAAAGAAAATATGAAAAATATGATCCAAATTACTTCATCAACCCTAACTCAATTTACTAAACTGTACACGGCTACATGAGAGAAGTCTGAAACACATAGACACTCCAACTGTATCTCAAGCTCTTTTAGCCTCTCGAGTCAACCCTCATTAATAAATCAATAATTCCTAGCCTTCCTGGAAACCTTAATGCATATGAGGGTCGATCCCATTACCTATTACCTAGTTGCCCTATGTGCCAGACCATTTTTTTTATAAAAATTCTTTAAATAACAAATTGGGCTCAAATTCATCATTATAGATAAAATATGGAGGGAAAAATAGCGATTCGAAACCTCAATTACTGAAAACAAGGTAAACACAACTATGACTTAGGGTGAATGCAACCGTCTCTTCATTTTAAGCAAAATATGGAGGGTGAAATAACTACTAGAACCCTTCATTTACAAAAAACAAGGGCAAAGGAAGGATTCAACATGAATTTTACTAGAAATCCGAGGGTGAGAGGAGGATTTGAGGTAAATTTGAGAAGGACAAAAATACATTTTTTTTCTTTCCATCATTCAATAGGGAAGGAAAAATTCATTTATTATTATTATTTGTTTAATAAATAATGGACGAATGTTTTTTTTTTCTATATTAATATTCGCTCATTAAATATTTTTAACCACTTTAATTTCGCTCATGGACTAAAGTTTTCCCCTAAAATTTTCCATGAAGAAGATCCGACAAACCATGTGATGGAATTCCATATGTGGTGTTCTTCGAATTCCTCGATGAATGATTTCGTTCGGTTGCACCTCTTCCAATTAAGGACCTTAACAAGGGTAGTAATAAAGTGGTACATAAAGTTACCACAAGCTTTATTTCACAACTTCAATGCGATTGCAATGACATTCTTGAATCATTTTCAATTACCGATATATTATGAGGTTGGTACAAAACACTCGAATTCATTCAAAGAAGATAAGTCCACACACATATCTGATCGCATTCATGAATGGAGAAGGAGATGTACTTTAATAAAGGCACAAATTCCAGATGATTTCTTAACCAATTGGTTCATTAAATCCTTGCAACCTTTCATTGCGAAGGTGGTGGCCCTGTTTTGGGTACAAATAGAAGAGTAGGCCATTATGAAAGCTCAACAACTTGATTTAGTGTATTCCCAGTCAAGAATATTATATGAGATTATGCCTATTGCTTCTAGAGAATATTTGAATCTGACTAAACCAACCCATGGACCTCATGTTGATGGTGTGATTGGTTTAATTGAGAATGCCATAGCTTGTCAAGGTAGAAACCAAAATGCACCTATAATCAAGAAGAATGATAAAAAAACCCAAACAAAACCCTCTCACAAACGTTTTATCAGTACATATAGCTAATTCTAAGGGCAATCAACATCCCGAAGGAAAGACAAATAAGAATAAGAAAAATGGGAACAAGGGAACAAGGGAAACAATAATGAAAATATCAATACCAATAGCAATAACAATGTTGGTGGGGTAAAAAAGAAAATAAGAAGGACAAGTTCCCATGACACGTATGCATAGAGGACCATTTGACCTAATTATGCGCTAAACTAGGATGTGCTAAATGATTATTAGCGCAACAAGAAGCTACCAAGAAACCAACCATGCTAACTAATTTGTTCTCCTTGTAGGAACAAAAAATTATTGCTACTGCTAACTTGAACCCTGTAACCGTGCAAGGGGGAACTGGGGTGCCTTTTCAAAAAGGATAAATCCATACCAAAGTGAAGTGTTGATGTGTCACCGAAAAACAGACCTTTAGACAAGGAATAGAAACTATGATTCAACCACATCTATATATAAAAGAAAAGAGACTTCTGAGGACAAACAAATCAAACCATTACATATAGAGAAACCAATGAATGATACTATTCCCATAATATGAAAGGTGTCCTAAAAAAACCATGTACAATCCAAATGCACATGCTACTCAAAATTATAGCATAGTGGGAAGATTTGTCCCAAGCTCCTTGTGAAATGTCCACCCTTGAATTCCTCTAGAGTTTTCATACACAATGAAAGACCCTGCTTTTTTCTATAGGGGCCATGGATCCATTGAATAATCAATTGATGATGTTTTATTTAGATAATTGGAATCCTTTATTACCTCACCATGCAACATTTCAAATCATAGTCACGTGATCCTGGAAGGCCAAAGTATTGAAAACCAAAGGACAGATCAAAGATGGCCAAAGTATTGAAAACCAAAGGACAGATCAAAGATGGCCAAAGTATCGAAAACCAATCCAAGCCGAAGGAAAAGAAGGGTAATGGGAAATTGAAGGACACCGACATGTGATGCAAGTTCCAAAAAATCCCTTGGAAAAACACTGATGAATTCCACTCAAAACATTCATTGTTGGTTGAGACAAAATCCCCAAACTCTGAATTAGACACTGACGCAAAAAAAGAAAGGGGAAAGTAGATAATTGACTCAGAACCTAGTGCCACCATCGCAACCGTAAAGATCCAACCTGATGGCAGATTAAATATAGTAGACCTAAAGTCTTCTTCTTTAGGCTAAAACGCTTATCAAAATCTCCTTCTGCAAGCATGATTCCACAATTCTTCTTTCGCAATCAAATTTCTACAAGCTTGAGTTTCCACAACTCAATTTCCGCTCTTGAGTTCTCTGCAAGATTGGTTCTGCAACTCAATTTATGCCATTGAGTCTTCCGAAACCATCTTTCCTTAAGATCCTTTCCAAAATTGTGGATTGTGGAATGTGGGTATGCAATTCCTAAATTCAAAAATTGGCTTCCACACTTATGCGACCATAGCGGTCCTTTCCGCACTGGAATTGTGGATTGTGGATACACCTTCCCACTTTTCCAAGATGGGCTTCTGCAACTTTTCATGTCGCAACTTCCTTTTCCAAAATTCTTCTGAGCCGTTCATTTCTTGTGGGATCTGTCTTGATCTTCGTTCTGAGATCAGATGTGGATCTTACCTTAACTTTGCGGATCTTCACTTTTCTCTTGTGAAATTCATCCACAACCATCGATCTGCTGAAATTTGTAGAATTCAATTCAGACCGTGATAGTCGAATTGATTCATGAGCGATCAGTCTTCTATGCAATTATACACATCTCCACCTTCATAATAATTTATACATTACTGAAGATTCATCCACATAAATAAATAAGCATATGTCTAGTAATTGAAAAGAAGACATCAGATAGTGACAATTATGCAGAGTATTAAGAATTTGTTCTTCATTCCATTAACCACTGTTACATACACTATATCTCTCGATCGCTCACACTTCCACAATTCTATCTCTATTGTTATTCCATTCCTATTCCCCTTCATCCCATCTTTGATTATTACATTTGATTCTTAAATAGAATCCTACCAAACCTGTCAAATCCGTAACAGGAGGATCTAAACTCCTAAGAAAGAAAATATGTAACTAGCCTATCCTCGAGCAAGCTCTTACAAGATTTGAGGGAATTTGTGATAAATTGTCCTTATTACATTCAAACAATCCCTATCTATGAAACATATTACAAAAATTGACAACTAACCCTACCTTCTAGATAATTTACATGGAAGCAGAAAATTGCATTGACTGCTTATTCAACAAACAAAGAATTTTGACTAGAAACTCCTGCATCATACTCCAGAGGAAGAAAATAATTCTTCAGTAAGTCTTCAAGGTTCACATTATACTTTGAAATCTCTATTGATGTCATCCACGCTACATCTTTAGATGGATTATCTTTCCACTTGACAAAATACTGAAAATATTCTTTGTCCCTGGTCTTCTTTGAAACCCTTTTGTCAAGGATACCTTCAATCTGTGGTTGTTCTTTCTAAGGTAACTGTCCTTGACAATCTATAAATGGACCATATTCTCCTGAAATCATTTCTTCTAGTGGAACATATGAATCTTTAAAAGGATATATATCTAAAACATTAAAAATTGGAGAGATTTGAAGATTAGAAGGAAGTTCTATTTCATATGCATTTGCAGAAAACTTGCTCAAACTTTTACAAGGTCCAATATTCTCGAGCTCAAAAGTATTGTAGGTTCCCTTAGGAAACCTCTCTTTCCTAAGATGAGCCATTACTAAATCTCCAACCTGAAAATTAACTTCCTTTCTTTTCATATTTGCTCTCTGTTTGTATTTTCTAGCACTTTGTTGGAGTTTCTTCTTAACATTTTCTTGTAGCTCATGCATGCTAGATGAAAAATCTTCACCATATTCACTTCTATTATCCCGTCCTCCCAAATTTCAAATTTTATATACTCCCCTCGGGTGCATCCCATATACAATTTGAAAAGGACTCATACCTGTACTTCTGTTAGGTGAATCATTGTAAGAAAATTCAGCTTGAGCAAGAGCTAAATCCCATTGTTTCAGATTTTCATAAACAAGACTTCTCATTATATTTCCCAAAATTTTGTTCACCACTTCAGTCTGACCATTAGTCCAAGGATGATAAGCGGAACTAAAAATGAGATTGGTTCCCAACTTCTTCCATAAAGTTCTCCAAGAATGGCCAGCAAATTTAGTATCCTGTCATACACAATGCTTAAAGGTAAACCATGCAACTTTACAATTTCTAAAAAGAATAAATAAGCAATGTTTATTGCATCATTGATTTTCTTACAAGCAATAAAATGAGCCATTTTTTAAAACCTATTTACTACTACATAAATAGAATCATTTCCCCTCTAAGTTCTAGCACGGGGGCTTCACTTGTTGACCAATATCCTATCACGTTAGTTCATATTGTGGGTTTTTAAATTATTAAAAATTGAACCAATATATTGCAGGTATTGGGGGGATGAGGGGTTTAAGGTGGGGGTGGGTAGGGTAGTTTATAAGGATAGAGGTATAAAAAGGGGTGGGGAGGAGGTTTTAAGTATTGGGAGGGGGTTTCAACAAAAAGAGTTTGGGTCAATATCTCTGGAAATTAAGGGTATTCTTTAATATCCCACGATCGCACGTGCTATGTGCGATGTTCACTAAGTGAAGTCCCTGTGAGTTCTAGGCAATCCCAGAACAAAATACATACCGATGGAATCCCAAGGTCTAGCTGGAATAGGTAGGGGTTGATATAGTCCAGTATTTTGACTTCTCCCTTTGGCATGTTGACATATCTTGCATTTTTCAACAAACTTCTTTACATCATGTTGCATTCCTGGACACAAATTAAAAGTACTCACTTGAGCAAATGTTTTATCCTGTCCAAAATGTCCTAACAAACCTCCACTGTGTTTCTCCTGTATCAAATTTTCTCTCATAACTTACTATTTTTGAACATCAATCCTTCTTGTAACATGTAGTCCAAGTATTAAGTAATGATCTGATCGCAAGCCATTAGGGTTTGTCAAGAGTGAGTTTGAGAGTGTTGAGAGCGTGAGGGTTCTCCATGGGCACGGTTGGGGATGGGGAGTCGACTCCCCCCCCCCCGATGACTGGATCCAACGTAACTAGAGGCCTCAGCTCCCAAATAGCGTCACGTGGTATGCAGTAGGAAGAGGTTTTTTCATTTTCAAATTTATCTCGAAAGAAGACCGAGATCTGATATTCAGAAGCGGCCCCTACTTCATGGGGATTCAGGGTCTGTACCTGGACAAATGGACGCCTGAATTTGATCCATCAGTTGACATGCCCAAATAAGTCTCAGCCTCAGTTCGTCTACCCAATCTTCATGTTCACTGCTGGAACTTCCAATCACTGCAAAAGATCAAGAATTGGCTAGGTCGGTTCATTGACAAAGCTAACAAAAAAGATCAATATTCCTACGCAAGGATATGTGTGGAAGTGGATCTTGAAGTAGGGCTTCTTGAATCTATCAAGCTCACGGTGGGTACATGGCATCATTACCAAAATCTTGACTATGAGCAACTGCCATTCAAATGTAGAAACTATCACAAGCATGGCCATTTTCAATGAAACTTCCCAAAAACACAACCATCGTACAAAGAAGAAGGAGATGGATGGAAAAAAGTTTAAAAAGGAAAAGCAGAACCAAAAATGAAAGAGAAGAAAATCACAGGCTCTGCGAAAAATCCCCAAATCGTTCCAGAAGTCAATGAAGCACCAAAAGAATCCTCAACCTCTCTCAAAAGCCCCGAGGTCACGGAAGCTCAAAAGAAGGTTCCAAAGGAGATTGAAAAAGGAGAAACAATCATAGGCCGTGTAGCCCTAGAGGATGCCCCAATGGAGAAGGAAGCAGAGGAGGATCATATCAGCCTTGGGTCAAAATAAGAAGGGGACTTAGAGGATGGAGAAATAGAAACAAGTAGCTTCCAAGTCACCCCAAAAAATCCGCCAAGGGAAGGAAGACTAAGAAAGAAAAAAAGAGAAGAGAAAACCTATCTAGACGTTCTGCAAGGGTCCCAGAAAACCCTCAAGGGAATGATAAACACTTGAAACACAAGAAAGCAAGGCCAGGCTCCAAAGGGAGCCACTTCTTACCAAGCAAGTAAATAATGAAATACCTCTCCTGGAACTACAAAGGGTTAGGTGGAAAGCTAAAAGAAGAATCCATGAAAGACATACTTAGAATGTCAATTATTGAGACCCTTCTAATCCAGGAGACGAAAATGGAGGAGCCTGAGTCTCCTCCAAGCAAGAAATTCCTTTTGGAAAAAGGGTAATGGAAAAGCAGTAAGTTCAAGAGGTGCCTCAAGAGGAATAGGCATTTTTTGGGATACATCAAAGTTCGATCTAATTGAATAAGATAGAAACACCCATTGGATCTTTACCAAGCTCTTCCATAAATATTTCGACCACCAAGTAAGTCTTTTCAATCTATATGTCCCAGCGCTGCTGTCCGAGAAAAAATATTGTTGGGACTCCTTGAAGTCCTTCCTCTCTCTACATAATCCTGAGAATGTCGTAATTCCATGGGATCTCAACATCACCCTCTTTGTAGAGGAGAAAAAAGGAGGCTCTCCGGTCAGAGATTCGGCAAGAGAATGGGTTGAGGATCTCATCCTAGATTGGGACCTGGAAGACATCAAGCCAACTCAGGGAAAGTTTACCTGGACTAATAAAAGTTTGGGCCCTGATCACATTGCAGCCTGTCTAGAAAGGTTCCTTTTCCAATCCATCTTCCTGACCCTTGGTTTAATGGCCTCCTCCAAAATCCTGCTAAATTATATCTCGGACCACAAGCCTATTCTCCTGGATCTTTCCCTATAAGTAAACCTTGGCCCTATCCCCTTTCGGTTAAGCCTAATTTGGATTAACCAAGAAGGGTTCTAGGAGATCATCTCTGCTGCCTGGAGCAGGCAAGTCCATGGCTCTCCGTTCTATGTGTGGGAAGAAAAGTTGAGAGGCCTCAAAAGAGCCCTAAAAAGCTGGGCTAAATCATTCAAATCTCCAACCGCCAAAAGGAAATATGCCCAGGAGGCCCTCGAGACCCATCAGTTGGCCATGGAGGATGTTGTGGTGATCCAAGAGTTGTGGAACCAAGAAGCTGATCTTCAAAAAGAGCTTCATCGGGCCTGCAAAGAAGAAGAAGAATATTGGCAGCAGAATTCTAGAAGCATTTGGATTCTTGCTAGAGATAAGAATATGAGCTTCTTCCACAAGCAAGCAGAAGCCTATAAGCACTTTAAGGCTGTCAACGAAATTCATTATCAGGGACAAGTTTTAAAAGAGTTCGAAGATATTAAGAAAGCTTCCCACTCCTTCTTCAAAGAGTTGTACATGGATCCTAACGAGTTCCCCATTGATTCAAGATCCTATCCTCTGTCTCTGATCCCCCAGCTTCTGCAAAATGAGGACAACTTGACTCTAACAGGCCTGATTCACATGCAAGAGCTCAAACTTGCCCTGGATCACATGGAAGTTGACAAGGCCCCTGGGCCCGACAGATTCACAGCTAGGTTCTTCAAGGCATGTTGGCCAACCATTAAGGATGATCTGCTTAGAATGGTAAGTAAATCCCAAACTTGTTCCAAACTCGATGGTGGCACAAATTCAGTCTTCTTAGCATTAATTCCAAAAGAAAAAGGGGCAAGAGATTTCAGAAGATTCCGTCCAATCTCCCTTTGCAATGCTGGTTACAAATTGGTCACTAAAATCATAGCCAACAGGCTTAAGAAAATTTTTCCCAACATCATTCTGGAAAATCAAGGCAGATTCATTAAAGGGCGGCATATTCTAGACAACATAGTGTTGGTTTAGGAAGCCATCCACTTGAGCTTCCAGCGTAAAGAAAAATGTATGGTTGTTAAGCTTGATCTGGCTAATGCTTTCGATAGAGTTAGACACTATTTCCTCTTCTTAGTTATGGAAACACTGAGGTTTGCCAAATATTTCACAAGTTGGGTGAAATCCTATACCTCCTCTCCCTGGATTTCCCCTTTGGTGAATTGTCACTTAGTTGACTTCTTCCAGGCCTCAAGGGGTCTGAGGCAAGGATGTTTGTTGTCCCCTCTTCTTTATGCCATTAAAGATTTTGTTCTAATCTTTCAGCTGGAATATTTCCAACAGACGGACTCCCTTTCAGGCATCAGAATGGCTTCTAATGTCAAAGACATCAATCATTCGCAGTTTGCAGATGATACTCTACTTCTGGGAGAAGCCAGTGTCATCTCCGCTCGGATTTTTTAAAAGGAACTCGAAATATACAAAGAGATATCAGGAAGCAAAATAAACACTCATAAAATTATGATCTATGGTTGGAACAACTCTCCTATAGAGATGCTCGAAATCTCCAGAGTTTTAGAGATGGAATACTCCACGACCTGGGATTCGTTCAAATATTTGGGAATCCCAATATTCAAATCTGTCCCTAGAGTGGTTCACTGGCCGCCTCTTCTAGACAAGCTGAAACTGCGTATTCAATATTGGGGAGAAACTTGGTTAAGTATCGTAGGAAAAGTGGTCCTGCTGAAATCGGTTCTGATTAGTCTTCCCATCTTTCAAAACTCAATCCTACTGGCTCCCAAAACCATCACTCTCAAAATTGATGGCCTGTTGAAAATATTTCTCTGGGAAGGCAAAAGAAAGAACGAGAGGAAGCTTCATTTAGTAAGCTAGGATAAAATTAAAAATCTGATCTTGGAAGGAGGTCTTCACATCTGAGACGTGGCTACCCAAAATTTGGCTATGGGAGACAAGATGCTGTGGAATTTAATTTCTGGCAAATCATCCTGGGGTAAGAAAGTTCTCTGGAAAAAATACTTTCATGGTCTTCGAATAAGATGCTTGGACCACCCTCCAAAAGTTCCAAGAAGTTCACCAATCTTCTCGCTCTACCTTAGATCGCTTGACCACTTTAAGTCCAAGCTCACCTGGATTCCGGGTAACGAAAAATGCATAAGGATTTGGGAGGACTCAATCCTTGGGGATCTGCCGCTAGATCATTAGATAGGCCTGACAAATATAAAAAAATGGCTCAAGTCCAGAAATCAACTCATGCTCTGGGACATCTCTTGCTAAGATGAGGATGAGGATCGTTGTTGGATTGGCTGGGACCTAGGGAACTATCTAGAAAGGATAGATTCCTAATCCAATTCTCTACTCGAATTTCTTCAAGGGAAATCACCCATTAAATCCTCAGCCAAAGATAAAATGGGATGGGGCTCATCCACAATGAAATATTATGTCGTTGCAAGCTATAAAACATTATAAGAAATCCCACACATTCTTCCAAATCCAACTCCTTGGAGGTCAATATGGTCCTTTGTCTCTATCCCCAAAATCGACATGTTCACTTGTACGCTGGCACACACGAGTATCTTGACTAGTGACAATTTAAGAAGAAGAGGCTGGGAAGGCCCATCTAGATTCCCGTTGTCTTTGAAAGAGGAAGAAACCACATACCATTTACTACTAACTTGTCCTTACGCTATTGAGGTATGGGACACTGTTTTAAATATAGATCCAACTTCATTCTCTCTTCCCATGAATATTTCTGACCTCCTTAATAGCTGGGCTATCCGTTCCCCATTCCATCTAAGGTGGAAAGAGCTCCTTAAAACTTGCTAGACGTGGCTTCCCAAATTTACGATGTGGAAAATATGGCTTGAAACAAATAATAGGATTTTTAGAGGGGAAAGATGTAACACAATACAAATAGCAAATAAAGTAAAGGATTTACTAGGAGAGACTTTGGATTCTAAGAATCCCCTCAGAAATTCGGCCTCCTTGGATCCTGGTGAAGACCATTGACTTATGGAGTTTATGCCAAACCATCTCCTCAGGAAAAATCCAACCCAATTCTGAGAGCTAGTTGGAAAATTCGACTAGGAGAGTAAGATTTTATAAAGTGACGGTTGTATCTAGAAGAGCACTTCATGCTCTTTGATGGAGCTTTGAAGGGTAACCAAGGTGTGGCTTGTGGGGGAGGGATCCTCTTGGGACCTAATGGTTTGATGGATTTGGCCTTCACATGTGATCTTAGTTTATCCTCGAATAACAGAGCGGAGGCTCTTACTCTCTAGCAGGGTCCAAGGCTTGCTGTAGCCAAGAACATTCAAAACTTAGTGGTCTTTGGAGATTCCAGGGTAATGATCTAGACTCTGAATATGCAAAATATCCCAAGTTAGGTCAACTTAGGACAAATCCTCAGGAAAATCAATCTTCTGCGGCATAAGTTCAAGACGATCCGGTTCTTTCACATCCTTTGGGGGCTTAACTCCTTAGCCGATTCAGAAGCAAACAAAGGAGCCTTATTGAGCAAAGGGACACTGTCTATTGATGGGGTCGAGACATTATCTCCTATTCCCTGACAGAATTGATCCTCCTCCAATTAACCGATTGGTCAAGGAGTCAAAGGTTCCTCTTTTTGTCTATTAGTCAGATGCTGGCAGTGTTGCGAATCCATGTCAGGATCCTCTGGCATGACCCTCCATAGCCTGGTGTTTGTAGCTTCCCATATGCTCAGGGAATATTAGACTATGGTGGGTCTCCCTCATTATCATCTCCAGAAATCATGTGATCACCATGATGTGAAGGCTATTTCTTTTGCCTTGGTTAGCTTTACCAGCAGAAGAGAAAATCAAGTTCCTTCCTTATTGGAATTCATGGCCTCCAACTCCAATCCCAACTCCTCTATGGAGGACCGTTTGGCAGACATGCAGTCAGAGCTAGATAGTGTTAAAATATTAGTCTGGGAGCAAGCAAGGAACATGTTTAATATGGAAACCGGCTCAAAGAAGTGGGAGATCCTCAATCAAGAACTCTCCAAGCTATGTGATGAGCTCACTAGTGAGGTGGATTCCCAGTTCAAGGACATAGCCAATGTGCATGGTGATTTTGGGAACTACCTTAGCTAGATTGAAATCAAAATAGAAAAGCTTTCTGTCGATTGGAACAAAAAACTAAAGCCAAAGTGAAGTCTTCATGTGGTCCCTTCTAGAAGCTCAACATCAGCTCTCTTTTGTTTTTATTATTTTCTGGTGTGATGAGGCAGCTAACGCAATGTCCAAATGTCTTTCCCTAAGCCATCCAGGTGAGCAAGGTCTGGGATTTGCTATATTTTTACTGTTATATTTACCGTTCAAGTGTCTACCATTCAGACTTTTGTTGAAGTTCTCCTCCATTGTCTGATAGTACCCGGCAGCTCGTTTTCCAGCCTTTAATTCAACCTTCTACCTGTTATTGACTAAAAAAAGCATGTAGTCCAACCATTGGTTTATATTATGGGAAATTGGATTATCACAAGCTGCATATATATCTTTGAAATCCACATCTTCTTTATACATATTAATTAAACTTTCAAATCCCAAAGAACTAACCTTAATTTCATGCAAGATAAAACTTATTCTACGTAAAGCATCAACAACTTTATTAGATTTTCCACTTGTATGCTTGATCACAAAGGTAAAGTTTTGCAAGCATTCCACTCACTTAGCATGTTTCTGATTCAATTTAGGTTGACTATTTATAAACTGCAAAGCATGATTATCAGAATATAACACAAACACTTTGGGCATCAAGTAATGTCTCCATTTCTTGAGAGCTTGTACAACAACATATAACTCCTTGTCATAAGAGGAATATTTTTGTTTTTCCTCATTTAACTTCTCATTGAAGTATGCCACTGTTCTTTTTTCTTGACTCAGAACGACCCCTATTGTTGTCCCACTAGCATCTATCTCTACTTGAAAAACCTTATCAAAACTTGGCAAAACTAGAATAGGATTCTCAGTGATTTTCTTCTTCAACAATTTGAAATTTTTGTCAGTTGCTTATGTCCACTTGAAAGGTTGTCTACATTCCCTGAAGGTGTCTATTATAGGTGCACAAATTTGACTAAAATTCTTAATGAATTTTCTAAAAAAACTTGCGAGTCCATGAAAACTCCTTACCTCATATCCACTTCTTGGAATTGTCCAACTTAAAATTGCTTGCACCTTATCTGGATCCATCTTCAACCCTTCTTATGAAACCATGAAACCCAAATAAATCAACTCTTTCTTCAAGAAACTACACTTTTTTTTTTAGATTTATGAACATCTTCGCCTTTTGCAAGGTTTACAACACCAATTTGAGATGTTTTAAATGTTCTTCTTTATTCTGACTGAAAATCAGAATATCATCTAGATACGCTATCACAAATTTTCTGTATTCTTTCAAGACCTCATTCATCAATATCATAAAATTACTAGGTGCATTAGTAAGTCCAAATGACATTACTAACCATTCATATAGTCCATTATTAGTATTGAATGTAGTATTTCATTCGTCCCCTTCTCTTATTCTTGTTTGATGATAACCACTTTTCAAATATATCTTTGAAAAATACTTTGAACCACTCAAACAATCCATCAAATCATCAGTGTGGGGTAAACCAAATATGTACCTGATAGTGATCTTATTAATTGCTCTGGATTCAGTGCACATTCGCCATCCACCATCCGTCTTTGGGATAAGAACATGGGTACTGCACAAGGAATCAAACTTTCTTTCACCAAGACTTTAGCTAACAACTCATGTACCTGTTGTTTGATCTCTTCATTCTCTTGAGGATTTAGTCTGTAGGCTACCTTATTAGGTAAACTTGCACCAAGCATTAAATCAATGTGATGACTAATACTTCTCACATGAGGTAAAACATTTGGTAACTCGTCCACAATAATATCAACGTATTTATCAAGCAAGACTCTAAATTTGTAGAAGTTAATATTACCTTTGGTTTTCCAACAAGAGAAAAATGTAGCTCATCTTCCTTCTTGACCTCTTGTAATTGTCCTTTCCCAGCCATCAAAAAAATATTCGATCCTGAACCTTCTGGAACTGCTTCATCCTCCAATGGTGACAATGTATGTATTTTTCCATCCTTTTCTAGAGAATAAGTGTTCTTTCTTCCATCATGAACATCTTTTCTGTCATATTGACATGGCCTCCTTGAGAGTATATTGAATACATCCATAGGCATTATATCACATAATACCACATCTTTATAAGTACCAATTTGAAAGTCCACATTGCATTGCTCATTCACCAAGAGCTATTGTCCTTTTTGCAACCATGACACTTTGTAAGGAGTTGGATGTTTCATCCTCTTCAATCCCAAATTCTCTACCATATCAATGGATACCAAATTATATGTACTACCGCTGTCGATAACGATCTTACAACACTTCCCTTGTGACTTGCATTTATTCCTGAACAGACTCTTTCTCCAGGCTGGTTCATGCACTTTCTTATCTGTCTTTACTAAAAATCTCTTTAGCATAAGATATTCTCCTTCCTGGGGAGGATTATTAACCTCTGATTCTTCACTAGACTCCTCACTAGCCTCAACAATGTTTACATTCCTCTGAGCTGCAGGTTTATAACTTGGGCATTCCCATGACATTTGTCCAATTTCTCCACATTTATAGCATTTCACTTATCTATTTCTGCCTCTTCCTCTGCCTCCTATGAATCCTCCTCTTTAGTTTACCTGCCTACTAGAACCTTCTGCCTCATCTTTAGGAGTCCTACCTCCTATGTTTGGAAATCCTCTCCCTCTTGTTGTATTTCTCCCTCTGTTCTTTTGGTTCTGTTTTCTTAATAGTTTTTCTTCTACCCTTGAGGCTTCCTAATAAGCATCTTCAATAGTTTTAAAATTCAACAAGTTGGTTTCATATAGTATCTCGTATCTCAATCCATTTATATATCTATCTACTCTTTCTACGCCCCCTTGTGTCTGTCTAGCTCTAATACTTAGCTTAAAGAATTCTTCTGTATATTCTTTAATAGTCATACCCTTTTGTCTAAGATTTTGTAGTTGTCTAATGAGAGTCAACTGATAATCCTTAGGCATAAATTGACTTCTAATTTTATATAACATTTTATCCCAAGATTTGATTTTAGGCTTACCTCTTCTTTCTATGTGGATCTGAATTTCATCCCACCATATAGATGCATGCCCTTTCAGTCTGGTCGTTGCATATCTCACCTTATTTTTATCTTCAACTTCTTCAAAGTCAAAATACTTTTTTAAAGCATTGATTCAGTCCGTGATTTCTTCAACATTAATATTACCTTCATACATGGGGCTTCAACTCTGGGTTAATTACTATCCTTCATCAACATCTTCAATACTTTTACTTCTTCAGCAACATCCTCTCGCTCGTCTTCAGAGGATTCTTCTTCATCACTGGTGTCTATATTAGCTGAATTTTTTCTCTCCGTAGCTTCCATCATAGCTTGAGTTTCTCTTAATTCCCTTTATGTGTCTGTCTCTACAGCTTGTCTTCCTCGACCAAGTCCTACAAGGATTACACGCATTTAGTCTACTATGGTATCAAAACTTATGGAAGGTGAAAGCTAGAAGACATAAAGTCTTCTTCTCCATGTTGAAACGCTAATAAAAATCTCCTTTCGCAACCATGATTTCGCAATTATGCTCCCACAATCAACTTTTCGCAACTCAATTTCTGTAATTGATTTCTCCCCAAGATTGGTTTCGCAACTCAATTTACGCAATTGAGTCTTCCGCAACCGTCTTTCCACAAGACCCTTTCTGCAAGCTCCTTTCCGCAATTTTGGATTGTAGAATGCGGTTATGCAATTCCCAAATTCAAACCCAAACTTCCGCAATTATGCAACCACAATGGTCCTTTCCGCACTCGGATTGCGAATACACCTTCCCACTTTTCCAAGATGGGCTTCCGCAATTTTCTTCCCGCAACTTCCTTATCCACAATTCTTTTGAGCTGTTGATTTCTTGCGAGATACTTCTTAACCATTGATTTGAGATCAGATGTGGATATCACCTTAACTTTGCGGATATTCACCTTTCTCTTGCATAATTCATCCACAACCGTTGATCTGCTAAAATTTGCAGACTTCAATTCAAACTGTGATAGTCGAATTGATTTATGAACGATCAATATTCTATGCAATTATACACATCTTCACCTTCGTAATCATTTATACATTACTGAAGATTCATCCACATAAATAAATAAGCATATGTCTGGTAATTGAAAAGAAAACATCAGATAGTGACAATTATGCAGAGTATTAAGACTATGTTCTTCATTCCATTAACCACCGTTACATACACTCTATCTCTCGATCGCTCACACGTCCACACTTCTATCTCTATTCCTATCCCCCTTTATCCCATCTTTGATTATTACATTTGATTCTTAAATAGAATCCTACAAAACCTGCGAGATCCATAACTAGAGGATTTGAACTCCTAAGAAAGCAAATTTGTAACTAACCTATCCTCGAGCAAACTATTACAAGATTCGAGGGAATTTTTGGCAAATTGTCCTTATTACATTCAAACCATCCCTATCTATGAAACATATTACAAAAATCGACAACTAACCCTATCTTCTAGAAAATTTACATGGAAGCAGAAATTGTATTGACTGCTTATTCAACAAACAAAGAATTTTGACTAGATGCTCTTGCATCACAACCAGAAGAGTCAGAGGAGCCAGAGGAAGGGGATCACCTCTTCCATTCACAAAAATGGGTGCAGGTGACTCTGATACATTTCATTGTTGACTGTGGTAGTCAGAATAACCTCATATCGGTTGAGGTCGTCAAATTATTGAAGCTTCCAATGGTTCCACATCCCCAACCCTAGAACATTGGTTGGTTGATCCATGGACGAGACATCTGTGTCAGTCGACAATGTCACCTCTCCTACGAAATCAAGCCCCGGCAAAGACGAGGTAATGTGTGATGCTTCCCCTCTTGAATTTTGGGATGTTCTTTTAGGAAAACCATATATGTGGAAATTCCATTCTATCTATGAGACTATACCTCGTAGTGTCATTATTAATTTGGGAAAGAAACTCTACAGGATACTAGAGACACTTCCTGCTACAACAGTGTCTCTCATCATAGCGAAGTAGTGCAGGAAGGTAATATCCCATATAGGAAAATTCATACTCTTCATGGTTCGTTCTGAGGATGAGCGAAAGATCAAAACAACATCCACCACCTACACACATAACCCCTCCATGCAGCATAAACAGGTGGACAAGATCGTGGAAGCCATTTTCACATTTCCAGTTAGGAATAGTTGTTAGATTGAGTTATATTTGGCACATTCATAATTGTAATTCCAATTCTTATATGTTAGGAATCCGTCTTAATATTGTATTGGAACTTACATGAACATAGGTGAAAATCTAAATCCTTATTTACATACCATATGTATTATCATTACCATTAAGTGGTATCATATAAGTTTCGCCATTTGTGTATCTTTATAACTATTGCATGCTTGAAAATTAACAATGGAGTTTTTTCCCTCGTAAAGGTAAAAAAAAATAGATATAACCCAAGAAAGCTAACTAAATGTTGTTAATTCCCTTGATTGCAAGAACACATGTAGAGGAAGTGAAGGAAATTAATTGCATCTTGTGAATGACCTAATCCAAGTTATGCACATGATCATATGGTGTTATTGGAAAGTAAGATAATTTGTTCTATGTTCATTTGAGTTCAAACATCAATATGTTTTTTTTATAGGAAGGTAAGGAAGTCAATCGATGAAAGGGTTTAAATTTTGCATTTTAATTGAGTTTAATTTATTAATCTTATGGAAAACATGATATCTCTATGGCTATACTTTGATTTACATGATATAAAATTGGTAGATTGGTAAGCTTTGGTGTGAAACATCTGCAATTCTCATTTTCCTAAGAATTGTACTATATTAAACTATTGATCTTTTACATTATTTGTTACATTGATATATTGATTAGGTTGTCTTTTACTCCACATTACTATTTTGTTGGGTCTTCCACTATCCAACGCTACAAATTGATCAAGCTCCTCTACAATCCTAATGGGATCATTATTAGCATTATACTATTATTTTATTTAGCATCATGTTTTCTTATACTAAGATGCAATAGGGATCCCATTTGTTACAAATTAACCATATGATATAAAGGGGTATTAAAAGAGGGTTGATAAAAATGGATACCTACAATATATGGTGAAACTAGGGGCTTTCTTAATTGGAAAGGTATATTGTGATCAGGTTTCAACAATAAAAATTTAGGATGCATTTCCCAATATTTTTTGAAATTAGGGATATTCTTTAATATACTGTGAATGGTCGTGTTATGCAACAATCTCATTGAGTGAACCCCCCCTGTGGATTATGTGTGACTAAGTCAAGTACCCTTATGTGTGTTCTTGAGATGTGGGAAAGGTTTTGTTGAAATTTAGCTCCTATAATTGATGTTAATGTGTAAGTTGGTTGTCTTTCCAGGACAGTATGTGCTCGTACAATGGTAAATGTTGCATGATTTATCATTTGTTTATACTGTTGTAATGCACCTAGAGTTAATATGTTTCTACATGTAGGTTTTGTACTTAATTTTACTATGTAAACTAGTATTCCTAAAGGGTCTTCCCAAGCTAGGAAGTTGCAAGATGGTAAAATATTGTATCATGAAAATATTTTTTTATACTAGCATGGATGATCTGAATGTATAATGTTGTTTCTTGTACTAACATGTCATTGCATGTAGGATATGTGTTGGCATATGGTTAAATGGTCATGTGTTTAAGATGTTGCATGCATACACTCAACACGTAACTTGTGATTGTGAGATTGTTTGACTCTAGCTTATAAAATTGGCATCATTCTAAGTGCAATAAGTCATGATACAACAATAAAGTAAATGTGCATCATGTGTGTGTATATGTAATGGTGTTAATTAGGAAAGTGATGATGATCAAATAGTTAGAGTGGATAATTCATTTCATATATCTTGTTGAAAGGTATCTTTGTTGGAAGAGTATCCTTCTGGTGTTTCACTTATTTAATTGAAGCCATCTTTGTATGAAACGTATCTTGGTGACATTCATGTAGAAGTATCTTGGTGAAACGTATTTACTAATGATGTAAATGATTAGAATGTGATTCATGTTTCTTTGGTTGAAGGTGTAATTCATATTGAAAAGTATAAGACAGATACTAACCACATGATTGATTTGGAATGTGATTCATGTATCTTTGTTGAAGAAGTATTTCATGTATAATTGTTGAAAAATATATAAACCTCATGACTAATCATGTGAGTGATTGATTTAAATTTGATTTAGGTGGATGTATTCCATGTATCCTTGTGAAAGGTTGAAGACCATATAATGGGGATTTAAGATTGACCATTTCTTTTACACTAGGAACCACTCTGCTAGTTTAGGCTCTTGCATGGGAAGCCTGGTAATGGGATGGTGATATTTTGAGGAACTGACTGGGTGAAGGGATGATGATATCCCAAGGGACTAGCATGGTGAAGGAAGTCACATCCCATAGGTTGTGGAAACAGACAAGAAAGTAGGTGGTAGTGGGAATTATTGTGGTTTCTCGGAGAGGAGTTATGAGAATTTCAATGATAAAGGCATGCATGGAGGCATGTATGAGTAAGTATGCATCAATGACAATGCCTTGTTTCAAGGGGGAGGGGATGCAATGCCTCGATGGTAAGCCACAAAAATATGTGATGTTGTTACTTGATTTAATTGTGCCACTAGGTGCTTGGACTATGGACAATGGACATCATTATTATTATTCTATTATTATTTACCTATAATTAAATAATAGCTTAACATGGATTACAAATGTGGTTGAGGGCTATTGGATTCAACATGCGAGGGGGTTTGCGGGGGGTTTAGGAGTTGCTGCTCTTCCTAACAATACTCTATGTTTACTAATATTGATTTTATTGGGCTTTAGAGATCTTAGTACACATATTTGTTGCTTTACATGCACCCATGCACCCTTACTTGATGAGAATATCCCCCATCTGAGTTGACTTTGGTTAATTAGAGTAATTTTGGAGTGAATTCAAGTTACCTCCAGTCAGTTGGACTGATTTGGGGAAATTCAAGTTGACTTCAATTAGTTAGAGGGATTTTGGGTCAAATTCGAGTTATCCTCGGTTAATTAGAGTAATTTGGATCAATTCGAATTGTCTTAAGGCATGAGAGTGATTTTAGTAGAATTAGAGTCAGTATTGATGAGTTCGAGTTGTCTCTAGTGCATGGGAGTGATTTTGGGGAGGTTTGAGTTAATCTTAGTAAATTTGAGTTATCCTTAGTGATGTGTTTGTTTCGAGAGCATTTGAATCAGTCTTAGTGGATTCGAGTTTCTCTTTGGAGAAATTGAATAGGTCAGTTAGTGGACTAGAGAAGCTCTAAGGTGATTTGGAGTTACTTCTTTGTAGTCTTGAGTCAATCTCTTAGAGGGAATTCAAATTGGTCTTAAGGGATTTGAATTTCTTTGGAGTCATTCATTCATTATTTCATTGTTGATTTGATTGCTTAATGGTGGATGACTACTCTCCCTTGAATTCGAATGCCAGTGGATGGATTCAGACAGTCTTTTGCACATAGTTGTCACGCCTTTTGTTTTGCAGGAGAAGGAGAAAATCCTGTGAGGGTGATTCGACATTGAACATGAGTAGTACCTTAAGAACCCTTATCTTTCTTTTATCATAGTCATGCAATACTTGAGGGTGGATGGCCATGTGATCCTAAGGGACTGGTTTAGTGAAGGGAATCCCATTCCACTAGGGAGTGTGAATGCAGAAAACATAAGTAGTGAAGGACTGTGTTGTGCTTTCTCAGAATGTATGGCCTGAGTTCCCTGTGCTGGAAATGTATTGTTCTTTCTGATGATGTATGGCTTGATTTTCCTGTGATGGAAATGTATTTTTTTCTTAGGATGTATGGCTTGAGTTTCCTGTGATGTAAATGTATTGAGCTTTCTTAGGATGTATGGCCTAAGTTTCCTATGATGTAAATGAGTATTATATTTAGAGATCTGATTAGAGAATTTCTCAGCATGTGGCTCCATGACCTCAGCTTGGGGGTGACTTGCTCAAGTAGTTTGGATTGACTGTGTCTAAGGTTGGGTGGAACGTTGTCATGTTGAAGCTAGTTGCGCTATTAAAAAGATAAGTATTCTTTGACTACTATTTACTTTACTTATTGTTGCATATGTCCCTATGGAAGCTTAGCTATCTCTATTATTTTATTCTGCAAATTCAATTCCATGTTCATGTTATATGGTCAATTTAGTGTTGATAGATTGGAAGCTCACAGAGTAGTTTTGTTTATGTGTTATTACAACTATTAGAAGCTATTTTGTTATGATTTATGGAAGCCAATAGATCAGTTTTGGGGGAAGACCATATGGTCGTATATGGATACCCTAGATCTAGTCTTATTTGGGTTTAATAACTGTGAATTAGTGTCGTAAATCTACTGCATTATGATTATATAATTCTACTTTACTGGAATGTCATAATGTTGATTCGCTTACTATTGTAAAGTTTATTTGTATGGACATATGTAGATCTGATTTTATTAATTCATTAAATGGAAATGAGCAGCTTCCCATAGATGTGATGATGATATAAATTGTACATGTGGAAAAGTTACTTAGACCTCATTGTATTCATGTTACCATCGCATTGCACCGCATGTACAATGGGGGAATAGTTTGCATTGGAAGGGACATCTTCCTTTTTATGGCCAATTTTATTTATTTATTTGGGTTGTTGGCATGTTGGCCTAGCCTTAGAAAACCTTATTTAGTAGAAAACCTTATTTCGTTGTGCTTAATTTAGAATCGGTCTTTCACTATTAAAATTCCAAACTTATTCAAACCCTAATGATGTGTTTGGGGTTGAGAATATTACAATTCAATACATAAACATATTTTATAGTCCCTAGGTCATAAATGATTTATGTCAATACCCAACTATTATAGTTATTTATCATACATTTAAATTGTTTAAGATTCATTATTATATAATCATGAATCATTTAGCTTACTCTTAACTTTGAAATTAGTTTACTTTTAATTTTAAAGTTAGATTAAAAACTAAAAATATTATAAAAATATAAGTTAAAATACTATAAGTAATGACCAACTTTAAGATATACTAATATGTAAAATCCCATTTTTATATATAAAAATATTTCATTTAAATTTTATGTCGAATTAAATTAAACCTTATTTTCCACTCAAAGATAACTATCGAAATGCTCACCTTTAGCCATTTATTTGATCTGAAATAAGCTAACAATAACCAATTTTACTAAGGGGTGATTCTCGCTTAAATATGTCATTGAACTTACTTTAAAAAGATCAAGTATAATGGAAAGTAAGGTTATTGTAGAGAGTACAACTCTTAATATTAAATGTATTATTATTATTATTATATAAAAATTGATATTAAATAAAAAAAATTTGGGTTAAGTACATTTGTTTACCATAATTGTTATGTGGGATTTTGTAGTATACAAAAGTATTGTATCGAATAGTTCAAACCATTTTAGTGTCATAAGTATTGAGTTGCTTAATTAAAAGGATTTTTCAATTTTTAAATTATGTTTCATTCCACCGAAGTGATATTCTAAATTAGGTTTGCAAAATTTTAAGAGTGTATATCTCCTAAATTTAATTGACAATTATGAGTTTAAGTGGCCCACATAATGGAATAAATAATAACATTGCTTGAGTTTACAAATGTCAATCGCAATCACACTAGTGTAAAAATGCCCTTTCTTCCTTCTTCTTGTTGATCAAGGAGGAAGGAAAGTGTAATGTATATTTACATTACTAGACTTAAAAAATATACTTAAAAAAAATACCATAGGGTAAGTAAACTATATATATACATGTAAGACTGCATATTGTATTTAATTTTCACAGTAGCTAATTTGTAGCAGCCCTTTTAAACAAAAAATTAGAAGTTCTACTGAATGTTAGGGAAAATTAGAAGTTCTACTGAATGTTAGGGAATTCAGTAGCGATTCACTTCAAAAATGAGAACAAGGGCGTTACCGAATTTCCGAAAATTCTTATTAGTACACCCAAGAATGGAAAACATGGTGTTATAGAATCTCAAAGTATTATGAGTGACCCATCCAAACATTTAAGCATCATGGTAAAAAACAATGTCCAATTCAAAAGGATCCTTCCTACTTTTGGACTTGGTCAACATACTAATTTGCACCCAATAATATTGATGCCAAGGCCTTATGTGCACCATAAACTTGAATTAACCTTCATGTTACAAAAAGAGATTAATACTATAAAGATTAATAAAACCAATGATCTTGGATTATACCTAAATATTAATATTAATATTAATCAACTCCCGAGTTCAAGTATCTTCAATTTCAAATAAAGCCATGAAATACTAATTATTTTGGTTATTAATCAAGCTGGGTATTTTTAGCATCTCTCTCTCCCTCCCTCAATATATATATAAGGGGTAATATTTAACTCAAAGGGGTTTGTCTTTTATTCATTAATCCTCTAATCATATGCATCTCAATATCAATACATAAGCATATTATATATATGTAATACCAATCAATTATATATATATAAGCATGAGTTGGCTCAATGGTTAAGAGTATGTGTTTCCTCTTAGGAGGTCACGGGTTGAAATCCAGAGAGGTAGTGTATGTACACCTCTGTAGACTTTAACCGTTAAATATATTATTATTATTATTATATAAACAATTCTATTCAAATTCCAACCAAGAACCACCGATGACTGGATCCAACGTAACTAGAGGCCTCAGCTCCCAAATAGCATCACGTGTTATGCAGTAGGAAGAGGTTTTTGGCATTTTCAAATTTATCTCTAAAGAAGACCAAGATTTGATCTTCAGAAGCGGCCCCTACTTCATGGGGAATCAGGGTTTGTACCTTGACAGATGGACGCCTGAATTTGATCCATCAGTTGACGTGCCCAAAGAAGTCTCAGCCTCAATTCATCTATCCAATCTTCATGTTCACTGCTAGAACTTCCAATCCCTGCAAAAGATCGGGAATTGGCTAGGTCGGTTCATTGACAAAGCTGACAACAAAGATCAATATTCCTGCGTGAGGATCTGTGTGGAAGTGGATCTTGAAGTAGGGCTTCCTGAAGCCATCAAGCTCACGGTGGGTGCATGGCATCATTACCAAAATCTTGACTATGAGCAACTCTCGTTCAAATGCAAAAACTGTCACGAGCATGGCCATTTTCAATGAAACTTCCCAAAGGCACAACTGTCGTACAAAGAAGAAAGAGATGGATGGAAAAAAGTTTAAAAAGGAAAAGCAAGCCCAAAACCGAAAGAGAAGAAAATCACAGGCTCTGTGGAAAATCCCCAAATCATTTCAGAAGTCAATGAAGCACCAAAAGAAGCCTCAACCTCTCTCAAAATCCTTAAGGTCATAGAAGCTCAAAAGAAGGTTCCAAAGGAGATTGAAAAAGGAGAAACAATCATAGGACGTGTAGCCCTAGAGGATGCCCCAATGGAGAAGGAAGCAAAGAAGGATCGTATTAGCCTTGGGTCAGAATAAGAAGGGGACTCAGAGGATGGAGAAACAGAAACAAGCAACTCCCAAGTCACCCCGAAAAAATGCGCCAAGGGAAGGAAGACTAAGAAAAAAAAAGAGAAGAGAAAACCTATCTAGACGTTCTGCAAGGGTCCCAGGAAACCCTCAAGGGAATGATAAGCACCTGAAACACAAGAAAGCAAGGCCAGGCTCCAAAGGGAGCCACTTCTTACCAAGCAAGTAAATAATGAAATACCTCTCCTGGAACTACAGAGGGTTAGGCAGCAAGCTAAAAGAAGGATCCCTGAAAGACACACTTAGAATGTCCATTCCTAAGATCCTTCTAATCTAGGAGATGAAAATGGAGGAGTCTAATCTCCTCCAAGCAAGAAAGTCCTTTTGGAAAAAGGGTAATGGAAAGGAGTAAGTTCAAGAGGTGCCTCGGGAGGAATAGGCACTTTTTGGGATACCTCAAAGTTCAATATGATCGAAGAAGATAGCAACACCCACTGGATCTTTACCAAGCTACTCCATAAAGATTTCGACCACCAAGTAAGTCTTTTAAATTTATATGTCCCAGCGCTGCTCTCCGAGAAAAGATACTATTGGGACTCCTTGAAGTCCTTCCTCTCTCTGCATAATCCAGAGAATGTTGTAAGTTCAGGGGATCTCAACATCACCCTCTCTGTAGAGGAGAAAAAATGAGGCTCTCTAGTCAAAGATACGGCAAGAGAATGGGTTGAGGATCTCATCCTGGATTAGGACCTAGAAGACATCAAGCCAGCTCGAGGAAAGTTTACCTAGACTAATAAAAGGTTGGTCCCTGGTCACATTGCAGCCCATCTGGATAGGTTCCTTGTCTAATCCATCTTCCTGGCCCTTGGTTTAATGACCTCCTCCAAATTCCTGCCAAATTATATCTCAGACCACAAGCCTATTGGGCCTAGATCTTTCCCTAGAAGTAAACCTTGGCCTTCTCCCCTTTTGGTTCAGCCCGATTTGGATTAACCAAGAAGGGTTCCAGGAGATCATCTCTGCTACTTGGAGCAGACAAGTCCATGGCTCTCTGTTCTATGTGTGGGAAGAAAAGTTGAGAGGCCTCAAAAGAGCCCTAAAAAGCTGGGCTAAATCATTCAAATATCCAACCGCCAAAAGGAAAGACACCCAGGAGGCCCTCGAGACCCATCAGTTGGCCATGGAGGATGTCGTGGTGATCCAGGAGTTGTGGAACCAAGATGTTGATCTTCAAAAAGAGCTTCACTGAGCCTATAGAGAAGAAGAAGAATATTGGCAGTAGAAATCTAGAAGCCTTTGGCTTCTTGCTGGAGACAAGAATACAAGCTTCTTCCATAAGCAAGCAGAAGCCTGCAAGCACTTTAAGGATGTCAACAAAATTCATTATCAGGGACACGATTTAAAAGAGTTCGAAGATATCAAGAAATTTGCCCACTCCTTCTTCAAAGAGTTGTACATGGCTCTTGACAAGGTCCCCATTGATTCGAGATCCTATCCTCTATCTCTGATCCCCTAGCTTGTGCAAAATGAGGACAACTTGAATCTAATAGGCTCAATTCACATGCAAGAGCTCAAACTTGCCCTGGATCACATGGAATTTGACAAGGCCCCTAGGCCCGACGGATTCACGGCTAGGCTCTTCAAGGCATGCTGGCCAACCATTAAGGACGATCTACTTAGAATGGTCAGGAAATCTGAAACCTATTCCAAACTCGGTGGTGGCACAAATTTGGCCTTCTTAGCGTTAATTCCAAAAGAAAAAGGGGCAAAAGATTTCAGCAAATTCTGTCCAATCTCCCTTTGCAATGCTGGTTACAAATTGGTCACTAAAATCATAGCTAACAGGCCTAAGAAAATTCTCCCCAACATCATTCTATAAAATCAAGGCGGATTCATCAAAAGGTGGCATATTCTAGACAACATAGTGTTGGTTTAAGAAGCCATCCACTCGATCTTCCAGCGTAAAGAAAAAGGTATGGTTGTTAAGCTTGATCTGGCTAATGCGTTTGATAGAGTTAGACATTATTTCCTCTTCTTAGTTATGGAAAAAATAGGGTTTTCCAAATATTTCACAAGTTGGGTGAAAGCCTGTACCTCCTCTCCCTGGATTGCCCCTTTGGTGAATGGTCGCTCAGTTGACTTCTTCCAGGCCTCAAGGGGTCTGAGGCAAGGATGCCCATTGTCCCCTCTTCTTTATGCCATTAAATATTTTGTTCTAATATTTCAATTGGAATATTGCCAACAGATGGACTCCCTTTCAGGCATCAGAATGGATTCTAACGTCAAAGACATCAATCATGCGTAGTTTGCAGATGATACTCTGCTTCTGGGAGAAGCCAATTTCATCTCCGCTTGGATTTTTAAAAAGGAACTCGACATATACAAAGAGATATCAAGAAGCAAAATAAACACTCATAAAAGTATGATATACGGTTGGAACAGCTCTCCTAGAGAGATGCTCGAAATCTCCAGAGTTTTAGAGATGGAATACTCCACGACTTGGGGTTCGTTCAAATATTTGGGAATCCCAATATTCAAATCTGTCCCTAGAGTGGTTCACTGACTGCCTCTTCTGGACAAGCTAAAACTGCGTATTTAATATTGGGGAGAAACTTGGTTAAATATCGTAGGGAAAGTGGTCCTGCTGAAATCAGTTCTGATTAGCCTTCCCATCTTTCAAAACTCAATCCTACTGGCTCCCAAAACCATCACTCTCAAAATTGATGGTCTATTGAAAATATTTCTCTGGGAAGGCAAAAGAAAGAATGCGAGGAAGCTTCATTTAGTAAGCTAGGATAAAATTAAAAATCCGATCCTGGAAGGAGGTCTTCACATCCAAGACATGGCGACCCAAAATTTGGCTATTGGAGCAAAGATGCTGTGGAATTTAATTTCTAGAAAATCATCCTAGAGTAAGCAAGTTCTCTAGAAAAAATTCTTTCATGGTCTCCGAATAAGATGCTTGGACCGCCCTCCAAAAGTTCCAAGAGGTTCATCGATCTTCTCGTTCTGCCTTATATTGCTTGACCACTTTAAGTGCAAGCTCACCTAGATTCTAGGTAATGGAAAATACATAAGGATTTGGGAGGACTCAATCCTTGGGGATCTGCCGCTAGATCATCACATAGGCCTGACAAATATAAAAAATTGGCTCCAGTCTAGAAATCCACTCACGCTCTGGGACATCTCTTGCTGGGATGAGGATAAGGATCATTGCTGGATTGGCTGGGACCTGGGAACTATACAGAAAGGATAGAGGCCGAATCCAATTCTCTGCTCGAATTTCTTCAAGGGAAATCCCCCATTAAAGCCTCATCCAAAGATAAAATGGGATGGGGCTTGTTATCTCCCAAGATAATTTATTTTCGTATGAAGAATTTAATTCATGCAATGAGGAATATGAATGTCACTAATAGTTTGAAAGTCTCTGTGGTTGATAAAAATTTCACAAAGTTGTAGCTTCGGTGGCTTGGGCGAGGATCAGAACATCTCATTAGCCACTAACAAACTACGGGTTCCGCAATTAGATGAACATTTCGGTGATCGAAGGTTCTAAGGACTAACCATCGGCAAGATAGTCCACTAAGGAGCCGCAACGGTGGAAGAAAGATAGACTATGACTTCCACAACCAAATGAAAAATTCGGCGATCGGAAGACATACAGACTACGGATCGACGAGTTTACAATGAAGCTCCTCCGCAGTGTCGGCGGAATAGAATACTAAAGCTCCGATAAATGACAAGAATCATTCCTATAGCGCAACAATAGAAGATCATAGGCGATCGAAAGACATACAGACTACGGATCGATGAGTTTACAACGAAGCTCCTCCGCAATGTTGGCAACACAGAAGACTAAAGCTTCGATAAATGACAAGAATCATTCTGATAGCATGACAATAGAAGATCATCAACAATTGGAAGACATACAGACTACGGATCAGTGAGTCTACAATGAAGCTCCTCTGTAGTATCAGTGACACTGACAACTAAAGCTCTGATTCAAACGTCGTCAATCAACTTTCGGCAGCAATAAAATTAGTTCGTTTCACCTACGAAACTACGACAGCGTTCAGATAAAAGGTTTCGATACATTAGTTATTTCAGCTCCCAATCACTGACGAGCTAGTGATGGAGAGCGCCAGCATTGAGATTTGGAGCGCCGATGCACTAAAGGAAAAAGCTATCGATCGCCGATGAAGAAGCTATTGTAATGCTAGTGATTTAAGGCACCAACAATGCGGCAGCATTGAGACTTGGAGCACCGATGGGCTAAAGGAAAAATCTTTTGATCAGCGACTACGGCAACAAGATAGAAAAATTCAGTGGATTAAACAAGAAAAATCACTTTAGTTAAACGCTAAGACACTGGCTGTTGGCGGCAATTTAACGTTGAACCAGCAGTGGTGATTATTAGTGAAAACTTCAGTTATTAAAAGCTCACTCAGTGAACTAGATATTCACAGTAGATAAACAAATAGTTAGCAAGGGTTTGAAGCCCTAATCTGGAAAAACTATCACTTTCAATTAATTTTGTGTAAACAGATCGGATTTTCAGGATCTGTGATTTTTGTAGAAGGCTATAAAGCCCATGATTGATTTTATAATAAGGGTTCAACTTTGGGGATTTATGAGCCAATACTACTTTCAATATTCTCATTTTACTTATTCATGGTATAAGCTCTTTTGTTGTGATCTATTCAGCCATCATCTCTCTCTTTACCGTGTTTATGCCTGAATGTGCATTTAGGTCATTTCCAGATTTATTAAAAAGCCAATAGTTGTCATCCTATTGGTTTATTAGTGATATTTGATTTATAAATACCATCCTCAATATGATTTAGCCATTTATATGCATGTTTTATGTGTGTAAGTCTTCCAGCCTGGTGAGTTCTCCATCCCTGCACCTTACTGTCGAATTTCTGAGCAAATTGAAACTAAAAGCCTTGTAAACAAGTGAGTATTATGCATTCCTTGAGAGTGGAAAGGTTACATAGGTCGACTGACTTGACCCATATCTGAAAACCCCAAAAAACATTGTAAGTTACCAGGAATCCTCGAGCTACAACCTAGAGGAGTTTCCTGGAGTGATAACAAACTGGCATCGTTACCTGGGAGAGGAGATTGAAGCTCAGCTTCCTTGGGAGACGACACAGATCCATGCTTTGATGATAGACAAGGCTTGGACATAATTACGGTTGTAATCATCTATCTAGAAACTCCATTGATATAAGGTGGCTTCAAGAATACCAAGTACCAGAGAAAACCCAAAGGGGCCACTAGCAACACGCATTTCAGATCCAGAAGAAATCTTGATGAAAGCTAGGGATTTACTAAGACAGACCAACAGTGATGCACAAAAATTTACATCAAGTATTTCAAATCTTTCTGCTATTATTTCTTCTATTGAAACTCTTAATTCCTAGGAATTTTTAGATACACCAAAAAATCTAGGGGTTGGTCATCTTCAAGCATTGCTGCTTGTGAAGATCCAATCCCTGGTGACTCCATTGGGATAAGTATACCACCGCCTTCTCAGCAAATATTTTCATCAGTGCTACCTTCCACATCCCTGTCCCTACCCATTTCCAATATGGCTACCCCTCAATTGACCAAGATGGAAAGAATCCTAGTAACTAGGTATGCACCCCTAATTTTTCCAAATCCTCTCGCAGCCATGGCTACCATGGCTTACCTCAAGTATATGCCTAAGTTTACAGGGGAAGGGGATTTCACTGCTGAAGAACATCTAGAGGCTTTTTATAGCTATGTTGAAAATATAAATATAGAACAAGAAGATGTATGGACCAGAGTTTTTGTGCAAAGCCTAGATGTCCAGGCTAGAAAGTGGTTCAAGGAACTGCTTGCTGGATCAGTGGTAGGCATAGAGACCCTAGATGACATTTTCCTAAAGCATTGGGGAGAAAGGAGAGACCACCTCTACTACATCACAGAATTTAGCAACCTGAAAAGAGAAAATGGGGAGTCTGTCTCAAACTTTACCAAGAGATTCAACAACATGTATAGCAAGATCCCTACTAAGATTAAGCCCACCGGTACCTCAGCTATGATAAATTATGCAAATGCCTTTGACTCTGACTTTTGCCTACTTCTCAGAGAAAGGAGGTCTACCTCCTTATCACTCATGCAGGATGCTGCCCTAGAGGTAGAGTCAAACATTCTGGCATCTCAGAAGATCAAAGGGAAGGTAGACAGGAAAAAGTAGCCAGCAGACTATAGTGGGGCTTCTGCATCATAGAACAAGATTGAAAAAATGACCAAACTTTTAGATAACCTGACTGCTAAAATGTCTAAATTAAAGGACCAAGGACATCTGCCGGTGAGGGGTAAGGGCCCAAGTGACTTTGCTCCTCAAAACCCAAATTTTTTTCCTTGTAGAAGAGGAAACCCCCCCATTCAGATTCTCAGAAGGGAGAGAAATCAAGGGGAAGACCAGAGGATAAGAGATCCATTTCAAAATGTCATATTAGAAGAAGAGCCAGAATTCATTGAAGAAGAAGGAGAAGATGAAGACAATATCCACTGCATGGAGGACGAGGTGGACTTTTCTTTTCTAACACAGGAGAAATATGAAGAAGCCCTGATTGATGAGCAGATCATTGAAGAGGCTGTCTATCAGGCTGATGGTCAGGGAGGTTACCAACTGAGTCTAGGTTGGTTGCTCCCCTCAAGAAGAACACTATACCTATCAAGTAGCTTGTTGCACCTGCTAGAAAGGTTGTTGTTTTACCGAAGAAAGTGGTTGTTCCATCCAAAGCATTGCATAAACCACCACCTTCATCCACACCTGATCAAGTCCAACTCAAACCTACAGCTGATGAGGTAAGGTTTCCAGATAGGCTGCATTATTCCTTCAACCTTGTGTCTGAAATTCAAAAGTTGAAAATCCCTTTCCCTTTAATTGAGTTGATGAAGAACGATGCATTTAAAACCTCCATTCTGAATTCCCTTCAGCCCAAGGTGCACATTGACACTGACTTTGTGAACCTGCAAGATAACAAGCCTATTGTGACCCTGGGTCCCGTGATCGAAGACATAAAGGACTCCTGCCCACCATTCTATATATCCTTGAACATCCGTGATAAAATCCTCCATAACTGTCTGCTAGATTCAGGAGCCTCTCATAACCTAACGCCAAAGGCTGTGATGGATGAGATCGGCCTCAAAATTACCAAGCCCTACCACGATTTATTCGCCTTTGAATCTAGGAAGTTCAAGTGCTTGGGCCTCATCAAAGACCTTGCTATAAATTTAACTCAACTAACTTTGAAAAGCGTAATGATGGACATCATGGTGGCTGATATTCCTCCAAAACTCGGCCTCTTGCTGTCCCAGTCGTGGAGAAAAAGATAAGGCAACACCCTTTAGATGGATCTCACATATGCCACCATTCCCATGTTTGGAAGGGAGACTAAGAGGCTCTACCAGGAAAATTATCTAGCATACATTATAAGCAAGGAGAGCCGCTCAATAAATCACCCCATCTACACGGTGGACACTGATTTTGGGTCTTGCATTCTGCAAATAGGAGATAATCATCAGACATCAGTCCAACTCACTAATCCTACCCATCTGCAGCCCGAAGAAGTCACAACAGCGATCTGGACCATGTATTTCGATGGGGCTAGTGCTCAAAACTTAGTAGGTGCGGGTGTAGTCTTGATTTCCCCATCTAAGGAAAACATTCGCCTATCCTATAAGCTCGATTTCAAAACCACAAACAACGTAGCTGAATATCAAGCCTTACTGCTAAGCCAAGGAGATGGGGATCATGTGCGTGAAGATTTTTGGGGACACATACCTCATCATACAGCAGGTCAACAACACTTTTCAGACAAAGAATATCAGACTGAAGGCCTACAGGCACAAGGTATGGAAACTCAGAGACTCATTTATGTTTTTTGAACTGTCCTATATTCCTAGGGATTTGAATTACCTGGCTGATTCCCTGGCTGTCTCTGCAAGTATGTTTATTCCTCCTTTGCCCGCTAAACTCAGCTATGATGTTCATGTCAAGTACAGACCCTCTCTGCCAAACAATGTAAAAATTTGGAGGGTGTTTAAGAATTATGAGAATCTTAGTAAATTCCTTCAGTTAGTGGATGAATTCTCTGACATACACATAGACCAGGAAAACCTTAACCTGGAGGAATCCAAGCAGTTCAAGTTAAAGGATAAAGTGACTAAGCACAATATTGTCCAATTTCCCAGCAACTACATACCCCGAGGCCTAGTACTGCTGGAAGAACTGTTTGATCACAATGACATCCCTTTCAAGCCTACCAAAAGGGAGCTAGATCTTGCTATCCAAGAGCAAAACATAGGCAGCCAAAGCCATCCAAAACTGATAAATATATCCACTCGGTTGACTGCTAAACAAAATCCTGAATTTTACAGCATGGTAAAAGATTTTGTTGATGTTTTTGCATGGTAGTATAGTGACCTAAAAACATATGACACCAACATCATCCAACACAGGATTCCTTTGGAGAAGGACACTGTTCCTTTAAAATAGAAGCTGAGACCCATCAGCCCTCTTCTATTACCAATGATTGAGAAAGAGATCCACAAGCTCCTCAAATCCAAGATCACAATTCCCCTTAGATATTCCAAGTGGATTGCAAACCTGGTAGTAGTAAGAAAGAAAAATGGAGAAATCAAGTTGTGTGTGGATTTTAGAAACCTGAACAAGTGTTCCAAGAAAGACAACTATCCACTGCCCAAGATGGAACACCTATTGCAGAAAGTCTCAGGGGCTAGGGTCATGTCCTTCCTTGATGGCTTCTCTGGATACAACCAAGTTGTTGTGCACCCTGATGACCAAGAGAAGACTACCTTTACCACCCCCTAGAGCACCTTCATGTATGCTAAAATGTCATTTGGGCTAATGAATGTTGGGGCTACTTTTCAGAGAGCTATGGACCTAGATTTTGTAGGGCTAAAAGATAAATTTGTGCTGATATATTTGGATGACTTAACAGTTTACTCTCACAGCTATCATGATCACTTGCAGCATTTAAGGAAGGTATTTCTGAAGTACAGAAGGTATGGAATATCACTGAACCCCAAGAAATCCCAGTTTGCACTTAATGAAGGAAAGCTCCTAGGACACATAGTCTCAGCTGAAGGTGTAAATATCGATCCGGTAAGAGTGGAGGTGATTCAACAACTATCAATACCAAGGTCAAAAAGAGACATTCAGAAGTAGGCTTATGCTCTCATAAAATCTTTGAATACTTTCAGAATCTACATTCTCCATGCAAAGGTCATTGCATATGTCCCTTCAGTTGCTATGAAGGATGTTTTGACTCGGCCTGACATTGATGGGAAGAGAGCTAAGTGGATTTCCAAACTCATTGAGTTTGATGTAGAGGTGAAAAACACCAAGCTGGTAAAGGGTTTAGGTATGGCCAAACTCATGGCCAAATAAAACTATGAACCGATGGGAATAAATTTCACATGTGTTAGATAAACAAAGGTGCAGACTATGGTAGCAGCTGAAACAGAAGTAAATCAAGATCAGAAAAAAAGTCCACCAGTAGCTGAGAACATATCTTCATGTGAGTGGTACTCAGGTATCATTAAATTTTTGCTTAAATTAGAAGTTTCTCCTTATCTCACTCCTAACCAAGCACGAGCTCTTAAGTTGAAATCTGTTAAGTTTTGCATAATTGACAAACTGTTGTACTGGATGGATCAATCTGGGATTTTGTTAAGATGTCTAGATAAAGAGGAAGCAGAGCAGGCCATGCATCACTTTCATTCCAGTACATGTGGAGGCCACCACTACTGGAAAAATACAACCCACGAGATCCTAAAAGCAGGATACTATTGGCCAGTCCTCTTTGCTGATGTATGCACTTTTGTAAGGGCCTGTGACCAATGTCAAAGATTCATAGGGAAGCAGCAGCTCGAATCCTTGCCCCTTAGGCCGGTTACAGTGAATGGACCTTTCCAGCAATGGGGTCTGGATTTCATAGGTGAAATAAATCCATCTTCCAATAAATAGCATAAATGGATCTTAGTAGCCACCGACTACTTTACCAAATGGATAGAAGCAGTACCCACCAGAAATGCCACCCACCAAGTCATCATGAGATTTTTATATGAGAACATTTTCAGTGGGTTTGGTTTCCCAGTAAGGTTAGTGACTGATAATGTACCAGCTTTTAAGGATGGGGCATTAGTTAAAATGTGTGAATCAATGGGTATTCAGCTGGTGCACTCCACATCCTATTACCCACAAGGCAATGGCCTGGCTAAGTCATCCAACAAAAGCTTAGCCAAACTCATCAGGAAATTGCTAGAGACAAATCAGAAAAGCTGGGATTCAAAACTTAAGTTTGCTTTATGGGCTGATAGGGTTGCAGACAAAAGATCCATAGGGACTTCTCCATTCAAGTTAGTTTATGGTACTGAGGCCATCTTTCCTATCTAGCTCATCCTTCCAGTGGCAAAGTTCTTTCAGGAAGAGGAAGATGAACCAAATGATATGATGAGAAGGATGATGGATTTGGTGGAGTTACAACAGATTAGGGAGAAAGTTGTAAGAAAATCAGAGGCTCATCAACAAACGATAAAGGGCATGTTTGACAAAAGAGCGAAGGCAGACAACTTCCAGGTTGGAGATTGGGTCCTTAAGTGGGATGCTGTCAGACAGGACAAGGGGAAACATGGAAAATTTGACTCTTTGTGGATTGGCCCTTTTGTTATAGACTAGGTATATGAGAATAACACCTTCAAATTACAGAATATGGAAGGTGAAGAGGTATTCGATGGCCCGGTAAATGGGTGGTTCCTGAAACTCTATTTTATTTGAGGCTCTGAGGCCTTATGATTGTAAATTAGTAGATAGTAGGTTGTTTTACTTTTAGAATAAGACTCCATGCCCAATGGAACAATAAAGAATAGTGTTAAGTTACATAGTTTCTTTTAGGGAAAGGCATTTTGGTCTGGGGTTCTTGGGACCTCACTGGGAGGTTCCCATCCCCAAGTAGGAGCCAGATGTTATCTCCCAAGATAGTTTATTTTCGTATGAATAATTTAATTCATGCAATGAGGAATATGAATGTCACTAATAGTTTGAAATTCTCTATGGTTGATAAAAATTTCACAAAGTTGTAGCTTCAGTGGCTTGGGCGAGGATCAAAACATCTCATTAGCCGCCGATAGACTACGGGTTCCGCGATTAGATGAACATTTTGGCGATTGAAGGTTCTAAGGACTAACCATTGGTGAGATAGTACACTAAGGAGCCGCAACAACGGAAGAAAGATAGACTACGGCTTCCACGACCAAATGAAAACTTCGGCGATCAAAAGATATACAGACTATGGATCGGCGAGTTTACAATGAAGCTCCTCCGTAGTGTCAGTGGCACAGAATACTAAAGCTCTGATAAATGACAAGAATCATTCCGATAGTGTGACAATAGAATATCATCGACGATTGGAAGACATACAGACTACGGATCGACAAGTTTACAACGAAGCTCCTTCGCAGTGTTGACGGCAAAGAAGACTAAAGCTCCAATAAATGACAAAAATCATTTTGATAGTGCAACAATAGAATATCATCAACGATCCGAAGCCATACAGACTACGGATTGGTGAGTTTACAACGAAGCTCCTCCACAGTATCGACGGCACAGAGGGCTAAAGCTCTGATTCAAACGTTGTCAATCAAATTTCGGCAGCAATAAAATTAGTTCATTTCACCTCCAAAACTATGACAACATTCAGATAAAAGGTTCCGATACATTAGTTATTTCAGCTCCTGATCGCTGACGAGCTAGTGATGGAAAGCACCAGCGTTGAGATTTGGAGCGCCGATGCGCTAAACGAAAAAGTTGTCGATCACCGATGAAGAATCCGTCGCGATGCTAGTGATTTAAGGCACCGACAATGCAGCAGCGTTGAGACTTGGAGCGCCGATGGGCTAAAAAAAAAGCTTCCGATTGGTGACTACGGCAACAAGATAGAAAAATCCAATGGATTAAACAAGAAAAATCACTTCAGTTCAACGCCGAGACACTGGCTGTTGGCGGCAATTTCGTGTTAAACCAACAATGGTGATTATCAACAAAAAATTCAGTTATTAAAAGCTCGCTCAGTGAACTAGATCTTGATAGTAGATAAACAAATAGTTAGCAAGGGTTTGAAGCCCTAATCTGGAAAAACTATCACTTTCAATTATTTTTGTGTAAACAGATCGGATTTTCAGGATCTGTGATTTTTGTAGAAGGCTATAAATCCCATGATTGATTTTATAATAAGGGTTCAACTTCGGGGATTTATGACCCAATAATACTTTCAAGCTTCTCATTTTACTTATTCATGGTATAAGCTCTTTTGTTGTGATTTGTTCAGCCATCATCTCTCTCTTTACCATGTTTATGCCTGAATGTGCATTTAGGTCATTTTCAGATTTATTAAAAAGCCGATAGTTGTCATCCTATTGGTTTATTAGTGATATTTGATTTATAAATACCATCCTCAGCTATATTTAGCCATTTATATGCATGTGTTATGTGTGTAAGTCTGCCAGCCTGGCGAGTTCTCCATCCCTGCATCTTACTGTCGAATTTCTAAGCAAATTGCAACTAAAAGCCTTGTAAATGAGTGAGTCTTATGCATGCCTTGAGAGTGGAAAGGTTACATAGGTCGACTGACTTGACCCATATCTAAAAACCCCCCAAAACATTGTAAGTTACTAGGCATCCTCGAGCTACAACCTAGAGGAGTTTCCTGGAGTGATAACAGGGCTCATCCACAAGGAAATATTATGTCGTTGCGGGCTATAAAACATTGCAAGAAATCCCACACGTTCTGCCAAACCCAACTCCTTGGAGGTCAATATGGTCCTTTGTCTCAATCCCCAAAATCGACATGTTCACTTGGACGCTGGCACACAAGGGTATCTTGACTAGTGACAATTTAAGAAGAAGAGGCTGGGAAGGCCCCTCTAGATGCCTGTTGTCTTTGAAAGAGGAAGAAACAACAGACCATTTGCTACTAACTTGTCATTATGCTATTGAGGCCTGGGACACTATTTTAAATATAGATCTAGCTTCATTCTCTCTGCCCACGAATATTTCTGACCTCCTTAACAGCTGGGCTATCCGGTCCCCATTCCATCTGAGGCAGAAGGAGCTACTTAAAACTTGTTGGATGTGGCTTCCCAAATTTATGCTGTGGAAAATATGGCTTGAAAAAAAATAATAGGATTTTCAAAGGGGAAATCTGTAACACAATCCAATAGCAAATAAAGTAAAGGCTTTACTGGGAGAGGCTTTGGATTCTAAGAATTCCCTTAGAAATTTGGCCTCCTTGGATCTTGGTGAAGACCATTGGCTTATGGATTTTATGCCAAACCATCTCCTCAGGAAAAATCCCAACCCAATTCTGAGAGATAGTTGGGAAATTCGACTGGGAGAGCAAGATATTATAAAGTGACGGTCGTCTCTAGAAGAGCACTTCTTGCTCTTTGACATAACTTCGAAGGGTAACGCAAGTGTGGCTGGTGGGGGAGGGATCCTCCTGAGCCCTAATGGTTTGATGGATCTAGCCTTCGCATGGGGTCTCAATTTAGCCTCGAATAACAGAGCGAAGGCTCTTGCTCTCTGGCAAGGTCTAAGGCTTTCCGCAACCAAGAACATTCAGAACTTAGTGGTCTTTGAAGATTCCAGGGAAATCATCCAGACTCTGAATATGCAAAAGATCCCAAGTCAGGTCGACTTAGGACAAATCCTAAGGAAAATTAATCTTCTGCAGCATAATTTCAAGACAGTCCGGTTCTTTCACATCCTTTGGGGGCTTAACTCCTTAGCTGATTCAAAAGAAAACAAAGGATCCTTATTGAGCAAAGGGACGTTGTCTATTGATGGGGTCGAGATGTTATCTCATATTCCTTGACAGAATTGATCCTCCTCCAATTAACCGATCGGTCAAGGAGTCAAAGGTTCCTCTTTTTGTCTATTAGTAGGATGTTGGCAGTGTTGCGAATCCATGTCAGGATCCTATGGCATGACCCTCCATAGCCTGGTGTCTGTAGCTTCCCATTTGTTCAGGGAATCTCAGACTGTGGCGTAGGTCTCCCTCATTATCATCTCCAGAAATCACGTGATCATGATGATGTGAAGGCTATTTCTTTGGCCTTGTTTAGATTTACCAACAGAAGAGAAAATCAAGTTCCTTCCTTATCAAAATTCATGGCCTCCAACTCCAATCCCAGCTCCTCTATGGAGGATCATTTGGAAGACATGAAGTCAGAGCTGGATAGTGTTAAAATCTCAATCCGGGAGCAACAAAGGATCATGCTGAATATGGAAATCGGCTCAAAGAAGTGGGAGATCCTCAGTCAAGAACTCTTCAAGCTACGTGATGATCTCACCAGCGAGGTGGATTCCCAATTCAAGGACGTATCCAATGTGCATGGTGATTTTGGGAACTGCCTTATCCAGCTTGAAATCAAAATAAAAAATCTTTATGTCGAGTGTCTGCCGATTGGAATAAAAAACCAAATCCAAAGTGAAGTCTTCATGTGGTCCCTTCTAGATGCTCAAGAGCAGCTCTCTTTTTTTTTAATTGTTTTCTGGTGTGATGACGCATCTAACGCAATGTCCAAATGTATTTACCTAAGCCATCTAGGTGAGAAAGGTTTGATATTTTTTGTATTGTTATTGTTTAATTTACTATTCAAGTGTCTACCATTCAGACTTTTGCTGAAGTTATCCTCCATTATCTGATAGTACCCGATAGCTGGTTTTCTAGCTTTTAATTCAATCTTCTACCCATTATTCTCTAAAAAAACATGTAGTCCAACCATTGGTATATATTATGGGAAGTTGGATTATCACAGGCTGCATATATATCTTTGAAATCCACATCTTCTTTCTACTAATTAATTAAACTTTCAAATCCCAAAGAACTAACCTTAATTTCCTACAAGATCAAACTTACACTACTTAAAGCATCAACAACTTTATTAGATTTTCCACTTGTATGCTTGATCACAAAGGTAAAGTTTTGCAAAACTTCCACCCACTTAGCATGTTTTTGATTCAATTTAGGTTGACTATTTATAAACTGCAAAGCATGATTATCAGAATACAACACAAACAATTTGGGCATCAAGTAATGTCTCCATTTCTTGAGAGCTTGTACAACAACATATAACTCCTTGTCATAACAAGAATATTTTTGTTTTTCCTCATTTCACTTCTCGTTGAAGTATGACACTGTTCTATGTTCTTGACTTAGAACAACCCCTAATGTTGTCCCACTAGCATCTGTCTCTACTTGAAAAACCTTATCAAAACTTGGCAAAGCTAGAATAGGCTTCTCAGTGATCTTCTTCTTCAACAATTTGAAATTTTTTGTCAGTTGCTTATGTCCACTTGAAAGGTTGTCTACATCCCATGAAGGTGTCTATTATAGGTGCACAAATTTGACTAAAATTCTTAATGAATTATCTATAAAAACTTGCGAATCCATGAAATCTCCGTACCTCATATGCACTTCTTGGAATTGGCCAACTTAAAATTGCTTGCACCTTATCTGGATCCATCTTCAACCCTTTTTCTGAAACCACGAATCCCAAATAAATCAACTCTTTCTTCAAGAAATTACACTTTTTTTGAGATTTATCAACAACTTCTCCTTTTGTAAGGTTTACAACACCAATTTGAGATGTTTTAAATGTTCTTCTTTATTCTGACTAAAAATCAGAATATCATCCAGATACACTATCACAAATTTCCAGTGTATTCTTTCAAGACCTCATTCATCAATCTCATAAAAGTACTAGGTGCATTAGTAAGTCCAAATTTCATTACTAACCATTAATATAGTCCATTATTAGTATTGAATGCAGTATTTCATTCATGCCCTTCTCTTATTCTTGTTTGATGATAACCACTTTTCAAATCTATCTTTGAAAAATACTTTGAACCACTCAAACAATCCATCAAATCATCAATGTGGAGTAAATCAAATATGTACTTGATAGTGATCTTATTAATTGCTTTGGATTCAGTGCATATTCTCCATCCGCCATCGGGATAAGAACAATGGGTACTGCACAAGGACTCAAACTTTCTTTCACCAAGAATTTATCTAACAACTCATGTACCTGTTGTTTGATCTTTTCATTCTCTTGAGGATTTAGTCTGTAGGATACCTTATTAGGTAAACTTGCACCAAGCATTAAATCAATGTGATGACTAATACTTCTCACATGAGGTAAAACACTTGGTAACTCGTTCGCAATAATATCAGCGTATTCATCAAGCAAGACTCTAAAGTTAGTACGAAAATCATCTAAATTTGTAGAAGTTAATATTACCTTTGGTTTTCCAACAAGAGAAAAATGTAGCTCATCTTCCTTCTTGACCTCTTGTAATAGTTCTTTCCCAGTCATCAGAAAAATATTTGACCCTGAACCTTCTGGAACTGCTTCATCCTCCAATGGTGACAATGTATGTCTTTTTCCATCCTTTTCCAGAGAATAAGTGTGCTTTCTTCCATCATGAACATCTTTCCTGTCATATTGACATGGCCTCCCTGCGATTATATTGAATACATCCATAGGTATTATATCACATAATACCACATCTTTATAAGTACCAATTTGAAACTCCACATTGCACTACTCATTCACCAAGAGCTATTGTCCTTTTTGCAACCATGACACTTTGTAAGGAGTTGGATGTTTCATCCTCTTCAATCCCAAATTCTCTACCATATCAGTGGAGACCAAATTAGCTGTACTACCGCAGTCAATAATGATCTTACAACACTTCCCTTGTGACTTGCATTTAGTCCTAAACAGACTCTTTCTTCGGGCTGGTTCATGCACTTTCTTCTCTGTCTTTACTAAAACTCTCTTTAGCATAAGATATTCTCCTTTCTCGGGAGGATTATTCACCTTTGTTTCTTCACTAGACTCCTCACTAGTCTCAACAATGTTTGCATTCCTCTGAGCTATAGGTTTATAACTTGGGCATTCCCATGACATGTGTCCAATTTCTCCACATTTATAGAATTTCACTTATCTATTTCTGCCTCTTCCTCTACCTCCTATGAATCCTCCTCTTTAGGTTACCTGGCTACTAGAACCTTCTACCTCATCTTTAGGAGTCCTACCTCCTATGTTTGGAAATCCTCTCCCTTTTGTTGTATTTCTCCCTCTGTTCTTTTGGTTCTGTTTTCTTAATAGTTTTTCTTCCACCCTTGAGGCTTCCTGATAAGCATCTTCAATATTTTTCAAATTCAACAAGCTGGTTTCATATAGTATCTCATATCTCAACCCATTTATATATCTAGCTACTCTTTCTACGTCCCCTTGTGTCTCTCCAGCTCTAATACTCATCTTAAAGAATTCTTCTGTATATTCTTTAACAGTCATACCCTTTTGTCTAAGATTTTGTAGCTATCTAATGAGAGTCAACTAATAATCCTTAGGCATAAATTGACTTTTAATTTTATATAACATTTTATCCCAATATTTGATTGTAGGCTTGCCTCTTCTTTCTATGTGGATATGAAGTTCATCCCACCATATAGATGCATGCCCTTTCAGTCTGGTCGCTGCATATCTCACCTTATTTTTATCTTCAACTTCTTCAAAGTCAAAATACTTGTTTAAAGCATTGATTTAGTCCATGAGTTCTTCAACATTAATATTACCTTCATACATGGGGACTTTAACTCTGGGTTTGTTACTATCCTTCATCAGCATTTTCAATACTTTTACTTCTTCAGCAACCTCCTCTCGCTCGTCTTTAGAGGATTCTTGTTCATCACTGGTGTCTGTATTCTCTGAATTCTTTCTCTCCATAACTTCCATCATAGCTTGGATTTCTCTTAATTCCATTTATGTGTCTGTCTCTGCAGCTTGTATTCCTCTACCAAGTCCTACAGGGACTCCACACATTCATCCTTGTCTTAGCGACATCTTTAGCCTACTCTGATACCAAAAATTATGGAAGGTGAAAGCTAGAAGACATAACGTCTTCTTCTTCAGGCTGAAACGTTGATCAAAATATCCTTTTGCAACCATGATTTCGCAATTATGCTCCCATAATCAACTTTTCGCAACTCAATTTCCGCAATTGATTTCTCCGCAAGATTGGTTCTGCAACTCAATTTATGCAATTGAGTCTTCCGCAATCGTCTTTCCACAAGACCCTTTCTGCAAGCTCCTTTCCGCAATTGTGGATTATGGAATGCGGGTATGCAGTTCCCAAATTCAAACCCGAACTTCCACAATTATGCAGCCACAATAGTCCTTTCCACACTCGGATTGTAGATACACCTTCCCACTTTTCCAAGATGGGCTTTCACAATTTTCTTCTCGCAACTTCCTTATCCGCAATTCGTTTGAGCCATTGATTTCTTGTGTGATCCTTCCTGACCGTTGATCTAATATCATATGCAGATATCACCTTAACTTTGTGGATCTTCACCTTTCTCTTGCAGAATTCATCCACAACCGTTGATTTGCTGAAATTCGTAGAATTCAATTCAAACTGTGACAGTCAAATTGATTTATGAGCGATCAATATTCTATGCAATTATACACATCTTCGCCTTCGAAATCATTTATACATTACTGAAGATTCATCCACATAAAAAAATAAGCATATGTTTGGTAATTGAAAAGAAAACATTAGATAGTGACAATTATGCAGAGTATTAAGACTATGTTCTTAATTCCATTAACCACCGTTACATACACTCTATCTCTCGATCGCTCACACATCCACACTTCTATCTCTATTCCTATTCCATTCCTATCCCCCTTTATCCCATCTCTGATTATTACATTTGATTCTTAAATAGAATCCTACAAAACCTGCCAGATCCATAACAGGAGGATCTGAACTCCTAAGAAAGCAAATCTGTAACTAACCTATCCTCGAGCAAACTCTTACAAGATTCGAGGGAATTTTTGGAAAATTGTCCTTTTTACATTCAAACCATCCCTATCTATGAAACAAATTACAAAAATTGACAACTAACCCTATCTTCTAGAAAATTTACATGGAAGCAGAAAATTGCATTGACTGCTTATTCAACAAACAAAGAATTTTGACTAGATGCTCCTACATCAGACACAGAAGAGTCAGACAAGCCAGAAGAAGGGGATCACCTCTTCCATTCACAACTATGGGTGCAGGTGACTCTGATACATTTCATTGTTGACTGTGGTAGTTAGAAGAACCTCATATTGGTTTTCGTCGTCAAATTATTGAAGCTTCCAATGGTTCCACATCCCCAACCCTAGAACATTGGTTCGCTGAGCCATGGATGAGACATATGCGTCAGTCGACAGTGTCACCTCTCCTACGAAATCAAGCCCTGGAAAAGACGAGGTGATGTGTGATGCTTCCCCGCTTGAATTTTGGGATGTTATTTTAGGACAACCATATATGTGGAAACGCCATGCTATGTATGAGTCTAGACCTCATAGTGTCATTATTAATTTGGGAAAGAAACTCTATAGGATACTAGAGACACTTCCTACTACAACAGTGTCTCTCATCATAGCGAGTAGTGCAGGAAGGTAATATCCCATACAGGGAAATTCGTACTCTTCATGGTTCATTCTGAGGATGAGCAAAAGATCAAAACAACATCCACCACCTACACACATAACCCCTCCATGCAACATAAACAGGTGTACAAGATCGTGGAAGCCATTTTCACATTTCCAGTTAGGAATAGTTGTTAGATTGAGTTATATTTGGCACATTCATAATTGTAATTTCAATTCTTATATGTTAGGAATCCGTCTTAGTATTGTATTGGAACTTACATGAACATAGGTGAAAATCTAAATCCTTATTTACATACCCTATGTATTATCATTACCATTAACTGGTATCATATAAGTTTCGCCATTTGTGTATCTTTATAACTATTGCATGCTTGAAACTTAACAATGGAGTTTTTTCCCTCTCCTGTAAAGGTAGAAAAAATAGATATAACCCAAGAAAAGGTAACTAAATGTTGTTGATTTTCATGATTGCAAGAACACATGTAGAGGAAGTGAAGGAAATTAATTGCATCTTGTGAATGACCTAATCCAAGTTATGCACATGATCATACGATGTTATTGGAAAGTAAGATAATTTGTTCTATGTTCATTTGAGTTCAAACATCAATGATGTTTTTTTTGATAGGAAGGTAGGGAAGTCCATCCACGAAAGGGTTTAAATTTTGCATTTTAATTGAGTTTAATTTATTAATCTTATAGAAAACATGATATCTCTATGGCTATACTTGTATTTACATGATATAAAATTGGTAGATTGGTAAGCTTTGGTGTGAAACATCTGCAATTCTCATTTTCCTAAGAATTGTACTATATTAGACTATTGATCTTTTACATTATTTGTTACATTGATTTTTTGATTAGGTTGTCTTTTACTCCACATTACTATTTTGTTGGGCCTTCCACTATCCAACGCTACAAATTGATCAGGCTCCTCTACAATCCTAATGGGATCATTATTAGCATTATACTATTATTTTATTTAGCATCATGTTTTCTTATACTAAGATGCAATAGGGATCCCGTTTGTTACAAATTAACAATATGATATAAAGGGGTATTAAAAGAGGGTTGATAAAAATGGATACCTACAATATATATGGTGAAACTAGGGGCTTTGTTAATTGGAAAGGTATATTGTGATCGGGTTTCAACAATAAAAATTTAGGAGGCATTTCCCAATATTTAGTGAAATTAGGGATATTCTTTAATATACTGGGAACGGTCGTGTTATGCAACAATACCACTAAATGAACCCCCCCTATGGATTATGTGTGACTAAGTCAAGTAGGGCCTTATGTGTGTTCTTGAGATGTGGAAAAGGTCTTGTTGAAATTTAGCTCCTATAATTGATGTTAATGTGTAAGTTGGTTGTCTTTCCAGGACAGTATGTGCTCGTACAATGGTAAATGTTGCATGCATTAGCATTTGTTTATATTGTTGTAATGCACCTAGAGTTAATATGTTTCTACATGTAGGTTTTGTACTTAATGTTACTGTGTAAACTAGTATTCCTAAAGGGTCTTTCCAAGCTAGGAAGTTGCAAGATGGTAAAATATTGTATCATGAAAATATTGTTTTATACTAGCATGGATGATCTGAATGTATGATGTTGTTTCTTGTACTAACATGTTGTTGCATGTAGGATATGTGCTGGCATATGGTTAAATGGTCATGTGTTTAAGATGTTGCATGCATATACTCAACACGTAACTTGTGATTGTGAGATTGTGTGACTCTAGCTTATAAAATTGGCATCATTCTAAGTGAAATAAGTCATGATACAACAATAAAGTAAATGTGCATCATGTGTGTGTACATGTAATGGTGTTAATTAGGAAAGTGATGATGATCGAACAATTAGAGTGCATAATGTATTTCATATATCTTGTTGAAAGGTATCTTTGTTGAAAGAGTATCCTTCTGGTGTTTCACTTATTTAATTGAAAGACATCTTTGTATGAAAAGTATCTTGGTGACATTCATGTAGAACTATCTTGGTGAAAAGTATTTACTAATGATGTAAATGATTAGAATGTGATTCATGTATCTTTGGTTGAAGGTGTAATTCATATCGAAAAGTATATGACAGATACTAACCACATGATTGATTTGGAATGTGATTCATGTATCTTTGTTGAAGAAGTATTTCATGTATCCTTGTTGAAAAATATATAAACCTCATGACTAATCATGTGAGTGATTGATTGAAATTTGATTTAGGCGGATGTATTCCATGTATCCTTGTGAAAGGTTGAAGACCATATAATGCGGATTGAAGATTGACCATTGCTTCTACACTGGGAACCACTCTGCTAGTTTAGGTTATTGCATGGGAATCCTGGTAATGGGATGGTGATATTTTGAGGAACTGACAAGGTGAAGGGATGATGATATCCCGAGGGACTAGCATGGTGAAGGAAGTCACATCCCATAGGTTGTGGAAATAGGCATGAAAGTAGGTGGTAGTGGGAATTATTGTGGTTTCTCAGAGAGGAGCTATGAGAATTTCAATGATAAAGGCATGCATGGAGGCATGCAGTATGCATCGATGACAATGCCTTGTTTCAAGGGGGAGGGGATGCAATGCCCCGATGGTAAGCCACAAAAATATGTGTTGTTGTTACTTGATTTAATTGTGCCACTAGGTGCCTAGACTATGGACAATGGACATCATTATTAATATTCTATTATTATTTACCTATAAATAAATAATATCTTAACATGGACTACAAACGTGGTTGGGGGGTATTGGATTCACCATGCAAGGGGGTTCGGGGGGGGTTAGGAGTTGCTGCTCTTCCTAACAATACTCTATGTTTCCTAATATTGATTTTATTGGACTTTATAGATCTTAGTACACCTATTTGTTGCTTTACATGCACCCATGCACCCATGCACCCTTACTTGATGAGAATATCCCCTATCTGAGTTGACTTTGGTTAATTAGAGTAATTTTGGAGTGAATTCAAGTTACCTCGAGTCGATTGGAGTGATTTGGGGCAATTCAATTTGACTTCAGTCAGTTCGAGGGATTTTGGGTCAAATTTGAGTTATCTTCATTTAATTAGAGTAATTTTGGATCAATTCGAATTGTCTTAAGGCATGAGAGTGATTTTAGTAGAATTAGAGTCAGTATTGATGAGTTCGAGTTGTCTCTAGTGCATGGGAGTGATTTTGGGGAGGTTTGAGTTAGTCTTGGTAAATTTGAGTTATCCTTAGTGGTGTGTTTTTCCCATAGCATTTGAATCAGTCTTAGGGGATTCGAGTTTCTCATTGGAGAAATTGAATAGGTCAGTTAGTGGACTACAGAAGCTCTGAGTGATTTGGAGTTACTTCTTTGTAGTCTTGAGTCAGTCTCTTAGAGGTAATTCAAATTGGTCTTAAGGGATTTGAATTTCTTTGGAGTCATTCATTCATTATTTCATTGTTGAGTTGATTGGTTAATGGTGGATGACTACTCTCCCTTGAATTCGAATGCCAGTGGATGGATTCAGATAGTCTTTTGCACATAGTTGTCACACCTTTTGTTTTGCAGGAGAAGGGGAAAATCATGTGAGGGTGATTGAACATTGAACATGAGTAGTACCTTAAGAGCCCTTATCTTTCTTTTATCATAGTCATGTGATACTTGAGGGTGGATGGCCATGTGATCCTAAGGGACTGATTCAGTGAAGGGAATACCATTCCACTAGGGAGTGTGAATGCAGAAAAGATAAGCAATGAGGGATTGTGTTGTGCTTTCTCAGAATGTATGGCCTGAGTTCCCTGTGCTGGAAATGTATTGTTCTTTCTAACGATGTATGACTTGATTTTCCTATGATGGAAATGTATTTTTTTTCTTAGGATGTATGGCTTGAGTTTCCTGTGATTGAAATGTATTGAGATTTCTTAAGATGTATGGCCTGAGTTTCCTGTGATGGAAATGAGTATCTTATTTAGAGATCTGATTAGATAATTTCTTAGCATGTGGATCCATGACCTTAGCTCGGGGGTGACCTGCTCAAGTAGTTTGGCTTGACTGTCTCTAAGGCTGGGTGGAATGTTGTCATGTTGAAGCTAGTTACGCTATTAAAAAGATAAGTATTCTTTGACTACTATTTACTTTACTTATTGTTGCATATGTACCTATGGAAGCTTAGCTATCTCTATTATTTTATTCTGCAAATTCAATTCCATGTTCATGTTATATGGTCGATTTAGTGTTGATAGATTGGAAGCTCATAGAGTAGTTTTGTTTATGTGTTATTACAACTATTAGAAGCTATTTTGTTATAAATTATGGAAGCCAGTAGATTTGTTTTTGGGGAAGACCATATGGTCGTATATGGATACCCTAGATCTAATCTTATTTGGGTTTAATAACTGTGAATTAGTGTCGTAAATCTACTACATTATGATTATATAATTCTACTTTACTAAAATTTCGTAATGTTGATTCGCTTACTATTGTAAAGTTTATTTGTATGGACATATGTAGATCTGATTTTATTAATTCGTTAAATGGAAACGAGCAGCTTCCCATAGATGTGATGATGATATAATTTGTACATGTGGAAACGTTACTTAGACCTTGTTGTATTCATGTTACCATCGCAGTGCATCGCATGTACAATTGGGGAATAATTTGCATTGGAAGAGACATCTTCCTTTTTATGGCCGATTGTTTTTATTTATTTGGCTTGTTGGCATGTTGTCCTAGCCTTAGAAAACCTTATTTAGTAGAAAACCTTATTTCATTGTGCTTAATTTAGAATCGGTCTTTCACTATTAGAATTCCAAATGTATTCGAACCCTAATGATGTGTTTGATTTCGGGAATATTACAATTCAATATATAAACACATTTTATAGTCCCTAGGTCATAAATGATTTATGTCAATACCCAACTATTATAATTATTTATCATACAATTAAATTATTTAAGATTCATTATTATATAATCATAAATCATTTAGTTTACTCTTAACTTTGAAATTAGTTTACTTTTAATTTTGAAATTAGATTAAAAACTAAAAATATCATTAAAATATAAGTTAAAATACTATAAATAATAACCAACTTTGAGATATACTAATATGTAAAATCCCACTTTTTATATATAAAAATATTTCATTTAAATTTTATGTTCAATTAAATTAGCCTTATTTTCCACTCAAAGATAACTATCGAAATGCTCACCTTTAGCCATTTATTTGATCTAAAATAAGCTAACAATAACCAATTTTACTAAGGGGTGATTCTCGCTTAAATATGTCATTGAACTTACTTTAAAACGAACAAGTATAATGGAAAGTAATGGAAAGTAAAGTTATTGTAGAGAGTACAACTCTTAATATTAAATGAATTATTATTATTATTATATAAAAATTGATATTAAATAAAATTTTATTGGGTTAAGTACGTTTGTTTACAATAATTGTTATGTGGGATTTTGTAGTATACAAAAGTATTGTATGGAATAGTTCAAACCATTTTAGTGTCATAAGTATTGAGTTGTTTAATTAAAAGCATTTTTCAATTTTTCAATTATGTTTTGTTTCACCGAGATCTATGTAAGTGATATTCTAAATTAGGTTTGCAAAATTTTAAGAGTGTCTATCTCTTAAATTTGATTGACAATTCTGAGTTTAAGTGGCCCACATAATGGAATAAATAATAATATTGCTTGAGTTTACAAATGTCAATAGCAATCACACTAGTGTAACAATGCCCTTCCTTCCTTCTTCTTATTGATCAAGGAGGAAGGAAAGTGTAATGCATACTTACATTACTAGACTTAAAAATATATTCAAAAAAAAATTACCACAGGGTAAGTAAACTATATATATATACATGTAAGACTGCATATTGTATTTAATTTTCACAGTATCTAATTTGTAGCAGCCCTTTTAAACAAAAAATTAGAAGTTCTACTGAATGTTAGGGAATTCAGTAGCGATTCACTTCAAAAATGAGAACAAGGGCGTTACCAAATTTCCGAAAAGTCTTTAACGATACACCCAAAAAGGGAAAACATGGTGTTATAGAATCTCAAAGTATTCTGAGTGATCCATCCAAACATTTAAGCATCCTGGTAAAAAACAATGTCCAATTCAAAAGGATCCTTCCTACTTTTGGACTTGGTCAACATACTAATTCCAATAATATTGATGCCAAGGCCTTATGTGCACCATAAACTTGAATTAACCTTCATGTTACAAAAAGAGATTAATACTATAAAGATTACTAGAACCAATGATCTTGGATTATACTTAAATATTAATATTAGTATTAATATTAATATTAATCAACTCCCGAGTTCAAGTATCTTCAATTTCAAATAAAGCCATGAAATACTAATTATTTTGGTTATTAATCAAGCTGGGTATTTTTAGCATCTCTCTCTCCCTCCCTCAATATATATATAAGGGGTAATATTTAACTCAAAGGGGTTTGTCTTTTATTCATTAATCCTCTAATCATATGCATCTCAATATCAATACATAAGCATATTATATATATGTAATACCAATCAATTATATATATATAAGCATGAGTTGGCTCAATGGTTAAGAGTATGTGTTTCCTCTTAGGAGGTCACGGGTTGAAATCCAGAGGAGGTAGTGTATGTACACCTCTGTAGACTTTAACAGTTAAATAGATTATTATTATTATTATTATTATTATTTAAACAATTCTATCAAATTCCAACCCATGGTATTTGTAATGCATACATCAATCAATCCAATGCATATACAAATACCACTTATCCAACTTATGATATTTGTATGCAACCCAATGCAAATACCACTCTATTCTAACAAACATATCACAATTAAATAAATTATTATTTTATATAAACAATTCTATTCAAATTCCAACACATGATATTTGTAATGCATACATCAATCAATCCAATGCATATACAAATACCACTTATCCAACTTATGGTATTTGTATACAACCGAATGCAAATTCCACTCTATTCTAACAAACATATCATTAACCAATTCATCTGATGAATTTCATTGAGTAGTGCGAGAAATTGAATTTTGATGCCAAAATAACTATCCCATAAAGTAAATATATGCCCATTTTATGAATTATTAACTCCAACGAACATATCATTAATCAATTCATCTCTAATTTCATTGAGTAGTGCCAGAAATTGAGTTTTGATGTCAAAATAACTATCTAGTATCATGGCTGATGATAGCAACTTTCATCAAACACTTGGCAGGTTGGAATTTCAATTGTTTTTTCCAAAAGTAATCAAACACATTCACCATTTACAATTAAACACAGAAATCTTCTTAAGTTTGTAGTTTCCAAGCATTTTCTTTTAATTATATTAAACTATCATGGCTTTCAAAGAGACACCAATTAGCTACAGGCATAATACCTTAAAGTATATATAAATTTTAAAAACGTAATGGCATCTTACAACCATACCAATTAAACCCTTAATTCCAAATTTATAATTACTTTTACGGAGCTGTGTATATTTTTAAAGAAAAGTAAATAAATCATTTTGACAAGCATCACGTTACATGCAAGGTATTTGAGAAATTTTAACAAATGTTTTGTATACAAAGTATGGAAATACATTTTCAACTATACATAATTTTATAAACAAATCGATAACAAAAATTCGCATTTTTACAATACTTTCGCTTCCACAAACGAAATTCATACTGCAAAATCCTAACATTTACAAAGCTGCATGAACACTAATTAATATATATATATATATATATTATTTTACCTTTATTCATTGTCCATGAACCAAGGTATCGAATCTTTCTCCAAGGCAATAAAAACATTGTCGTTGGCCTTGGAATCTTTAGGAATCCGTTGAAGATACTAAAATTATTTATAGGTACAAATTTAATCAATCGATAGATTTAAGTATTTGCACATTTTGGTACATTCCAGTGTGTGGAGGATTTTTGCACATCCCATTGTGCTCCAAATTTATGTATATTGATAGCTTTTTCTTAAAAATTTCATCTTGTCTATATAAAAAGAAATAACAGAGAAGATCTCTAGAAAGGAAAGATATAAGAACCAAATATGGAAGAATAACTATAGAAGAACTGGAAAAACAACTACATAAGCCAAAGATGGAACTCGACAATCTATAGCAACCAAGACTGAACAATCTACAATGTCTACTAAGCTATAAGGACCATGGGACAAGGTCCATACTATAACTTAGGCCTTTGGAGCCTCTTTGTAAGGAATACAACAATAATACCAACAAAGAGAAAGCTAGAGACATAAGAGGATGTAGCATAGGAGGTCATGCAAACGAAAAGACAAAAGCATGGATGGCTAGATCAAAGTAGGTAGCAAAGCCTGTGACATTTAGGGTAGTAGCATCTAAGGTAGCAGTAGTTTAGGGTAGTAGCATATATATATATATATATATATATATATTGTTTGTTGTTATTATTATACCTGCCGCCGCAGGTATATAGTAATCGGTTGCTAGTCAACCGAACCTTTGACCTTCTATTAGTTGCCGCCACCAAAAAATTAAAATCTGTTTTCTAAAGTTAAACTTTAGAGTTTGCAAAAAAATATTTTAAATTTCAATAAAAATATTTGTATTTGTTATTTTGTAAACTTCTAATTGGCCAATCAGAAATGATGTCATTCTTGGAGTTTGGTATATGGTTTTCACTTGACACATGGCAATGATGACATCAGCATTTAGTATGGGTCAATTAATCCACCTCCTCATTAATTAGGCAAGTGTTTTTATTTTTATTTTTAATTCCACACTAAAGGAAAACACGACTGACCAGAAATGAGAGAGCGCGATGCCAGATCATTAATGAGTTACGCTACGCCCCTGGCAAGTGGCGAGCCTTCAATTTCAAATCCATAGGTGCAAAAGTATCATTTATTCAAAGCATTCAGACAAGTCCTACGGGTATGTAGCTTTGTACAAAGTTGTATAGTGTTTAGCTTTCATTATTGGTTAGACTGTTTTACATGTGCTAGATATAATGAAGGGTTCTGATGATGAGATTGTTCACTTAGAGAAAAAATGCAAAAGGGAACTAGAAAATACATACTCAGTGGTCAACATTGACAATGTATTGCAAATGCATGGCTTGTTTCGTTTACAAAATTTTGCATATGCTGTTGGCGATTGCTTATTCAATGCATTGCAAGTGCTATTGGATTTTAGATACACAGCAACAGAAATTAGAGAGGGTATTATAGAACACTTTAGAGCTTGTTTGGAAAAACAGGACGAGGAAGCAATAAGATCTTATGAACTTGAACTGAACAGTAATTCATTGATAGAAATGCACAATGTTAATGACCCAGAAATCTATTTGGATAAAATGTGCAAATCAGCAGTAATTGACATATTGCCAGAGGATAGAGGGTTATGGGGCGACATTTTCTGTGTACACTGGGCATCAAATTGGTTGAGAAGACCGATAAGAATTTGGTCAAAAAGTCAAGGTAAGAGCTATTTGCACTTCAACTCAACATTGTCTACAGATAGATATGACATATTGTTCCATGACGAGAATCCACTTGCTGGACATTTTGAACCATTGCTATCCAAAAACAAGATAGATGGTTGTTCTAATAGTGAACAATACAAAGTTCAGAAATTTAATATGCCGAGAAATATGGATGGTGAAAGTTCATTGCAAAAAGTATCTTTGGAAAACAATAGACAAGGAAAGCTATCCCTACATACTATGAAAACTCTAAGTAGAAAAAAAGCCTTTAAACATTCTAATATTGAAGAAAACAAAGTTCAGAAATTACATATGCCGAAAAATATAGATGCTGAAAGTTGCTTGCAAAAACTATTTTTGGAAAATCAAAGTCAAAGAAGCCCATCTTTACGTAATATCAAAAGTCTAATTAGAAACAAAGATTTTGAACAAAAACCATGCGATAGAATTAATGAAGACATAAAGACAAATAGGTATGGCTTACAAAGGTCAACAAAGAAGCGAAAAAATATAGAGTCTACTGTGGTTCAAGAAGAAAACGATAGTTGCAAGGAAACATTTACTATTGCAGACAAAAAATTCCATAGACAAATTGCAAATGTGCCTATTTTCGATTGCATAACATGTGACCAAACGTTGTTTAGAAAAGATGTTATACCAATCAAAGAAAAATATCAACAAAGAGAATTGCATCAAAGAAAAAGAAAAAAATCAACAGAAATGCCAACAAATCTTCATAGTAATATATACATTTGCAAAACTTGCAAAAAAGCATTAAAGAATGATGTAGATGCTAACTTTACTGTTGAGAAAAAATTTAAGCGAAATAAGCCTATAAGAATTGTGAAGGAATTGAATGAGCTTGAAGAAAGATTGATAGGATTGAGATTGTCGTTCCTACAAATAAGGGAACTTGGACAAAGATTTAAAAAGCCACAACTTGGACTTACTAGTGGAGTCATCAATGTTCCAACCGACATTTCTAGGATTCAACATGCTTTGCCCCGTGATATAAATGAGACTAGTACAATTGCAATAGCAATAAAAAAAAGCCTAAGGTTCAAAAATGCTTATGCTATTGGGCGTATTCGTCCTCATAGAGTCATAAAAGCTTTGAGATGATTGTGCAGAACCACACTTTACAAATTGGAGAATATTAAAATAACTGAGCGATGGGAGAAGATATTCAATGAAAACAAGGAAGCATATGAAAGTCAAACAGATCTTGAAAATGAAGAGTTCAATGGTGATAACATTGATGAAGACATACTAGAGAGAAATGAAGACGTTGTTACAAAAACACTAATGCATGGATTCACTGATACATACAACATATTTGACCTTCAAAACAACCAAATAAACATTGCTCCTGGTGAGGGCTATCTTGCATTAGGAATTTTCCAAGATAAATACTCAGACGAAATGAGCCTCCCTACATTGTTCTTTGGTGAGAAACGACCAGAAGACATGACAAACAACCTTTCATATCAAAAGATTGCAAAATGGGAAGTATTGCATAAAGAACATGATTTTGCTTATCATACAACAAATTTATTCTACAAAGCAGTGCGCATTATTGTTAAACAAGTATTTAATAGTATATGTGTTAGAATAAGAAAAGGACAACTAAAAGGAAGGAAGTTAATGGCAAAAGATGTCAAGAAGAAACCAAACTTGGAAAATATTTTAAAATCAAACATCGGATACAAGGATCTAAAAGCAATTTGTACATCTCCAGACTATCTTGAACAATTACGTAAGAAGCTATATGCAATGATATGACAAGTAGGACCCCCTACTTTCTTCATATCTCTTAGCAGTGCAGAGAATCGTTGGGATCCATTAGTCAATGCATTAAAGGAAATAAGAAATCGGTGTAAGACAATTGTTGAAAATGAAATAGAAAACGATGAAATTGACTCATTGATAAGAAATGACCCAGTAACATGTGCTCATTACTATAGAAATAGAATATGTGCTCTACGAAGTTTGATACTTCATGACAACAAGTACTATGGAGATATCCAAGACTTCTTTTTTGTCACTGAATTTCAAAATAGAGGAAGCGAACATGACCATGCATTACTATGGGTAAAAGATGCACCAATATATGGAAAAAATGCCAATCAAGAAATTGAGGACTTCATTGATAAGTACTTGACTTGTGATTCAACATCAATTGTTGATTGCTTGAGGACATTGCATCATCATCATCATACAAAATCATGTAGCAAGAGAAAGAAAATGCATTGTAGGTTTAATTTCCCGCAACCGCCAATGAAAAAGAGAAGAATACTTAAACCTTTAGAATATGACAACGAGAAAACAAAAGAAAATGCAAATTTGATATTTGGGACAATCCAGAATTCTAAGTATGATAGTACATATACATTTGACGATTTTCTAAAGGATTTAGGTCTAACAAATGATGAGTATATTCATGCAATACAATGTAGCTTAAATCGAACAACTGTGTTATTAGAAAGACGACCATCCGAGACTTGGACGAATAGCTTTTCACGTCACATTGCAAATATATGGAATGCAAATACAGATTCCCAGTTCATAGTAGACTCATTTGCAACAGCAATGTATTGTAGTTCCTACATGACAAAATTCGATAGAACAATTACATCGACCTTTAAACGAATACGAGAAGAGCATAAAAAATCAAATGTTAGTGTCATCAAAACAATTAGCAAGCTTGGAAAAGCATTAGTAAACATGCAACAAATGTCAGCACAACAAGCTGTCCACATTATATTGCCATTACCACTTAATACTAGCTCAAGAAATTGTATATTTGTAAACACTTCACCAATAGAACATCGAGCATTCGTGCTAAGAAAACAAAAGGAACTAGAACGTGAACCAGATGAATCTGAAGACATAATGTGTCCGTCAATCATTGATTACTACAAATGGGTCTAGAAATTTTAAATTATACGACTTAATGTACTGAGATATAATCAAAACATAGGATATACTCTGACTTCTGCAAATAAAGAAGGCTGCAATGCAAACCTTTACTTCTCTTTGACAAGCATTTAGATGGCGAATATACAACTAGACCTATACCGTGCA